>ML123499.1:3443-26274 GCA_003846335.1 Cuora mccordi | reverse complement strand
GAGAAGAAGGGGGCACAGAGCCTGGGGGACCCCCACCGGAGGGGGGGCAGGCCCCAGGGCTGGGTGTCGGGGGGGGGGTGACAGCTGAGAGCCCAGTGCAGACCCAGGCCCGCCCTACTCGCTCTGGGGCACGGCGATGGTGGCCCCCTTGGGGTCATCGAACCGGTCCATGGTCTTGAGGCCCAGCAGCATGTGGAGGCCGCAGGCGAAGATGGCGCCGAGCAGCAGGGCCGTCAGCAGCCCCATCCAGGTGCCCGGCGTGAAGAACCCGGCACAGTCACTGGCGTAGGAGAACTGCAGGCCCAGCACGTTGAACCCCTGCAGCTGGGGGGGGCAGGGAGGTTAGATAAAGCCAGGGGCCCAGGGCCCCTCCACCACTCCCTCCCCACCCCTGGGCACCCACCCCCTCCACCACTCCCCCCCCAGGCTCCCAGCCCCCCTCCGCCACTCCCTCCCCACCCCTCCCTTCCCCCCCAGGCTCCCAGCCCCCCTCACTCCCCTCCGCCCCAGGGAGAGAACCCAGGCATCCCAGCCAGTACCTGCACATCCTGGAGCAGCACCCCCCAGCTGGGGCTGGGGGGCAGGAGGCCAGCCCCGAAGCCTGGCAGGCTGCTGAGGTAGGCGCAGTGCCAGGAGTAGTTGCTGGGGGCCGTCACCTGCGAGGCGTTGAACACAGTGGGGCTGGCCAAGGGGGTCACCAGCTCCAGGCGGCTCAGCTGGAACCAGTCCCGGCCCGAGACAGGAAACCGCCGGCTGGTCATGTGGAACCTGGGGGGGAGGGGGGGGAGAAGATGGCTCATCCAGACATGCCCCAGCCAGGCCCCCCAAAGCCACCTGAGGGCTAGACAGACCCCCAGAAACCCCCAAGGGCCAGCATAAGAACAAGCCACACTGAGTCAGCCCAAAGGTCCGACAGTGGCTCACGCCGGGGGCCCCAGAGGGAATGAACAGAACCCAGAATCACCAAGTGATCCGCCCCCCCCAGACACCAGCAACCTCCCCAGCCTCCGCCCCTTGCATGTCACCTCCCAACATATCCCAGCACCCCCCGAGCCCCCTAGTCAATGTAGTGACACCCCCAGGAGACACCATGTCTCTCCCAGGCCTAGCCAGCCCCCCCCCCCCCCCCCAGTACTCACGTGACAGTCAGAGGGGACCCCAGAACATTTGCATACTTCAGCACCAGCCTGCATAGGGGGACAGAGACAGTGACCCCAGTGGTGCCCCACACTCCCGACCCAGCCCCCGCTAGCCCAGCCCTGCCCCGCCCCCAACCCTGCCGGTGCCCCTCACTCCCGACCCGCAGCCCCTGCTAGCCCAGCCCTGGGCTCCCCCAGCTTTGCCGCTGCCCCTCACTCCCGACCCACAGCCCCACTCTCACCGGGAGTCATTGGAGCTCCAGGACGAGCCGCTCACATCAACGGAGGCCTCGGCCCCGAATGTCTGGGGCGTCAGGTCGACCCACTTGCTGCCCTGGACCACGGAGAAGTTCTGGGCCCAGAAGAGGATCCGGGGCTCTCCAGTCAGGGGGTACCGCACCGGGGGGTGCTGCGCTGGTGCTGGGGTCGGCTTCTGCAGCAACTGGCGGCCCACCCCCCCGGGGGCCACCCCAGAGACGTCCCGGAGAACCTGGGGAGAGGGCTGGGTGAGAGCTGGGGGCAGCACCCAGGGGGGTACCAGAGTATGAAGCTGGGGGAGGTGGTCAGTGTGGATGGGACATACCCTGGGGGGATGTTTCCATGAGGGGCCCCCGGGCGGGGGGGGGGGGGAGGAGACGTACCCGTGAGGGGGCTCCAGCCGTCAGCAGCGCCGTATAGGGCACATCCTCCTCCTTCAGGGCGCTGAGCACCTGGCCGATGATCTCATCTGGGACAGACATGTCAGTGGTTAACAGCCCAGCCCCACTGCGCCCCCCAGCTAACACTGACCCACCCTCCCCCAGGGGCTGTGGAGGGGATGCTCCCCACACCAATTCGGGGCACTTCAGGGGGGAAATGGGGAGGATCCAGCATTGGGGGGAGGGGCCCTGGGTATGAAGGGAGGCAGGGAGACAGATCCAGCCCATGGGGGGCAGGGAGACAGATCCAGCCCATGGGGGGCAGGGGACCCAGGATCTGGGGGAGGGAAGGGGCCCTGGGGAGCCAGACTCACCGTTGCTCATCAGCACCTCCTTGGGGGCCATGAGGCTGGAGCTGGAGATGAAAAGCAGCACATCAGGGGGAGGCACACAGCCCCCGCACTGCAGGCCCCATGTCAGGACCTCCAGCCCCACATCCCCGCAGGCCAGCCAGTCCCAGTGTCTCCAGGCCACCCACTCTCCAGGGGGTGAGCCCGGAGCCGCGGCCACAGACCTGGGCAGCAGGTGGGTCACGTACCCGGCGGCGTGGGGCAGGCGCCCCAGCAGCAGGGCCGGGGGGCGGGAGGCGCGTGGGGCAGGCGCCCCAGCAGCAGGGCCGGGGGGCGCGGGGGGCAGGCGCCCCAGCAGCAGGGCCGGGGGGCGCGGGGGGCAGGCGCCCCAGCAGCAGGGCCGGGGGGCGCGGGGGGCACGTACCCGGCGGCGTGGGGCAGGCGCACCAGCAGCAGGGCCGGCTGGCTGGCGTTGAGGCGAAGCTCCCGCAAGGTGCCCGGCTCCACGTGCAGGGGGCTCAGCCTCAGCGTCTCCTCCAGCAGCCCCAGGACCCCGGCGGCCGCTGCCCCCTGCACGGCTGGGAGCACCAGGGTTGAGGGGGCCCCCGCCAGGGCGCGCTGTGGGGGGGGGGAGGAGTTAGAGATGGGCACCTGACCCACAGCCCCCTCAGAGCTCCTCACCCCCGGCCCCACCAGGGCCCCCCACCCCCAACCCACAGTCCCTCAGAGCCCCCCCACTACCAACCCACGGCCCCACACCCCACCATGCAGATCCTACCACCCCTCCACCCACAGCCCCCCCGAGAGCCCCTCACTACCCACCCACAGCCCCTGCCCCCTGCCCCCTATCCCCCTCCCAGCCCCACCAGGGCCCCCACCCCCCTTGCTCACCTCCAGGCTGGGGAAGGCGCTGTCGGGCTTGTTGCCAAAGACCCCCCCATATGCCGTGAAATCCTCCAGGCTGAGCTGGGGAGGCCCAAGAAGGAGTTAATGGGGGCTGATTTGAGGCTCCCCCCCCAGGCCCAGCTCCCGCCCCATGGGGGGGGGGCACACAGAAGCTGGAATCTCACAGGGAGATTAGTCACTGATCACATGACGTGGGGGGGGGCTTACTTCCCCTTACAGAGGGGCTGTGAGGGGAGGGGACAAGCAGGAGCAATCCCCTCCCCCTCGTGACAGGGCCCCGGCTGGGTTCTGGGAGCCCTGTGGGGCTGCCCCCCGCCAAGGCAATTGTCCCTATAGCCCCCAGGGAGCTGGGCACCCCAGACACCCCAGCAGTTGGGGGCTCCCCCACAGACCCCCAACCCCGCTGGCAACAGGTGGAAGTACCCCAGCTGCTGCCTGGGGCCAGAACCCCCAGGCTGAGCCCCATGAGCAGAGCGAGGTGAGGGCACTGTGGGGGGACAGTGGTGTTCTGGGGTTCACTGGGGCAGGAAGACAGGAATCTTTGGGGGCCCAGGGGCCAGGCAGAAGGCCCCCCAGAGAACAGAAGGGGGAGTGGCTCAGAGGCCAGGCGGGGGGGGGGCCCTGGGACCATGTGGGGCTCACTGTATTTCAGGGGGCCAGGTAAGGGGACCCCACAGGGGGACAGACTCGTAGGACTGGAAGGGACCTCAAGAGGCCGTCTAGGACTGAGCATCACTAGCCCATCCCTGACAGGGAGACCCCCCAGCCTCCCCCAGGGCGTCGCCCCCGACAGGAACTTCCCTCTGGTGCCCCCCCGCCCCCAGGCCTCTCTTCTCCCACTAAACAAACCGGGGTCCGTGTGTTCTAGCCCGGGGGCAGGTCTTGGCTCTCGGCAGGCTCCAGTTTGCCTCCGTGGGGCCCAGCACCGGGCCCAGCCCTGCAGCCGAGGCCCGGTCAGCGGAGCAGAATTACAGTCAGAACCATGTTGGCTCCCCCTGCCCCCCCCCCGCAGTGTAGCCTTGTTGACTCGTATTTAGCTTGTGACCCGCTGCCACCCCTAGATCCTTTCTACAGGGCTCCGGCCTGGCAGCCAGTTCCCATTCGGGCCTGGGGGGGCGGCTGTATTGGGGGCGCGCGAGCCAGGCGGGGCCCCTCCGAGGACACGGGGGGACCCGGCGGTCCCGGGGTCTCACCTGCTCCTGCAGGAAGAGCAGGACGTTGCGGGGGCCCCGATCCAGCGCCGGGCCGAGGAGCGCGCTCAGCTGGGCCGCGCCGACCACGTGTCCCTCGTAGCTGTCGGCCAGGGGGGGCCAGAGGGCGCTGGGGGGACACAGGGGGGTCAGAGGTGACAGCCCCGCCCCCCCCCGAGACCCCCCCCGCCCCCCCCCCCCCCCCCCCCGGACCCCCCCCCCCCGCAGCCCCGCCCCCACCTGTGGCCGGACCAGCCCAGCAGCGGGACCTGCCCGGCGCGCGCCGCCCCCAGCACCAGCCCCGCCAGGACCAGCCGCGCCGCCGCCATCTTGGGCTCTGTCCCCACCTGCGTCCGCCGCCGGGCCTTGGCCGCTACCGCCCCGCCCCTTGACCCCGCTCCGCCAATCACAGCGCGGGCCGCCCCGCCCCTTGACCCCACTCCGCCAATCACAGCGCCGCCCCGCCCCTTGACCCCCCCCCTCCGCCAATCACAGCGCGGGTCGCTCTGCCCCGCCAATCACAGCGCGGGGACGGGGAGAGACAGCCAATGGGACATGTTGGGGGGGGCTGCTCCCCAGGGGAAGGACCCAGCAGCGCAGCCCCCAGGGTTACTTGGGGGTCAGGACCCAGCCCCCCCATCACAGGGAGATGAACTCCTGCACACCCGGTGGGTGGGGAAACTGAGTCACACCCTCAGAGTGCTACAAAAGCAAGGGGTGGGGCCAGCTCGCAGTCCCCAGCCCCCCTCCGGCCAGCACGGTGCCCAGCAGCTCTGCCGGCTTCTCCTCCCACCCCACTCCAGGGCAAGCGGCAGCCGCCCCCGCGGCACCCCACCACCAGCGCTCCATCCCTGGCTCGGCTGGAGCAGGCCTCCAAGCGCCGGGGTGGCTGCCCCACACAGCTCCTGGAGCAGCTAAGCCGGCACTCACCGGAGCCAGGTCTCACCCCCAGCCTGGGAAGGGGCAGGAGGCCCAGGTCCCTCCCCATTAAGCTGGACAACAAGCTCCCCCACCCTCCAGCCCCCCCTGCACCTCCCAGCCCTGGGACAGTCTCCACTCTGACATCAGGGTTAAAATCCTTTATTGGAAAAGTCCAGAGTAAAAAAAATGAGGGAGGAGGGGCTGGGTGCCAGGGCCTGCAGGGAGTAGAAGGGGGGTGCCGGGGGCCCCGATCCTGACTCATGCAAGTCACTGTCTTTCTGCATGATTTAGGGGAGTTGAGCCAGCAGCCCACTTTGAACCCCATACATGTCCGGGGGGAGGGGTTATTTCCCCCCCAGGAGGAAACACCCCTTCCAATCCAGCCTGACCCAGCAGGGCACCCACAGCTTGGATGGGGTATGGCCAGCAGCCCCTCAGGGGCTGACTCTCACCGGTAGGGTCGGGGGTCCAGGGGGACAGGAGGCTCCAATGGTTTCCAGGGGTCCTCACATGTGGGCTGCTCAACCAGACCCTGCCCCATGGCGGGTGAGGGGCAGCTGCAGCAATGGGACCATCTCCTATCACATGGGGCAGGGAGTGGGGCAGGGAATGGGCCAGCCGGCTGGCGTGTGGGGCAGAGGTGTCGGGCAGGGAGATGCCAGCCTGACAGCGAGTGGGGAAGAGGGATGGGGCCGGCGTGCATGTGGGGCGGAGCTGTGGGGCAGGGAGGCCAGCCGACCCCCCCCCCCCCCGGGGCTATCTCTGCCACTGGAATGTCTGATGCAGCCGCTCAGCCTGGCCCTTCAGCACCTGGATCTCGCCCTGGATGAAATCCGTCAGCACCTTGCGCATCTCCACCTGCGGGGGGAACGGGGGGGTGGGGTGTCAGGGCTCCTAGACACATCCCCACCCCCAGACTCATCGGGTCTCCCCCAGCTGGTCACTGCCCCCTCCCCATGGGTCACTCCCTGCACCCCCCATGCCCCCCAGCTCACCGCTGACTTGTTCTCAGCCTGGAGACGCTCCAGCACGGGCCGGACGCTGAAGGGTTTCCCAATGAGAACGGTGATCCGCTGGGGGGAACACGAGGGTGAGTGGGGACCCTACGGCTGCCCCTGCCTCCCCCCCAAGCCACCCCCCCGCATGAAGAACCACCTGACCCATGACAGGGAGCCCCAACCTCCGACACCCCCCGCCCCGCCAGCTGATGTTTACATAGGGCCTACCCAGTGCAGCGGGCGGGGAAAGGGCTCCACTCTGCACCCCACCCCCAGCAGGCCGCCCAATACCCACCTGGCCGACACGGGGCACATACGGGGGGGTGTTGGGCAGCACATCATTCAGACCTGGGGGGGGAATGTTAGAGATGTGGGGGGGACTCCAATCCCCCCCACTCCCTCTGCAGGTTATCGACCCCCCCAGCCCCATGCTCCCCTCCCCCAGCTAACCACTGCCCCTTCCAAGCCCTCCCCAACCAGCCACCACCCTCTCAGCCCCACGCTCCCAGCTAATGACCCCACTGCCCCATGCTCTCCAGCCCCCCCACCATATCCCCCCTGCTAGCAGCCCCCCTTCCCCTTGGCTGATAGGAGACTTGGGGGCCCAGCAAAGCCTCACCAACGTGCCAGAGGGGCAAGATGACAGGGTGCTGCCGGCACTCGGCCAGGAGTCGCCCGATCCCTGGGGGGCAGAGAGAGGAGGGGTTAGAAAGGGCAGCCCCCCACCACACCCCCCCGTCCCCCACGCACTCACCCCACTTGAAGCGCATGAATTCCTGGCTCATGTTCACCTTGCCTGGGAGTGAGAAGAGACAGGTGGGTTGGGGGACACAAGGAGACCCCCCTGATGCCCCCCCCCACCGTGCCTGGGCCCCTATCAGGGCTCCTCCACCCCCCCATGCCTGGCTGTGCCTGCTATTGTGCAGTGCCGCTCCCCCCAAGAGGCTGTGCCCAGCTCCTCCCCCACAGCCCCTGCCCGCAGTTACCCTCGGGGAAGATGTGCACCCAGTCGCCGCGGTTCAGCTTCTCCAGGATGAAATCCATCCCCTTCTGATAGACGCCGTCCCCTGGGGGGGCAGTGCCATTAGCCCCTGGCCCTCAGGTCCCCCCTGCGTCCCCCCCAGCCAGTCCCCGCGCCCTGCGCCGGCCCCTGCCACAGCCCCCTCCCCCTGTGTCCCTCCCAGCTGCTCCCCCCACCCTGCACCCCACAGCCCCCTCCCCCTGTGACCCTCCCAGATGCTCCCCCCACCCTGCACCCCACAGCCCTCTCCCCCTGTGACCCTCCCAGACGCTCCCTCCACCCTGCGCCGGCCCCTGCCACAGCCCCCTCACCCCTGCATTTTCCCCCCAGCCTCTTCCCCTCCAACTCCTGCCCCCAGGTGCCTCAGCGTCCCATGTGACCCCAGTCCCCCCAAGCCCAGCCACCCCACCCGTATCCCCCTCTCCTCCCAGCCCAGTCCCCTTGTCTCCATGCTCCCCCGCCCCCATCTCCCACATGTATCTCCCAACTCCCCTGGCCTGGCCCCATGTGCCCCCCCCCCAAGCCAGCCCCCCTCACCTCGGCACACGGGGACGCACTGGCCCAGGCTGAAGAAGCGCGAGTGCAACTCTCGGGTGAAGCAGATGTCAGCGGCCGTGGGAGTCCTGAGAAAGGAGCAGATAACACACAAACTGGGGGGACCACAATCCCCCCGCAGCACTGCTGGCCCCTCCCCCACTCACAGAGGGCAGCAGGGTGGGGAACCCCTGGGGTGAGGGCCCCTGCAGGGAGGTGATGGAGACGAATGAAGGGGAGGGGTTCCCCACATCCAGCCCCCCACTCACCAGCGCATCTTCTTCACGTTCCAGACGTGCCGAAGCTTCAATATACCTGGAAATTGGGGGCAGGGGAGAACAATCACTGCGAGAATCTCAGCCAGACCCCAGCCCAGGGAGATAACTGATGTGGGGGAGGGGTCTGTTCTCTCCAAGGGGAGCAGGAATCACACTGAGAACCAGCCCCCCTCCCCTGAGAAAACGGGCTCTGCCCCCCCCCCCATGCCTAACATGCAAAATCCCCCTCCCAGCCACACTCTCCAGGGGTTCCCCCCAGAGATGGGGCCCCCTGCACCCAGCGCCTACCCCAGAGGTGGGGGTCATCCATGCAGGACTGGTGGTTGGACACGGTGATGAGGGGGGTGCCGGGCTGGCGCCGCTCGACCAGATCGTACAGAAGCTCCTTGTTATGGACCCGCAGCCGGTTCATGCGCCCTGCGGGGAGGGGGGCAACTTCGATGTGGGGGGAGCAGCCAGGGGAGGCCTGTGCTGGGCTCCCCCACCCCCCAGTGGCCTGGGTGCTTGGGGCCCAGGAGCAGGACAGTCGAGGGCAGAGGGGGAGCTCAGGGTGGGGGGACAGTTCATGGGTCGGGGGGCAGGGTGGGGGTGTGGTGGGAGGTGCAGGGCAGGTGGGCTCAGGGCAGGGGGGGCAGTGCGTGGGTCCAAGGGAGCCTGGGGTGGGGGGGTGCATGGTAGGGGGGAGCTCAGGGCGGGGGGGCTGCAGGACAGAGGTGGGGCAGGGGGTGCAAGGCGGGGGCGCCTGGGGTGGAGGAGGTGTAGGGCAGGGGGGGAGCTCAGGGTGGGGGGCTGCAGGACAGGGGTGGGGCAGGGGGGGAGTTTGAGGGGCAGTGTGCGGGTCTGTGCGGGTCGGGGGTCAGACTGTGGGTCGGGGGGGTTGACGTTCGGGTCTGGGGGGGGTCGGCGGGTCAGTGTGTGGGTCTGGAGGGGCTTGGGGGAGTCAGGGGGGATCAGTATGCGGGTCGGGGGGGTCGCTGTGCGGGTCGAGGGGGGCTTGGGGGGGTCGCTGTGCGGGTCGGGGGGGGACCAGGCCTCACTTGTCCAGAAGCAGCTGTAGGTGCCCACCAGGCCGGTGACCAGGCGACTGGCCAGGGTCCAGGGCAGCCGCGGGGCCGGTGGGAAGGGCCAAGGCACCTCCAGGGGCATCGTCCCCCCCCTGCGGGGACACACTGGGTCACAAAGGGGGCTGCAGCCCCGCCCCTCCCCAGCGCCCCGCCCCTCCAGCGCCTCGCCCCGCCTCCCTCCCCCATCGCCCCGCCCCCTCCAGCGTTTCGCCCCGCCCCCATCGCCCCGCCCCCTCCACCACCTCACCCGCCCCTCGCCCCGCCTGCTCCGCCCCTCCCCCATCCCCACCTCCCTCGCGGCTGCGAAGCGCCCCCGCCTCCTCCCCGCTCTCGCGAACGCAGCCGGCCACGGGCGGCCCTTCCGGCCGTAAAGCGCGCCCGGCCCGGCCCGGCCGCAAATGCAGGTGTCGCACAGCGCCGCGAAGAGGCTCGGAGGACACGCGATGCGATGGGTAGAGCGGCCAACTTCCGGGTTCGGGACCACAGCGGGCGGCGTCACGCTCGTCCCTCCCCCCAGGGCAGACGAGCCGGGCGGCTAGAGCGGCCCGGAGCCGGAAGCGGCATAGAGCAGCCGGAAGTGCTGGCAGGGGCGCCCCCCCCCCGGCGCGGCTGCATGACATCAGGCCAGACCTGGTGATGTCATAACACCGTCTGCGGTGACATCACAGCCACTCACAACGCCACCGTGACGAATCTGGGGATGTCACCGGCGCTGTGACGTCACAGTTAGATGCTGTGACGTCACGGCGAATCCGGTGAGGTCACACACGATGACATCACGCCAGGCCGTAGTGATGGCGGGTTGTGACCTCGTGTGGTGACGTCACCCTGCACGCTGCACCCCGGGACCTCACGGCGACACGTTCCCCCCGTGTCGGTGCGTGTTAGCACGTGTTCTCCTGACAGGCCCTGGGGGGGGCTGGCGTGCCCTTGTGTGTTGGTGCATGTTCGTGTGTCCATCCATGTAGGCGGATGTCACAAGCATTTGTGCGATATCCGTGCGTGTATGTGCTGCTGACACGTGTCACTGCGGGTGTGTTCAGCACACACGTTTGTGCATCAAGCCGTGGCCGGGCATGTGGGGTGGTTGCATGTACACATGTTCTGGCGTGTTGGCATGTGCATGTTTGACACATGTCCCTTAGCATGTCAGTGCATGTGCAGGTACATGGGAGTGCCTGTATGTTAGCCTGTGTTGGTGCATCTGTGGCTGTTACCGTGTTTGCATGGCAGTGCATGGGGCTGTATGCCGGCAAGCCCCTACAGGCCTGTCCTGTGGATACCTGCAGCGGGGCGGGGACCCCGACACCTCCTCTCCCCTGTGGGGTGGGGCCAGCCTAGCTCAGCGGGGGCTGGCGAGGAGGGGGGGAAGTGAAACCCTGGAAGTGAAACCCTGGGAGAGCTGGGGCCCCTGGGTGGAGCAGCCAGTGGAGCCAGCGTGGGGCGCAGGGAGAGGAAGGTGAGGCTGGGCTCCCTGGCTGGGATGGGGGTCAGATCTGGGCCCCGCTCTGCTGGGGTGGCAGGGGGTGGGATTTAGTCCTCCTCTGCAGAGCTCGCCTCAGGTTGCTGCCTGGGGGGGGTCCCCGTCCCTGGTTTCCCAGGCTCTCCCCACCCCCCACTTCCTGCCCCAGGTTCCCCAGGCTCCCACACACACTTCCTGTCCCTGCCCTGGGTCCCCCCCTTCCTGTCCCATCGCCCTCCCTGGCTCCTTTTCCCTGCCCCGGGTTTCCCAGGCTCTCCCCACCCCCCACTTCCTGTCCATGCCCCTGTCCTGCCCCCTGACACTGCACAGTCCTGGTGAGGGGGACAATCAGCTGGACAGATGGGGGTTGGGATACACAGGACTGACCAATGGGAACCAGGGTATTAATTTCTCCCCACAGCTCTGCACACCGGCGGGGGTGGGGGAATCTTGGGCTCACACTGTTCTGAGCGGGGGGCAGAGCTATCTGGGGGAGGGGGAGCCTCTGGGGGTGGAGCACGGTGGGCAGGGAGGGGAGCTGTCTGGGGCGGGGGGCTCTCTGGAGAGGGGTGACAGGGAGCAGGGGGACTCTCGGGGGGCAGAGGGTTGTGTGGGGCTCTGGGGGGGGAGGGGACAGCGCTTTGGGCATGGGGAGGGGTTGTGATGGACTGAGCCAGATGCAGCCCGTGGGTGGTGGTTGTGTTTTTTTCGCTATATTTAGCCCCCCAGGAAGCCCCATCTAGATTTAATGCCAGCCAGGGAGTGCCCACGGCTGCCCCACCCTGTTCCATCTGTCTGTCCCCACAACCCTCCACCTGGCTATGTCCGTCCATCTGTCCCTCCCTTGCAGGATTTGCCCAGGGCTGAGCCTCTCCCCCCACCATGGGGCTGCCCCTCCGCACCCTGCTGCTCCTGCCCCTGCTGTGCCCGGCAGGTGCCCCCTTCCGGATCTGCGCCTTCAACCTGCAGCGCTTCGCCAGCCCCAAAGCGGCCAAGGCTGCCGTCATGGACACGCTGGTCAAGGTGAGACGGGGAGCAAGGGGGGGCACAGGGAGGTTGGGGGGAGCCGCTGGCAGGCACATGGAGGAGTGGGGCGGGGGAGACAGGGAGGCCACCACGGGTAGGGACGGAGGAGAGGCAGGTGGTGGTGGGGTGTGATTTGCATATGGAGATGTATGCTAATGATCTCCACCTGCACAGATTGTCTCTCGCTGTGACATTGCGGTGCTGCAAGAGGTGATGGATGCCAAGGGGCAGGCCGTGCCCGCGCTGATCAGCGCCCTGCACAGGTGGGTTAGGTGGGGGCAGGGGCGTAGGTGGGGCTGGATGGAGAGTCACCGCTGGGATCCCCCTCACCCCGTCCCCTCCTGCCCCCAGATCTGCAGGCCCCGACTCCTACACAGCCCTGGGCAGCCCGCTGCTGGGAGCCGGGAACTACCAGGAGCGTTACGTCTTCCTGTACCGGTGAGTGCAGCCCGGGGTAACGGGACGCCCTCGGCCTGGCCTCTCCCCGGCCAAACGCACTTAGCTCAGACGCGGCGCCAGCGAGCTGCCGTTCGACGGGCTGCCAGGGCCTGGCCCACGGCACGTTGGGGTTACGTGCCTTGTTTCACCGCGTTCAGCTCAGTGCCCGGAAGGCTGGTCTGGGATTCTGAGCGGGGGTTGGGTGCACAGGCCGGGGGAGCAGAATCGCTCCGGTCCCCCCATGACCTGCGGCCGCCGTGGAACAAAGCCGGGCGCCTGACTTCACGAGAAGCCGTTTTCCTTCCAGCTCGTGCAGGTTTCAGGGCACTGGGTTCGCTGGCTGAATCGGACAGGCTGCCCGTGCGGTCCGACTCCAGCCCCCACCACACGCAGCGTGACCAAAGCACAGGTGAAAGGACACAAACCATCGCCCGGCGACTCGGAACCGACTGCAGCCAACGTCTGCCGCAGAAAAATCAATGAGTAAAATCAAGCCGCTGGGGTGGAGGGATCCAGCACACGCTCCCCCCCAGCCCCCGAACCCCGCTCTAACCCTGCCCCTTACCTGCAGGTCCGGCTGCACCCAGGTCCTCGACTCCTACGTGTACCTGGACGAGAACCCCAATAGACCGGACGCCTTCGCCCGCGAACCCTTTGTTGCGCGCTTCAGCCTGCCCAGCAAAGGTGAGTGTGTGCCAGGACACCTGGGTTCTGCTGGGAGGGGAGTGGGGTCCGGGGGGAGGGGCTGGGAGCCAGGTGTGATGAACTGGGAATGTTCTTAATGTTTTCTTTGAATGCTGAGTTGGGAGTGTTGGCCTGGGAAGGTTGCAGGGGAGTTTGGCTGGGACTGGCTGCATTGGGGATGGGAGGCTGGAGGGAGTTTCAGTTTGGAGCTGGCTGGAAGAATGGAGGGGAGTCCAGATGGGGCTCTGGCCTCCCTCCCCCCCCCCCCCCCCGCCCCGCCAGATGGATCTGACTGAGGGGGTTCTGTTCCCTGTACCTGCAAGGCCTGGCTTGGGACTGTGTTCCTGTCGTCTAATAAACCTTCTCTGTTACTGGCTGGCTGAGAGTCCTGGTGAATCGCAGGGAGCCGGGGGTGCAGGGCCCCGACTCCCCCACACTCCGTGTCACCAGGTCACCTGAGTTCTGCTGGGAGAGGAGTGGGGTCTGGGGAGAGGGGCTGAGAGCCAGGACACCTGAGTTCTCTACCCTGTAGTTACTCTTCTTTCTCTGTATCCCCCCAGTCCTCCCCACCCTGGTGCTTGTCCCCCAGCACACTATGCCCAAGAAGGCCGAGGCGGAGATCGACGCGCTCTACGATGTCTTCCTGGATGTCCAGGCCCGTTGGGGGACGGAGGTGAGGAGGGGGCCAGCCTGGGGCACTGTGAGATCAGAACCCAGGAGTCCTGGGGTTCCTAGCCCCCCCCCCATAGAACCCAGGTGTCTTGATGCTTTTTCTCCCCATCCCCCCAGGACATCATGTTCCTGGGGGACTTTAACGCCGACTGCGGTTATGTGGCCAAGAAGCGCTGGGGCCAGATCCGGCTGCGGCGCGAGCCCGGCTTCCGCTGGCTAATCGGAGACGCCGCCGACACCACTGTGCGGAACAGCACACGCTGCGCCTACGACAGGTGGGGCCCGGGCTGGCAGGGGGGGCTCTAGAGATGCCGGGAGCTGTAACCCCCTGCCCTCCTCCCCCTGCAGGATTGTGGTGCATGGGGAGCGCTGCCTGGGGCTGGTGGTGCCCGGCTCAGCTCAGCCCTTCGACTTCCCTGGCGCGTTCGGGCTCACGGAGAGCGAGGTAATGCCCACAGCTCCTGTGTGTGCAGGGACCCTGTCGGGGCGCGGGGTGTGAGAAAACCTGGCCTGGCGTGAGCGACACCCACTCACCCTCTGCTGGCAGTGCAGATGGGGCGGGTGTCTCTGCTGCGCGGGGGCAGACGGGATGAGGCCCCAGGCCCCTTTGTCTGACAGCACAAAGCTCATGGCAAAGCCCTCCAGCGTGTGGCGGCCGAGCTGGGCTGGCAGGGGAACTGCGGGCAGGGCGGGGCAGCGGCCTGGGAATGCCAGCAGCACGGTGTAGACACAGAGCCAGGGATCTCTAGCAAACCCTGCAGACCCCTGTCTCCTGCCCCAGGCGCTGGAGGTCAGTGACCATTACCCGGTGGAGGTGCAGCTGGAACTGAACGCCGCCCCGAGGGGGCACTGCCCGGCTGGCCCAGCACTGCTGCCCCTGGCCATGCTGCTGGCCGGGCTGGGGGGCTGGCTCTGACCTCCCTGCTCAGCGCTGCTGGGCGCACGGACCGAGGGGGACGCTTGACCGAGGGGCTGGAGTCTAAACCCACCTGCAGGACTCTCCGATCAGCAAAGGCCTTTACTCAGACACCTGGGTTCCCCCCAACACACACACACTTTTCTTGGCTCAGGGCCCCCCCGGAGAGACAGAAACCTCTCATCTCAGACCTGACAAACTCACTGCAGCAAATACAGGGCTGGCAGCGTTCCCAGGTGCGAGGCCAGGGGAGGTTACGGACCAGCTGGAGTCCATCTCCCCAGGTCCTGGGCCGTGTTTGGCTGGAGGGGGCTGGCCTACGCACCTCTGGGTGGGGGGCAGGTTCAAATCCTGCCCGAGGGGGTGGATTGTTTTTTTAAAGTGACAGAGCAACTAAACTCCTCCATAAAAACGAGGAGGAGTCCGGTGGCACCTTAAAGACTAACATTTATCTGGGCATCAGCTTTCGTGGGTAAAAACCCCTTCTTCAGCGGCATTGTTGTTTTTGTGGCTACAGACTGACATGGCTACCCCGATATTAAACCCCTCCATGAACTTCCAGACGTTTTGTGGTTCCTGTTTAAACGGGGGGGGGGGGGTGTCCCTGGTGCTGCTGCTGCCCCATGGGGGTGGGGAGCCAGGACAAACAAAGCACGTGCTGTGTGTGTGGGGGGGGTGACATGGCTGCAGGGAGAGGAGACTGATCAGTCAGCGTGTCCCCTCCAACCTGGGGAACCCCCCCATGCATTGCCCCTTGGACAGGGGGAGGCCGCCCTGGACTGATCCTGCCTTTATACCCCATCGTCCTTCGCCATTGGCTGCCGCCGGCCCCACACACCCAGTGCCAGCCAATGGGGACCTCTGCCCTGCGCCCCACGGGGCATGTGCCGCTCCCTGTGGAGGCCACCAGGTGGCAGCAGAGAGCTATCAGGGGCGGGACTGAGCTGGAACCACTCTGTGCCCCGCCCCCTCAGAGCTGAGAGGCGGAGCCTGGACTGGACAGAACCCAGGAGTCCGGGCTCCCAGCCCCCCTCCCCCCCCCCCTCAGGCGCTCACTTCCTGCTGACACCCCAGTGATGGCCTCCATCCAGACCCGGCCCGACTCCCGCCAGCTCCAGAGCAGGACACACGGCAGATGCTCCGTCCCCCGGCTCAGGGACACCCCAAGAAGGGGTTGGTCCTGGCCCCACCCAGCTCACAGCTGCCAGGGACTTACCGAACGTGTTACACTTCTGGCTGCCACAACATGCAGTGGCAGCAAGTTCCACAGGTTAACTGCGGCGGGGAAGAAAATCCACCCACCGGTTTGTTCGAAGCCTCCTGCCTGCTCCTGCCATCGGCTGAGCCCCCGCGCTCGTTACGCGAAGGGATGCGTAACACGGCCCCAGTCACTGTCTGCCCTCCACGCCCGCTAGCCTAGGTCCCCGTCCCCACTCACCCCTTTTCCTCGCTGACCAGACCCAGCCTTTTGCCTCACTCCTGCTGGCCTACCCCCCGCTCTGCCCCCGCTGAGAGCTGGGCGCCCGGCCCTGCCCACGCACCTGGTTTGGTGTCAGCATGGGGATTCCTGCCTGCTCAGTGCCAGGAGTCACTGCACCCAATGCGACGACGGTTATTCGGGTGCATCGTGGCAAGCCCCCAGGAGCTGCTCAAATCCAGAACACAGCGCCGGGGCTGCCAGCCTGGGGGGCAGTGAGCCAGCAAGCGACAAGCCTGCCCCAGGAGAACCCCCAGGCATCCGTGGAGCCCTCATGCGCGCTGAGAAGCAGCCACCTCTGGAGTGGGGGGGCAGGGGCCAGGTATACAGGGGATCCCCCCCAGCTGGTGCCTAGTTTAACCCTTTGATGCCTGCCTGGCCAGCAGGTTTCCTGTCACTTTCACCCTCAGGGCAGAACGAACAAAGCCCCATGGCCCACTTGCCCCTCTGGGTTTCTTCTGTTGGCACCATCCCAAGGCAGGGGTGGGGGGCTGGCTACGGGTGAGGGGGGCACCTTGTAGCAAGCAGCTAGCGAGACCCAGGGCCAACGGGGGCCTGCTGGGGCCAGGCCAGAGGGGGCTGGAGAACCCCAGCCCAGCCAGCTGGCAGCGGGTGCTCCCCTCACCCCACAAAGCACCTGGGGGACAGCCCGGGTCCGCCTCCCTCCCAGGCTCAGAAAGGGGGCAGGGCTGGGAGCCAGGACTCCTGGGTTCTCTCCGCAGCTCTGGGAGGTGTGGGGGCTGGTGGGTTAGAGCAGGGGGAGCTGGGAGCCAGGACTCCTGGGTTCTCTCCCTGGCTCTGGGAGGGGAGTGGGGGCTCGTGGGTCAGCGCAGGGGGGTTGGGAGCCAGGACTCCTGGGTTCTCTCCCCAGCTCTGGTAGGTTACAGCAGCGAAGCCCAGGCTGTTCTCTCCCCTGCACGTGCTGGGCTCAGCCGGACAAAGGGCCCCGTGCCCCAGCTGCTGAGTCAGCAGCATGTGAGCAGCCACTGGCAGGGCCACCCCAGCCTGGGCACAGACCCACCAGGCCTCGTCCCCGCGTGGCTGCTGCTCCCCGCGGCCCCACCATGCGCCCCCTGGCCCTGCTGCTGCTTGGGCTACGCCTGGCTGGCGCCGGCTTCAAGATCTGCGCCTTCAACACGCAGGGCTTCGGGGAGGCCAAGTCGGGGGACATCCGGGTGATGGGCGCACTGGTGCAGGTACCGGCTCAGGGAGCGTGGGGGGCAGCTGGGACGGCCCCCAGCTCCCCCCATTGAGTGGGCATCTCTTGGCAGATCCTGGGGCGCTGTGACATCGCTGCCGTGCAGGAGGTGCGGGACGCAGCGGGGAACGCTGTGCAGGCCCTGCTAGGGGAGCTGAACAGGTACTGGGCTGGCCAGGACCCCTGGGTTCCTACCCCAGGGCTGGGAGGGGAGGATGTCTGGAAACCAGGACTCCTGGGTCCCATCCCCCCCAGGAGGGCAGCGTGAGCACCCTGATGTTCCCCACTCTCTCCCGGGGCAGGTACGACCCGGCCCACAGCTACGCCCAGCTGGGCAGCCGGAGACTCGGCCGCGGGACCTACAAAGAGCAGATCATCTTCGTGTATCGGTAACTCTGCCCCCCGCCGAGCTAGCCAGTCCCCCCCGTGGGGCCCGATCCAAGCCAGTGCCCCCTAGGGGGGAAAGCCCCATTCCTCATTCCCCACCCTGACCCCCTTGTGCTCTCCCACAGGGCGGACCTGGTGACGGTCACAGACTGGTACCAGTTTGGGGAGGCTGGACACTTTGCCCGGGGGCCCTTTGCTGCCCGTTTCCATGCACCCAGCACAGGTGGGTCCCCTCCCCCCCCCCCATCTCCATTTCCAGCTTTGTGATGCCCGTGACCCCCCGGCAGCACCCCTCCTCCCCTGTGCTGAGCTGGGGGACAGCGCCCCCTGGCTGGGGTAGCACCAGCTGCGGCCCTGAGGGAGGGTACCCCCCACTAACAGCTCCCCACCCACCCGCAGCCATCAAGGACTTTGTGCTGCTCTCGCATCATGCCAGCCCCCGGAACGCACCCCATGAGATCCACCAGCTCCACCGGCTCTGCCAGGAACTGAGCCAGCGCTGGGGAACCCAGGTATGGGGGAAACAACAGGACCCGGCCGGGCAGGAGAGAGAGAGAATGGGGGTGGTGGCAGCACCATGGGGAGGGAAGGGGACCCAGGCATCCGGGACCGTTCCCTTGCAGCTCCCAGACCCCGGGGCGTGGGGTGGGGGTGAAGGGGAACAGGACCCAGGTGAGCGGGCGCCATCTTGCTCTGTCCCCACCAGAACGTGATGGTGCTGGGGGACTTAAACGCAGGGGGGGCCTATGTCCCCCCCAGCGCCTGGGGGTCCATCCGGCTGCGCTGGGATCCCTGCTTCCACTGGCTGATCGGGGATAGCGTCGATACCACAGTGCGAGCCCGGACCCACTGTGCCTACGACAGGTACCGGGCACAGCCCAGGGGTGTGTGTGTGAGGAGGGGGGACTAGCTGCCCCAAGCAAATGGGGGTCCCTGCATGGCAGGGAGCAGAAACCCCCCAGCAAAGATTATCAGTTATCCCCTGGGGGAAAGGAGCAGGGGTGGGGGGAGGCTGCCTCTCTCCCCCTGCAGCCTCCAGCCTTGGGGCTGCTCTGACAGTGGTGGGGGCTAGAGAGCTGGGGGAAGGGGCAGGTTAAGGGACTGCTCCCCCCTCAGCCCCTCTCTGCCCCCCAGGATCGTGGTTCAGGGGGACGAGCTGCTCAGAGCCGTGGTGCCCGGCTCGGCCAAAGCGTACAACTTCGCCAGGAGCCTGGGGCTGTCGGAGGAGGAGGTGAGGGGGACCCCACTGCCCCGGCCACAACAAGGGGGAGGAAGGGAGCAGAGATGGGGAACCCCCTCCCCGGGGCAGGGGGGAGAGAAGAGGTGTCACACTCCCTCCAAGAGCAGCCAGAACCCAGACAAATGGGTAGGCCCAGGACTCCTGGGTTCTCTTCCAGCTCGGGGAGGGCAGTGGGGTGCAATGTAACCCTCCCCTCACAGGCCCTGCAGGTCAGCGACCATTACCCCGTGGAGGTGAACCTGCGCCTGGCCAGCCGGACCCTGCGGGAGCTGTGAGAGAACCTGCCTCCAGCCCCATCCAGCGGGGGGCTCAAGCTGGCCCACAGCAGCCCCCAAGCCGCAGCACCGGAGTTCAGTTCCTCGGGGCCCTGCCCCCCCGCCCAGGGAAGTGGGGGGCTGTGGCTCTGGGATCCCCCCAGCTCTGCCCCACAGCACACACAGGCGGGCATTGGAGGCCAATGCTTTTATTCCTGCTGCAAGGCGCCCGGGAGGCTCAGGCAGCGTGCAGCGCCCGCCACTTGTCCAGGGGCCCCCGGCTGGGGATGTATTTTACACCACAGCCATCCGGCAGCAGCCGCTTCTCAGCTACCATGTCCTCGAACTCGTCCGCGTTGAACTTGGTGAAGCCCCATTTCTTGGAGATGTGGATCTGGGGGGGCGGGGACAGCGGTTAGGGGGGTGCCAGCTACACAGATCTCCCCCGGACACCGGCTGTGTCACCCCCCCACACCTCTGATGCCCTTGTCCCCGCAGTCCCTTAGGGCGCTCGGTATGGGGCACGGAGCACGTACACAACCAGGGGGGTGCTGTGCGCAGCCATTGCACACCAGGCCCCCATGGCAGGCAGGCCGGTGGGCTTAACTGGCTGCGGGCCCCCCCCCCATTCCCCCATCACCCCGACCCAGCCAGTCCCTGCCCTGGGGCCCAGTGGAGGGGAAAGGCCCCAGCCCCATTCCTGCCCCCCCAAGCCAGCCAGTCCCTGCCCCGGCGGCCTCGAAAGGAAGCACAACCCCCATGATTGGGGGACAGCCCCCCCCCGTTACCTTCTGGCGCCCAGGGAACTTGAACTTGGCCCTGCGCAAGGCCTCCACCACGTGCTCCTTGTTCTGCGCCTTGGTGCGAATGGACATGATGACCTGGCCGATGTGCACCCGAGCCACGGTGCCCTGGGGCTTCCCGAAGGCGCCACGCATCCCCGTCTGCAGCCTGCCGGGACCCGGGGGGCATGAGCCGGGGGGCCACGACAGGCATCACCCCCACCTCCCCTGCCCTCCGCCACACCCCAAATACCCCCTGTGCCCACAGGGCATCACTCCCTGCTCCAAACGCCCATGTCCCCGCGGCCCCTTAGGGAGTCACCCCCCAAATGCCCCGTGTCCATGTCCCCGCGGTCCCTTAGGGCGCTCCGTACAGGGCACGGAGCACGTACACAACCAGGGGGGGTGCTGTGCGCAGCCATTGCACACCAGGCCCCCACGGCAGGTGGGCCGGTCGGCTTAGTGGGCTGCGGGGGCCCCTGCCTACCCCCCAGGATCCCCACCTGTCAGCGCCGGCGCAGGACAACATCTTGTTGATGCGGATGACGTGGAAGGGGTGCAGGCGCACGCGGATGTGGAAACCGTCCTTCCCGCAGCTCTTCACCATGTACTTGTTGGCACAGATCCGGGCGGCCTCCAGCGCTGCGGGGGGGACGACAGTGAGCTCGGGACAGGAATAAGCCCCCCACCCCCCGCAAGCACTGCCCCGAACAAGCCCCCCCCGCCCCCCTCACCTTCAGAGGAGAGCTGCTCATACTCATCCGACACCATGTGGCCGCAGAGGGGGAACTCGTCCACCTTGGCCTTCTTCCGGCCCAGGTCGAAGATGCGGATTTTGGCATCTGGGGGGTGAGGAGATGGGTGGGGGTGGCCCCCCGTGAGCCAGAGCAGACCCTGGGGTCTCATCCCCGGCCTGGCCCCTTCCCGGGGGAGCAGGGACAGGGGTGTCCAAGCTGGCAGAGACCCCCCTTTCCTGTAGGCCCCGCCCAGCCCCCCCGCCCCCGGGGGGCCCCCCCCCCCCCACCCCACTCACCAGCGCGCGGGGCGGCGGCCCATGGCGGCTCCGGGGCAGGATCTGGAGAAACACAGAGACCGGATCAGAGACCGCCCGGGAGGGGGGGGGGGGGAACGGGGCCGCGCCGCGGGGGTGGGGAAACGGGGGGAGGGGCCGGGATCGGGGCCGCGCCAGGGTGCAGGGGGGGAGGGAGGCCACGCCGGGCTCCCGACCGGGCCGCGCGCTCACCTCGCCGCGCGGCAAAGAGAGCGGAATCGCGCCTGCGCGCAGCTTTTGTACCCTGGCCCCGACCGCCGCTCTAGCTCCGCTTCCGGCATAGAGCGGGGCACCGGCCAATGGCGGCGTGCGCTCGCCCTCCAGCGCATGCGCCTTCTTGCCCAGCCCGCGGCTCCGCTCTAGCATTGGCTTCCGGCATAGAGAGGCAAGCGCATGCGCATCGAGGACACCATGCCTTCCCGCGCGTGTCGGCGCGCACGCGCACTGCTCCCACGCCGCCGCCATTTTAGAGACCTAGCAGGCGGGCCTACGGTTGCTGAGCATGCGTATTGAGGACGAGGCGTGTCCATCGAGGCCCCTCTAGCTCGTCCTATACGCCCCGCCCACGTCCCCTGTTATGTAAATATCTCGACGCTGATAGGACATAATGGCGGTGCCACGTGACAGACGGGCACTACGTACAATTGTCTCTAATTTGCCTATATCTAATTTGAATATAATTGTAGTGTGCGGCTAATTTGCATAACTAAGTAATATTCATGTTTTATTGTATTGCTGGAGCTGGTTTGCATAGTGCCCTGGAATTTGCATATTTGCCGGAAGTATCCCCCAAACTGTATCACTGCAGCTAATTTGCATGTCGTTAATCGGCCTCATTTGCATAGTGGCAACTAAGCTTTTTTAAACTGCTAGTGCCACTGCCTGGCTTCGCCTCATTTGCATGTATAATGAATTTATCCAGATTAACAACTGGCCTGTTTGCAACTTATTTGCATATCTAAATATTTGCATATTAGCAACCCCCGCCCCAGGGGCTACCTTGAGGGTCCCCAACCCCGAACCCGGGGGGCTGCCCGGGGGGTCCCCAACCCCGAACCCGGGGGGCTGCCAGGGGGGTCCCCAACCCCCAACCCAGGGGCTGCCCGGGGGGGCCCCAACCCCCAACCCAGCGGCTGCTTGGGGGATTCCCAGCCGAGCCCCCCGGAGACTTTCACACACTCACAGTGGGTCTGGGTATCGATGTGGGGGTCTGCCACTCATACAGCCCCCCCGCTCTGCCTGGGCCCCTCCTGCTGCTCAGTTCCCCCCCCACCCATATCCCTCCCCCTGCCCCACCAGCTCCCTAAGGGTCCCCTGGGGCTGGGCCGTGCCTGTGGGGTGGGGGGCTGGGTTCGGGACAGGACACGGTACCCTGGTGCCAAACGCAGCGGCTGCCCAGCGCCCATGGGGTGAAGAGCCCCCCCCTCCAGCCCCGAGCCCCCTGCTCCCAGCTGGGCATCTGCTACCCCCGGCCCCAACCTGCCTCTGTCCATTGGCTTCTCTCCGGGCCCCTCTCCCCTCCTCTGTCCTCTGGCCCCTCGGGCTGGAGCCGGCTGGGCTCCGGCTGGGCGCCGGGTGCACACGCGAGCGGCTAGTCCTGCCCGCCCACGGCTCCATTGCTGTTTTCAGCTCCATCAGAGCTAACCCGGCTGGCTGGGCAGGTCCCCGGGCCCCTCTCCCCACAGCCCATTGTCCCCCACTGGCCAGAACCGGCTGCGGCTCCTGAGCCGGGTCTCCGGGTCACCAGGTCCCCAGTCGCTGGGGTCTCCATCCTCCAGGCCACCGGCCGGGGTCCCAACTTCCCTCCCCCCCTCGTTAAACCAGCAACCCCCAGGGACACTGAGTCCCACCCCCCCTGCATGTAACCCAGTGACCCCCCCACTTCCTCACATGGCGCGGGGGGGATATGGGGTGTGTGTGGGGCGGGGGAGGGACACAGGGTGGGGGGGACATGGTGTGTCGGGGGGGGCAGGGGGAGGGAAACGGGGTGGGGGGAACAAGGGGCGTGGGCAGGGCAGAGGGGGGAACAAGGGGCGTGGGCAGGGCAGAGGGGGGAGAAAATGAGGTGTGGGGGGGGCAGGGGGAGGGACATGGGGCAGGGGGAACACGGGGTGTGGGGGGCAGAGGGGGGGAATATGACAAAGCTCCTGGGCCCAGGCTGGCAACAACCAGCAGCAGCCGCAGACGGACCCCCCCCCCCCCCGC
>RQSS01039772.1:0-15944 GCA_003846335.1 Cuora mccordi | reverse complement strand
TCCTACTCTCCATCAGGTCTGGATCTTGTGGTATGTGTGCTTTATTCTGTGGTGCCTCCTTTGATGAATCATAGAATAACTGGGGTGGAAGGGACATCAGGAGGTTACCTAGTCCAACTCCCTGCTCAAAGCAGGGCCAATCCCCAACTAAATCATCCCAACCAGGGCTTTGTCAAGCCTGACCTTAAAAACCTCTAGGGAAGGAGATTCCACCACCTCCCTAGGTAACACATTCTAGTGCTTTACCACCCTCCTAGGAAATAGTGTTTCCTAATATCCAACCTAAACCTCCTCCACTGCAACTTGAGACCATTACTCCTTGTTCTGTCATCTCCTACCACTGAGAACAGTCTAGATCCATCCTCTTTGGAACTCCTTTCAGGTAGTTGAAAGCAGCTATCAAACCCCCCCTCATTCTTCTCTTCTGCAGACTAAATAATCCCAGTTTCCTCAGCCTATCCTCATAAGTCATGTGCTCCAGCTCTCCAATCATTTTTGTTTCCCTCCGCTGGACTCTTTTCAAGTTTTCCACATCCTTCTTGTAGTGTGGGGCCCAAAACTGGACACAGTACTCCAGATGAGGCCTCACCGATGTCAAACAGAGGGAAATGATCACGTCCCTCGATCTGCAGGCAATGCTCCTACTTATACAGCCCAAAAATCTGTTAGCCTCCTTCTTGGCAACAAGGGCACACTGTTGACTCATATCCAGCTTCTCGTCCACTATAGCCCCTAGGTCCTTTTCTGCAGAACTAACTGCCTAGCCACTCGGTACCCAGTATGTAGCCGTGTGGTCTGATCATCTACAGCGTGAGGAACAATGAGATCAAAGGTGCCTTGAAAAGATTTCTCCCATGACCATAGTACAGAGTGATGTTTCTGTATTCACATACTAGCAGACCAGGTATGTCTAACAAATGTTCATATGCAAAGCAATTGGACAGGTGTGCTGGTGTTAGTTCCTTTTTTGCAGGTGAATATACTTTGAGCACTGAATAAGAGGTAACCAAATATCTAAGTATCTATCTGTCCTCTGTCTATTTTGCTGAATATATAATGGTCTATTTGCAGCAGTTGACAAGAAGTTAAGAGGACGGGGAGTGGGGTGAAGGGAGGAAAAAACAGGGGGAAATAGTGTTACTTTGTGTAATGACCCATCCACTCTTAGTCTTTATTCAAGCCTAATTTAAAGGTGTCCATTTTGCAAATTAATTCCAATTCAGCAGTCTCTCGTTGAAGTCTGTTTTTGAAGGGTTTTTTTTGTTGGAATATTGTGACTTTTAGATCTGCAATCGAGTGTCCAGGGAGACTGAAGTGTTCTCTGACTGGTTTTTAATGTTATAATTCTTGACGTCTGATTGGGGTCCATTTATTCTTTTCCATAGAGACTGTCCGGTTTGGCCAATATACATGGCAGAGGGACATTGCTGGCACATGATGGCAAATATCACATTGGTAGATGTTGTAACTATTCCAACTACTCCAAGTCGTAACTCTTATCCCCATTGTAGGGATGACAACGGAGGAATGGGAAGGGATTGAACAAAGTCAGAGGAATAGTTGGGATCAGATCTCAAGACACCTTGAACCTTAGCTTTTTAATATTTAATTATCTGATGGTTGAACCTGATATGAGAGGCCGATTATATTAGGTAAGACACAGTCTCCGCCCAAGGACAGGCAAAGGGTGGGGAGGGAAAAGACAGCCCCAGGGAATGACTTTCCCAAGATAACACAGCAGGTCAGTGGCAGGGCTAGGAATTAATGACAGACATTTGGAGCACATTCCTGTGTGCCCACAGTGTTTGCCTCACAGTCTTTCCTCTAGAGCCTGCTGCCTCCTTGGATTTGTGATTATTTTAGTTTCTGGAAACTCTTCAGGGAAGTAGAGGGCAAGAGAAATTAATTGTTGCCTTTGGGCAGTTGAGACTCCAGGCAGTGAGTCCCACAAGCCCATAGAAAACAGGCATGGATAAATCACCTTCCTGCAGCACCAGCCTTTTTGACACACAGCTCATCTGCAGACAGCACAGATCTCAGTGTACTTTCAGCAGCTCAGCCTCAGTGTGGTGGGGGAATGACCTCTCATAATACAGTGATAAGGGCATTAGATAGAGAGATTGGTGGATAGAGCAGTATATGGGGCTACAGAGAGAGGGGAAACCAATTGCAGTCTGTAGCTGGAGGAGAAAAGACATCTCAGTCTGGGAAGATTCCACACAGACCAGCACCGTAAGTTTGCTCTTGCAATTAAATATATTTGGGAGTTACACAGTGGCACTTTAAGGATGAAATTGTAAGTGACAACAGATTTTTTTTTCATAGTTTCACTCTTATCTCAATTTGGGCATGGGAAACTGAGGCAGTCCAAAGAACTTACCTTAGGAAAGAGAGGGCAGAATATCTGTGCCTCAGTTTCCTTCTATTGGGAGTAGGGAAATTGATGAAATTAACACCCATTTTTTAGAATGGATTGAGGATTTACATTAAAGTAGTCAAAAATTGTGACAAACACTACCAGCTTGTGGATACTTTTCTCTCTGTATACATTTGTTTGTTGTTATTGCTGTCTGTGTGTCTGTACTTTTCTCTCTCAATTAGTTGTTTTTATTTCTCTATCTGATAGTTTTTGTTAATTCGGTGTTTCTCTCGCACTCTCTGTATCTGTTCTTTTCTTACTTGTGTCTCTCTCTTTGTTGTTCTATCTATCTGTCTATCTATCTATCTATTTGTGTCCAGTTTTCAGTTTATTGTTACTTCTGTTTGTTAAATTGCTGCAAGGGCAGTTGAGTCAAGTGGGTTAGAGTGGTGTGGATTAGGAGCCAGGACTCTTGGGTTCCATCCCCGGCTCTGGAAAGGGAGTGTGTTCTAGTGGGTAAGAGTAACGGGGACAAGAGCCAGGCATCCTGAGTTTCATGTGTGGCTCTGGGCGGAAATTCAGTCCACGGTGGAGAGGAGAGGAACCAGAACTGGCGGTTCTATTTCTGTCTCTCATAAGGACTCCGGGACAGGCACCCCTCATAACTTGAAGCTGAGTGGTTAGGGCACTCTGCTCGCTTGTGAGAAACTCAGACTCAATACCTCCCTCTGACTGATGATGAGAAGGGGTTTGAATTGCCACTTTACAGGAGGGTGCCTGAGCCGCTAGACTCAGGGCTGTTCTGAAATGAGACAGTCTCAGTCTCTCCTGTTGAAGCTGCGCCACTCTGTATCAATAATTAAATAGTGATTGCAGCAGGGACTTGAACTCTTCCAGACAAAAGTTGAGTGTCCCAAGTACCACGCTGGAGAATTCTTCTCACTTGCGTTCGTTAGCCCAATGACTCTCCATTGTCACTCGCAGCAGTCATTGCTGATGGCAGTGGAGAGTCACTGGGACAGAGGCTGAGATACAGTTTGATGCAGTCATTACAGGAGGGGGCTGGGAGTCATGACACGTCACTTGTGTTCCCAGCTCTGGGAGGGAGTTGAGTCCAGTGGGTAGAGCCAGAACTCCTGGCCTATATTTCCAGTTTCGGGAGGGGTGCTGGATTGACTGAGTTAGTGCAGGGGGCAAACTGGGAGTCAGGACTCCTGAGTTCTCTTCCAAGCTCTGGGAGGGAGTTTAAATGAGTGGTTAGAGAAGCAGGAGGGAACCGGAACATCTGTCTCTTGAAATGAGCATGAAATTCCAGCTAGAAGAAGGGGATGGTGTGTCAGAGGTACTGTCTGTATTCCCGACTCGATTTCACTGTGTAAATGTGGCAGGGTTCAGTCACCTCCATATGAGATGCTGCTCCAGTTTGGAGCAGTATAAAGTGGATGTAATTCCATGGCATGCAGAGAAATTACCCCACATGTGAAGCAGTGCCCCTGACAGCAGAATCTGGTCAGGCAGACCCCTGATTCTCCACGGTAAACTGAGATTAGTAACATTTATACAACGTTATCTGGAGTTTGCCCACCTTGAAAGCAATTGCTCCTAATTCTCCTCTCCATCACACTGGTATAAATTAGGAGTAACTGCACTGGAGTCCATTGAGCTGATTCTACTTTCTCTCACCCCAGTGTAAATCAGGAGTAACTCCATTGGAGTCAGTGGGGATGTTTTCTCCATAGTCATTCCCATATTATACCAATCCTCTAACTCAAGGAAATTAAGGTGTTTTTTTGTTTAAAGGAAAGTTATTTTATTGATCTAATCCTGGCCCTTTCTCTTTCCCCTCCCTCCACAGACATCACACAATGTCCTGAGAAAGAAAATGTCCAACCGAACCACCTTGACCGAGTTCCTTCTCCTGGGATTCTCTGAAGTTCGGGAGCTGCAGATATTGCACTTTGTGGTGTTTCTAGTGATTTACCTGGCAGCCCTAATGGGGAATCTTCTTATCTTCATGGCCATAACCTTCGACCACCACCTTCACACCCCCATGTACTTCTTCCTGATGAATCTGTCCGTCTTAGACCTTGGCTCCATCTCTGTGATTGTTCCCAAATCCATGGCCAACTCCCTCATGAACACCAAGTCCATTTCCTATGCTGGATGTGTTGCCCAAGTCTTTTTCCTTATCTTCTTGGTGGGAGCGGATTTTTCCCTTCTTACCATCATGGCGTATGACCGATATGTCGCCATCTGCCAACCACTGCACTATGAGACAATGATGAACTGCAGAGCTTGTGTCCAAATGGCAGCTGGTGCCTGGATCGGTGGAATTCTCTACTCCGTACTACACACCGGGAACATGTTTGCATTGAGCTTCTGTGGAGGCAACATGGTGGATCAGTTCTTCTGTGAAATCCCCCAGCTACTGAAGCTCACCTGCTCTGACTCATATCTTAGTGAAGTTAGGATTATTGCTTTTGGTATATGTTTATTCTTAGGCTGCTTTATTTTTATCACTGTGTCGTATGTTCAGATCTTCAAATCAGTGTTGAGAATCCCCTCTGAGCAAGGCCGGCATAAAGCCTTTTCCACCTGCCTCCCTCACCTCATTGTGGTCTCCCTATTTGTTTGCATTTCTAGCTTTGCCTACCTGAAACCCACCTCCAGCTCCTCATCTGCTCTGGATCTTGTGATGGCTGTTCTCTATTCTGTATTGCCACCAATCATGAATCCAATTATCTATAGCATGAGGAACAAGGAGATCAAAGCTGCTCTGAGGAGACTGACTGGGTGTAGGTAAATCACCAAGAATTCAGTTCTGTCTTTATCTAATAAGAGTTTGCTTACTTAGTATCTGCTCGTTAACGTCAGTGATTTCCATGACCACACAGCTTGCACACAACCAGGTCTGATTGTGATCTCAGTTGCACCAATGGAAGTCCAGATTAACTCTGCTGATATCACTGCTGCTGGGGTGATTTTCACCAGTAGAAAATCTGGTCCAGTTGTGAAATTAAATGGGTGTAAATTGTGTGTGCAAAAGGAATCAGACTTTCATTCTGTGTGAAAACAATACCCGTTACACTTCTTGGCCACTAGCACTCGTTCCATGGCCAGTGAAAACAAGGATGGGAGTTGTCTTGTTTGTGTGTATAAATCAGGAGTGGCTTTACTGGAACCAGAGGTGTCAGATTGGTGTAAGACTGGGGTAGGTGAGAAGACATTTGGGGTAGATCCTCATCACATCAGTGTAGTTCCATTGACTTTGGTGGCCCTAAAGCAATTTGCAGCATCTGTGAATCTGAGCTACTGCTCCCAATGGAGCTGCAAATCCATTGCCACAAGCTGAGGACTGGGCCCACTGTCTTATAAACCACCTTTCATGGCCTAACCATTAAAGGGGGACAAGGAGCCAGACTGTGTCAGCGGGGCTTAGATGTACATTGAGCATATGAGTGAGGAGAGACTGGCTAGAAATTACAGGGAGGTTTCTAACCACCCGTGGGGCAAGGTTCTGGAGCAGCCTCCAAATATAAGTTGGGTGGGGCGGGGGGCAAGTGACGGAATTCATTTAAAGAGACAGCTGGACACATGTCTGAGTGGAATTGTATGACGTGGCTGCTTGTGATGGTAGAGGGCAGGGTTCAGCAACCCTGGCTCTCACTTGCAGCGTATGTCTTATGTTTCTAAAAGTTCATGCTTCAGGGTTTCGTCTGGCTACTGGCAGGGATCAGGAAGGGATTTCGCACCCCCCCGCAGTGTATTCTGGGAGTTTTTTTTTTTTAATCTCTGAAGCATTGGGATAGCCCTAGCTGGAGATGGAACATTGGGTGGGATGTGCCAGGGCTCTGAGGTGGCACTGAACCATTATCTCTCTCTCTTGGGTGTTTGGCTGGCTGGATCTTGCCCACATGCTCAGGGTCTAACTGATCATCATGTGGTGGACAGGAAGGAATTTTCCCCCAACTCAGATTGGCAGGGAACTTGGGGGGTTTCGCTTTCCTCTCCAACATGTGGGGCAGATAACCTGCCATGATTTTCTGCGTGTATCTCAATCACTTCCCTGCCATTGTGGGGGCCTCGGGCACTGGTGCACCTCAGTCTCTCCTATTCTCTGCCGGTGGCACAGAACTGTCTAGTTTCCTGAGGGCTGTGACACTTTGGTCTAATTTCAGTTGTTGGGTTTGGTGTGCGGGTGCCGGATGGTGTTGGAGTACAGCAGGTCAGACTGGATGATCTGGTCGTCCCTTCTGGCCTTCAACTCTGTGACTCTGTGACTTTATGGATGTGAAGGGACGGGGGAGAGGAGAAGGGGCCACACAGAGAATACACACGAGTAGAGTTCATAGCTTTGCATTAGTACAAGTGTCTGTGAGGCACTGTCCTCCTGGCTGAGGGAGGTGACTCCAGCTCAGATGGAGCCCTTGACCCGTGTAGCTGTGCAGTGTCACTGTATAAACCCCACCCATGGGCAGTGTGTGTTATGAGGCCCCTCTGTGCCCCACCTAGAGGATAGGAGGCTGTTCCAGTGGCTGTCAGGCAGCCTGGCTGTTCAGCTCAAGCTGTAGAAGCTCGTACTTTGGGCCCTAGATGTCTCTGGTTTAACCCCCTGGGTGCCGGCCTATATTAGATGGTGACCCTTACATACATGCAAATGTCCTGATAACTTAAAGGGACCTTATTCCTGCACTAATCAGAGGCTGATGTTGCCTACCAAGCTACTGCAGAACAGCAGCGAGAGTGAGACCTAAGACGGGAGGGACTCCCTAAGGAGAGAAGGGGCAGGTTTATTCCCAGATGATCTCAGACATGCCCATTCCTAGTCCCTCTGCATCTTGGAGACGGAAGATGCATGGCATGGGCAGGGGTGTGTGTGTTCCTCTCAGCTCAGGTTGGTAGAGCTGGTCAAAATAACTTGTCATTGGGAAATGGTTTCCTCAACCTGTTTGTGACAGGTGCTGCTATGTTTTTAGCTGAGTTAAACAATCTGCCAGTGGCTTGGAAAAATGTTTCCCAACTCTGCCCTCAACTAGTTTGGCCACTGACGCATTCCCAGAGTACCGGACCTTCTGGTACTTCTGGGAAAGCTGTGGTCCCATCCACCAGTGTGACCATGCATGCCCCCCTAGTCTGTGATACTGGACAAAACCACCTCTGGTTTTCTCTCAGTACCAGACAGGAGACATGACACACAAAAGGGGATTATCCAGCTTAAAACCAAATGAATGGCCATCTACCTCAATCCACCATGCTCATCCCTCCAGAGCAGCTTCTGCACGGCTTCCTAGATACCTCCTCTACCAGAAATATGTTCCAACAAACTGAATCTCCTGCATTTTGTCCCAGAGGCACTAGTGGTGGGTATATTGTCCAACAGTGAACATTTTGTGACTCTAGGGCCAGTGCAAGGATACTTTGCGCCCTAGGCGAAACTTCCCCCCAGAGCATAAGGTGGCCATCCTGCAGCAAAAAAACTTCAGGGCCAGACTTCAAAGAGAAACTGCTGAGCTTCAGTTCATCTGCAAATTTGACACCATCAGCTCAGGATTAAACAAAGACTGTGAATGGCTTGCCAACTACAGAACCAGTTTCTCCTCCCTTGGTTTTCACACATCAACTGCTTGAACAGGGCCTCATCCTCACTGATTGAACTAACCTCGTTATCTCTAGCTTGCTTCTTGCTTGCATATATTTACCTGCCACTGGAAATTTCCACTACTTGCATCCGACGAAGTGGGTATTCACCCACGAAAGCTCATGCTGCAAAACGTCTGTTAGTCTATAAGGTGCCACAGGATTCTTTGCTGCTTCCCCAGAGCATTGATTATAAACTTTCAAAAATGAGTACTGCATAATATGGCATTGTTCATTAGAATTAATACACCTTCGGCTTGAAAATTTATTAATTTAATTATTTAGTCTACATATTTAATGAAAATAAATGAATAACCTGACAGGGTGTGGGGCTGGCTTGCTTCAGGCAGGGTTGTGTGGCAGGGGTTGGCTGGAGATAAGGCGGTAAGAGGCTGGCTGGAGGCAGGGGAGGAGTGCGGCGGGGTTGGCTGCTGGCAGGGCAGGGGGTGCAGCAGGGGTTGGCTGGAGACAGGGATGCAGGGCTGGAGGCAGGACAGGGGCTGTGGGGCTGGCTGGGGGCAGGGCAGGGGGTGTAGCAGGGGCTGGCTGGAGACAGGGGGTGCAGGGCTGGCTGCAGGCAGGGCAGGGGAGTGCGGCAGGGGTTGGCTGGAGACAGGGGGCGCAGGGCTGGCTGTGGGCAAGGCAGGGGATGTGGGGCTGGCTGGAGGAAGGGCGGGGGGGTGCAGCAGGGGCTGGCTGGAGACAGCGGGTGTGGGGCTGGCTGAAGGCAGGGCAGGGGGTGCAGTGGGGGCTGGCTGCCGGCAGGGTGGCGGGTACCAGGGCCATCCCTAGATATTCTGGGGCCCTATGCTGGCTTCCGTGGGGGGCGGTGGGCAGGCCTCGGTGGGGCTGGCTTTGAGGGCATGGGGCAACCACCTCCCAGCACTCCCCGGCGGCGCGGCTGGGGCTGGGTCTCTGTGCGTTCAGCTCCAGCCCTGCTGCAGAGCTCAGGGGAGCGGGGGTGGGGCTGAGCAGGGGCGGAGGCTCTGGGGCAGAGCCAGAGCAGCAGGGAGCAGCACAGCGACCCCAGCGGCCGGAGGAGGAATGACATCACTTCCCGCCCTGCCGGAGCTGATGAAAGTTGCAGCGACGGATGAGCATCCCAGACATTTTGGGCTCTGCTTTTTGACATCCTCAAATCTTGGCACCCTAGGCAGCCGCCTAGTTTGCCTAGTGGTGGCACCAGCCCTGACAGTGAGGGAGATGGATCCAAGGTCCAAGATGGACAGATTCATGAGGAAAAAATATCTGGGGATGTCAAGTTGGTGGTCAAGCACTACAAGGATGATAAAAAGGAGATTCCCTTTCAGTGCTATCTGGTAAAGCCCTAGAAACACCAAAAATTGTAAAATCTGCAGCTCCAGAACCTCAGAGAATCCCAGGAGAAGGAACTCGGTCACGGTGGTTCAGTTGGACATTTTCTTCCTCAGCACATCATGTTCTGCCTGCGGAGGGCAGGAGAAGGGCACTGCTCAGGATTAGAGTGACAGAGGAAATGATCCTGATTTTCTTTCTCTAATATACCCTAAAATAATTTGGCGTGTTTAGCCGAGCAAAACACCAGCTGAGAGGGGATGTGGTCACTTTCTATAAATAGATCAGGGTGATAAACACCAGGGAGGGAGAAGAGTTATTGATGCTAAAAGAAAATGCTGGCACAGGAACTAATGTGGATAAGCTGGCCATGAGTAAATTTAGGCTGGAGATTCGAAGGTTTGTCCTCAGTAGAAGAGGGCTGAATTAGGGCTGACATTTATTCGTTTAAAACAAAAACAAAAACAAAAAAACTTTAGATACTACTTTTCAAAATAAAATGCAAGTAAGACTCCTGACCATAGACATTAGTATCTTATACATAGGCTTGGCAGTATTTAATTGTTATATATATATATATGAAATCAACATTTGCCAATATTTACTGATTAAAATCTGATTATTACAAGACTACTTATAGAGGTAGCAATGGAAAGAGTATTGCATAGGCAACACAAGACCATAATAGTGAACTATTAGTTTAGTTTTCCTAAAGGATTAAAGCTGTTGTCTGCATTGTGCATAATTCTCATTCAAATGTTGCACGTGAATAGGGAATAGTAACCAGAGTGTGTTTTGTTTTGTTTATTTTTAATCTTGAAGTCCTTGATCTATATTGTCCTCTCCATGGTACTAGTTTTATGACACCATAACTCCACTGATTTTAGTGGGGTTACACCACTGCAAAACTGGTACAATGGGGTGGACAGTTTTCACTCTATCTTTACTCAGGCAAAACTCATGATGGAGGAAATTCTGATCTCGGGGATGAAGCCGAAATAACTCCAATCACTTCAGCTTTACTCTGGTGTTATTGAGATCCCAGTTTGGCTCAATCAGTCTTGCTTGATTAAACATTTATAAGTAACTCAAAATTTGGCTCCTAAATAGACTTGTTCAGCTATTTATAACTATAGATCAATACATCAGCTGCATATATTCCAAACCCAATTGTCTTCTCTCATGTACCTTGGAGAACGGAAAAATGCTACCCAGAAATATGGACCTGGAGCCAATACTCAACAGTCATCTGACCCCAAAGCATCTCAAAGGAGGTAAGAAAAATAAGCCACCACACTGCTTTGGCCTCACTCTAGGAGAAGGCAGACCCTGTGCAGATTTTGCAGAGATGCCACTTTTCCACCAAAGATAGGTAATAATAATATTGGGTGTGTTCTGAGGACAATATAAATAAAAATTCTCATGTAGGAGAAATGACAGCAGCCCTACACATTCCTTAAATGTCACAGTGATGGATATATGTAGTTGAGACAGAAGGTTCAAGACAGTGGGGCAACAGACTATGTACGGGAATAAAGATATAGATCATGCAATTACATCAGCACCAAAAAACCAGCAGATTTCCAGTGGGTTCCCATGTTTCCATTTCAGTGCTGGGGAGCTGGTTGTGCGAGAGGTTTGTAGACACCCCCACAACACACGCTCTGTGCATTGCCAATTCTCAGCCCAGAGAATTAGTGGGAACTGATGCCAAACTCAGATCTAGTTCCTTGTTTTGTAACATCACTATACACAGTACACCATCTAAACTGGGACATAAAGGTGTTGTGTTTGTGTGTGAGAGCCAGTGAGCATGTGTCTATGATTGTTTTTGTGCTGGGGGAAAGAGTGTGTTTGGTGCATTTAGGCTGTTGTGTTAGAGTGAGTGTTTGCATGTTGGATAGTGTATGTGTGCCTGCTTGTGTGACATGTGAGTGAGCATCATGGTGTGTGTGTGTGTGTGCATCAGTCTATGGAAGATACTGCATGAATGCTTGTGTGAGCGTTTGCTTGGGTGTTTAAATGGCAACTATTAAACACAATAAAAGTTACCTTTCCCCTTCCTTATTGCTCGTAATCTAGCACATCAAATTCGGGAGGAAAATCCAAATAGAGCTGGGCGAATAATATATTTTTCATTTCACTGGCAATTTTGAAAAATCTGAAAAAAAATAATTGTGGGTCAAACTGAAAATGGTATTTTTTCCAAATTTCAGGTGAATCAAAAAGTCAAAAACAATTTTGTTTCAGGTTACATTTTGACAAAATCTGAACATTTTATTTCAATGTTGACCACATTTCAAAGTAAAATTAAGGAAAATAAATAAATGAAATGTTGTTTTGTACTAGAAAATCAAAATATTTCATTTCCAAAAGGGCAATTGTTTTACACTTCAACTGACAATGCCACTTTTTTAACCTCTGACCAGCGCAAACTTCTGTGGTCCCTTTTAGGAATGGACATAATTCTTCTCTCACACTGATATAAATCCTGATTATTTCTATTGATCTTCTTTACTCCAAATTTGTATCAGTCTAATCTAGGAGCTGAACTTTTCTCTGGTGGCTTGATCAACATGCCCAGGTTTTTTTAAACTGTTTATTTAGGAAGTTTTAACAAGTTCAGAAATCCTTGTCCTGTAAATATCAGAAACAAAACAATCATTACAAGAGCGAACTTTGGTTTAAAGAGACATCAGACAGGAATATACTCACCAGATCTTTCTATTTAACAGGGTTTCACCATAGTGAAGAGTGAGGATCATTACAACTCCTATGTCATTTCTGGTGATTTTATTAAAGTGAGTGACATTTCTGTATTCATATATTAACAGACCAGGTATGTCTACCAAATGTTCATATGCAAAGCAATTGGACAGGTGTGCCGGGATTTTATTTTATTTTATTTTGCAGGTGCTTTTGCATATACTTTGAGCACTGAATAAGAGGTAAACAAATATCTAAGTATCTATCTGTCCTCTGTCTATTTTGATGATTATGTAATGGTCCATTTGCAGAAGTTGACAAGAAGTTAAGAGGAATGGGTGAGGGGGAGGGGAGGAATAAACATGGGGAAATAGTTTTACTTTGTGTAATGACGTGTCCACTCCCAGTCTTTATTCATGCCTAATTTAACGGTGTCCATTTTGCAGATTAATTCCAATTCAGCAGTCTCTCGTTGGAGTCTGTTTTTGAAGGGTTTTTTGTTGTTGTTGTTGTTGTAATATTGCAACTTTTAGGTCTGTAATTGAGTGACCAGGGAGACTGAAGTGTTCTCTGACTGTTTTTTGAGTGTTATAATTCTTGATGTCTGATTGGGGTCCATTTATTCTTTTACATAGAGACTGTCCGGTTTGGCCAATGTAAATGGCAGAGGGACATTGCTGGCACATGATGACATATATCACATTGGTAGATGTTGTAACTATTCCAATTACTCCAAGTTATAACTCTTATCCCCATTGTAGGGATGACAACTGAGGAATGGAGTGGTGAAGGGACTGAACAAAGTCAGAGGAATCAGATCTCAGGATACCTTGGATCTTAGCTTTTTAATATTTAATTATCTGATGGTTGAACCTGATATGAGAGGCCGATTATATTAGGTAAGACACAGTCTCTGCCCAAGGACAGGCAAAGGGTGGGAGGGAAAAGACAACCCCAGGGAATGACTTTCCCAAGGTAACACAGCAGGCCAGCGGCAGGGCTAGGAATTGATGACAGAAGTCTGGAGTACAGTCCTGTGTGCCCGCAGTGTTTTCCTCACAATCTTTCCTCTAGACCCTGCTGCCTCATTGGAATTCTGATTATTTTAGTTTCTGGAATCTGTTGAGGGAAGTAGATGTCAAGAGAAATTAAAAGTTGCCTCTGGGCAATTGAGGGTTCCAGGCAGTGAGTCCCACAAGCCCTTAGAAAACAGACATGGATAAATCACCTTCCTGCAGTACCAGCCTTTTTGACACACAGCTCATCTGCAGACAGCACAGATGTCAGTGTATATCCAGCAGCTCAGTCTCAGTGCGGTGGGGGAATAGCCTCTCATAATACAGTGATAAGGGCATTAGATAGAGAGATTGGTGGATAGAGCAGTATATGGGGCTACAGAGAGAGGGGAAACCAATTGCAGTCTGTAGCTGGAGGAGAAAAGACATCTCAGTCTGGGAAGATTCCACATTGACTGGCACCCTAAGTTTCCTCTTGCAATTAAATATATTTGGGAGTTACACGGTGGCACTTTAAGGATGAAATTGTAAGTGATTTTTTTTCATAGTTTCACTGTTAGTTTAATTTTGGCTTGAGAAACTGAGGCAGTCCAAAGAATTTATCTTAGGAAAGAAAGGGCAGAATATCTGTGCCTCAGTTTCCTTCTATTGGGAGTGGGGAAATAGATGAAACTGATGGATTCTTTTTTAGAATGGATTGAGGAGTTTACATTAAAGTAGTCCAAAAATTGTGACAAACACTATCAGCTTGTTGATAGTTTTCTCTTTGTATACATTAGTTTGTTGTTATTGCTGTCTGTCTGTCTGTTTGTACTTTTCTCTCAATTAGTTTGTTTTTACTTCTCTATCTATCTGTTAGTTTTTGTTAGTTCTGTGTTTCTCTCGCATTCTCTGTATCTGTTCTTACTTGTTTCTCTCTCTTAGTTGTTGTTCTATCTATCTAGCTAGCTAGCTATCAATTTGTGTCTAGTTCTCAGTTTACTGTTACTTCTGTCTATCAAACTGCAGCAACGGCAGTTGAGTCAAGTGGGTTAGAGTAGGGTGATTAGGAGCCTGGACTCCTGGGTTCTATCCCCAGCTCTGGAAAGAGATTGGGGTCTAGTGGGTAAGATTAGCAGGGACAGAGAGCCAGGCCTCCTGTTTTTTACATGTGTCTCTGGGTGGAAATTCAGTCCAGGGTGTAGAGGAGAGGAACCAGAACTGGGGGTTCTATTTCTGTATCTCATAAGGACTCTGGAGCAGGCACCCCTCATAACTTCAAGCTAAGTGGTTAGGGCACTCTGCTGGCTTGTGACAAACTCAGACTCAATCTTTCCCTCTGACTGATGTTGAGAAGGGGTTTGAATTCCCACTTTACAGCAGGGTGCCTAAGCTGCTAGGCTATGGGCTGTTCTGAAATCAGACTGTCTCAGTCTCTCCTGTTGAAAGCCACTCTGTATCAATAATTAAATAGTGATTGCAGCAGGGACTTGAACTCTTTCAGACACAAGATGAGTGACCCAACTACCATGCTGGAGAATCCTTCTCACTAGCGTTTGTTAGCCCAATGACTCTCCATTGTCACTCTCGGCATTCACTGCTGATGGCAATGGAGAGTCACTGGGACAGAGGCTGATGCAGTCGTTAGAGAGGACTGGGAGTTATGATACATCACTTGTGTGCCCAACTCTGGGAGCGAGTAGAGTCCAGTGGGTAGAGCCAGAACTCCTGGCCTGTTGATTTACTGGGTTAGTGCAGGGGGAGGACTGGGATTCAGGACTCCTGGGTTCTCTTCCAAGCTCTGGGAGGGAGTTTAGATAAGTGGTTAGACAAGCAGGAGAGGAGCCGGAATGTCTGTCTCTCACAACGAGTGTGGAAACCTGGCTAGAACAGGGGACGGGGCACCAGAGATCCTAGGCTGTATTCCTAACTCAAGTTTACCGTGTAATTATAATTGGGTTGGGTCACATCCATTGAAATGCTGCTCCAGTTTAGAGCAGTATAAAGTGGGAGGAATTCCATGGCATGCAGTGAAATTACCCCACCTTTACAGCAGTGCCCCTCACAGCAGAATCTGGCCAGGCAGACCCCCAATTTCCCTTGGCAAACTGAGGATAGCAACACGGTTATCCAGAATTCGCCCACCTCTGGGTGACAGAGCTATACAAATACCTCAAAAGCAATTGTTCCTATTTCTCCTCTCTGTCACCCTGGTGTAAATTAGGAGTAACTCCACTGGAGTCCATTGAGCTGATTGTACTTTCTCTCACCCCAGCGTAAATCAGGAGTAACTCCATTGGAGTCAGTGGGGCTCTTTTCCCCATCCTCATTCCCATATTACACCAAACTTCACAAGCTAAGGGACTCAAGGAAATTAAGATGAATTTCACAAAATGAGAGTTATTTTACTGATCTAATCCTGCCCCTTGCTCTTGTCCTTCCCTCCGCAGACATCCTGAGACATGTCCTGAGAAAGAAAATGTCCAACTGAACCACAGTGACTGAGTTCCTTCTTCTGGGATTCTCTGAAGTTCGGGAGCTGCATATTTTGTACTTTGTGGTGTTTCCAGTGATTTATCTGGCATCCCTGGTGGGGAATCTTCTTGTCATCATGGTTATAGCCCTCGACAACCACCTTCACACCCCCATGTACTTCTTCCTGATGAATCTGTCCATTGTAGACCTTGGCTCCATGTCTGTGATTGTCCCCAAATCCATGGCCAACTCTCTCATGAACACCAAGTCCATTTCCTATGCTGGATGTGTTGCCCAAGTCTTTTTCCTCCTCTTCTTGCTGGGAGAGGATTTTGCTCTTCTTAACCGTCATGGCATATGATCGATATGTCGCCATCTGCCAACCACTGCACTATGAGACAATAATGAACAGCAGAGCTTGTGTCCAAATGGCAGCTGGTGCCTGGATCGGTGGAATT
>ML123497.1:0-21613 GCA_003846335.1 Cuora mccordi | reverse complement strand
TATGGTGACCAATGACCCAAGGAAAATTGTTTGTACAACTCCATTTCCTAGTTCAGTGTCACTGATTACAGTTCCAAAGGATGCCAGGTTACATTGAGAACAATCATCCTTCACCATTTAGATCCAAAGAGAGAGTGCTTCAAAGGACATTCCTTCCCCGTGGATCCCAAACTGGCTGCCTGATTGGGTAACAAGGACTTCAAGGCTGTAAAAATGATGGTAACCAATGAGGCAATGAATGTATCAGGCTCCAATTTCAGACTTCTGGATACTCGCATGTTGAGTTCTGATTCTATGGTTTTGTGTCTGATGCTATGGCTACACAGTAAAGCTGATGTTGGTGCAGCTGCACCAATGTAGCTGCGCTGCTGTAGCGCTGCTATTACAGACGCTTTCAGCCAGTGAGAGAGATTTCTCCCATCGGACTTGATTAGTCCAACCCTCGCAAGCGGCAGTGGCTCTTTTGGCAGGAGAAGTTCTGCTGCTGATGTATCGCTATCTACACAGGGGGTTAGGGCTGTGTAACTACATTACTCAGTGGTGTGGATTTTTCACACATCTGAGTAATATAGTTAACCAATAAATGTCTTTAGTGCAGACCAGACAGTTCTCTCTTGTGTTTTATGCATTTACATCACTTCTCCTCTATCTTCTCTCACTTTGAAAGATTAAAAGTGTGACACGAGAGGTATTTTTCCTCATGATGCAAAGATTCCCACATAGGAGACCCCTTCCACCAACACATACTGCAGAAGATCCTGAGATATCTGAACTCACAGAAGTGGTTGGGACAAACCACAGCTTGAGCCAAGGTTCAGTTGTTGGCAATGGGCATTAAAAGAAAACTAACATATATGATAAGAATTTGTGATCTTTGAATATGTTTTTGTTACCTATTAAAATGAGATTATTGGTGAAGTTATTAGTTAAAGAAGAAGAGACTAAATGTGTGATAATCTGAAGTATTTTGGAAAACTGAAAGTTGTCTTTTTGTTTTGTTAGTCGTACAGGAAATGATGGCTAGTCTTGAAAAGTTAATTTGATTTAATTTACCCCCTGTAGTGTAAGGAGTTCTGGTCAAAAACCTCACTCCAAAGGTTGGGGTGGGAGAATGTGTGTGAGAGAGTGTGTATAAGAGAATATTGGCCCAGTATCGATTTTAATATTTTGTGTTTTCAAATAGAATTTATTTTGCTTAGTTTCAAAGTCAATTTCTATTCAAAGGAAAGCTACTTGAAGAGATAAGTTGTATAAGTTTTTACCCACTTAGACTGTAAGGGTCACTGTCTTCCCCACTTCTCTAATTTGCAAAGGAAAGGCCTGACATCTGTCACAGGATGTGTCCAGCAGGTAGGACAGCTGCACTCATCAACCATCAATATAAAGAAAAAGACTGAAATCCATTGCCTTTCATGTCAATAAGCCAGCTAAAGGCTGGTTGATGTAGAAAAGCTGTGTTGGTAGAGCCACATCTCTCAGGGGTGTGAAAAGTCCTCTCCACTGAGAGAAGTAGTTATTGTGACCTGAGCCCCAGTGTAGACAGTGTTGGGTTGTCAGAAGAATATTTCCAGTGTTTGAAGTGTAGACACAGCCTTAACGTCAATTCCAATTTTGACCCATCTCCCTATGTGCGAGAAAGTTACTCGTATGGAGGGCTGAGCCAGCTGTCCGATTACCCGGTTCCTCAACTGTAGCTACAGCTCTTAGTGCCCATGAATGCAAAGACTGAGAGAAATGGAGAGTTCCAGTCATTGTCATTTTAGTATCTTATTGTTCCTCTCTCTGTTTTTTGTGCTGGCCTTTCTGTTCTATCAGGGGGTGACTATAGCTCAGTGCATCTGTGACAAAAGCTCATTGGTGCCAATTGGCAAAGGGGTCACTGTTCTTCACAAGCAACTCCTGTCTCAGTCCTGACAAACTCCCCACAGCTAATACACTGCTTTTATGATATTTTATGATATTTATCCAGGAAGCATAGCAGTGAGATCTCTACTGAAAGCTTGTAAATTATTGATACTCCGAATCACTGCGAGAGGTGTGTCCGAGGAATGGTTAAGGAGTAATGTAAGTACATGGAAAATTATGCCCATATGGTATTGTTGCGAAAGTGAGTCGCCCCAATCATAGGTCTTGTTGGGAACGGCCCATTCAAGTGGGAGGGAATTGGCACCTGTTCCTTGCTAGCCAGTTATGTGATATATTGCTCCATTGCCAGCCTTTGCACCAACCCAGAAAAGCCAATGGAAAACCATCAAAGACAAATTATAGACATCGAAACCCTGTGGAAGTGACAAGGACAATATGAGAATGAGGAGATCGTCCTTTCTGTGAATAAAGACAAAAGACTGATTCAGTTCATAACAGGGTGGAGAAAAACACTCTGGGTCCATTCACCAAGGAGATTCCTAATGACCAGTGGTGCTTCATGAAAGGCAGGGCCGTGGCGCCTAGGGACTAGCAATCAGTGAAATTGACTGAAGTGTGAGGTGAGAATCTACTTAGATAGGAAAGGTAACTTAAAAAGTGTAGGTTGCGTTTTCTGATTTTGTTTAGTTGGTAACAGTTGGTTTCCATCACTCACATTTGTTTGTTTAAATCTCTATCGGTTGTTAAATAAATTTCTGCTTGTTTGATAACTATACTCAAGTGCGGTGTGAGATACTGTAGCAGTGGTCCACAGTAAAACTAGTAACCTGGGATATACCATTGCTTTGGGCAGAGAGAATCTGGGATTTCTCTGAGTATCTGGTGATCCGGGCTGGACCCCAGAGGGGGACACATTGAAGGAAGTCGGGTTAGGGTGGCTGCTGTAGCTCAGAGGAGGGTCCTTGAGTGCCTGACGGGCTGGGTGAGTTTGGTCACTAACATCCAGCTGCCAAATGCAAAACTCCCTCTTCCTAGTGGAAGGTGGCAACAAGGAAACTCACAGCCCTCGGCTCCCTGAGACGGGTCACAATATGTCTCTATGTTGATTCACCTGTCAAATTCACACAGGGAAAGCTCCCTATAGCATAAAACTCTGCCGTATGAAATCATGGAACATGTGCTCTTCACTCTGTGAAAGCATGTAAAGAATCCAGGCGCTGGAGGGGAGGGTTTGGGTCCAGAGTGACCTAGACAAATTGGAGGATTGGGCCAAAAGAAATCTGAGGAGGTTCAACAAGGAGAAGTGCAGAGTCCTGCACTTAGGAAGGAAGAATCCCCTGCACTGCTACAGCCTGGAGACCGATTGGCTAAGCAGCAGTTCTTCAGAAAAGGACCTGGGGATTACAGTGGATGAGAAGCTGGATATGAGTCAACAGTCCCCTTGTTGCCAAGAAGGCTAACAGCAGATTGGGCTGCGTTAGTAGAAGTATTGCCAGCAGATTGAGAGAAGTGTGTTCATTTCAAACCTGCAGCTTATTCATTTCATTTGGTGACCCCTCCTAGTTCTTGTGTTATGAGGAGGAGTAAATAATACTTCCTTCCTTGGTCCTTTAAAAGATATTATGTGACCCCCTCCTCATTGTGTCTCATGTCTTGGGACCAACATGCAGGGCTGCCTCCAGACCCCAGCGCGCCAAGCGCGAGCTTGGGGCAGCGTGCCGTGGGAGGGCGGCAGGCGGCTCCGGTGGATCTCCCGCAGACGTGCCTGCGGAGGGTCCGCTGGTCCCGCGGCTTTGATGGAGCATCCGCAGGCACGTCTGCGGGAGGTCCACTGGAGCCGCTGGACGAGCGACCGCCAGAGCGCCCCCTGCGGCGTCCCGCCCTGCTTTGGGCGGCGGAAATCCTAGAGCCGCCCCTGCCAACATGGATACCAGGGGTGGCTCCAGGCCTCAGCACACCAAGCGCATGCTTGGGGCAGCATGCCACGGGGGGCGCTCTGCTGGTCGCCGGGAGGGCGGCAGGCAGCTCCGATGGACCTCCTGCAGATGTGCCTGCGGATGCTCCACCAAAGCCGCGGGACCAGCGGACCCTCCACAGGCACGTCTGTGGGAGGTCCACCAGAGCCGCGAGACCGGCGACCAGCAGAGCGCCCCCCGCGGCGTGCCACCCTGCTTGGGGTGGCAAAATGGCTAGAGCCGCCCCTGATGGATACAACAACACCGCAAACAATAAAGTTCAAAGTCAATGCACATGGGAGAAGCATCTTGTGTTTCATTCCTTATGTCCTAGTCCCATCGTGTGGCCATTTCCTTTTCTTCCTTTCTGTGAAAAGCTTTGGTGTTTTGCACAGAAACATCATTTCCCCAGGAGAGACCCAGGAACGAGGGCTGCATTCCTGTACCAAGCAGTCACTAGAAGGGGGCAGACAAAGGCCTTTAGGACGAGGAGTCCGTCACTGTCAAAAAATCATCTCCCTCCTGTGGTCCCGTGGGCAGCAGGAGCAGCCGCAGCTCGGTGGCCCCTGGCAGCACTCCTGGGGTGGCTGGAGCAGCAGCAGGCCCCCTGGGGCTCCCCACCCGCGGCAGCAGCTGGAGTGGCAGCAGGTTGGCAGGGCTTCTCCCCTGGTAGCTGGTGCTCATTATCCACCAAGTAAATCAAAACACTTCCCCCTGCAAGTGGATTTAGCCCAGGACCCTGAGAGTCAGCAGCTCTTACACCCCCCACTGAGCTCTCTGTCAGGTGTCCTAGCGCCGGAAGCCTCCTGTTTAGATCCTCAAATAGCATTTTTGCACTGGGGCGGGGGCTGAAATTTTGAACTGGACATTATAGCTCCACCGTTATTTTATTGAATTGCTTCAAAACAGCAAGTCAAGGAAGCCTCCTAAGTGCCAGGCTCTCTGCCATGGGAACAGCTGCCCCTGCTCTCCAGGAGTCTGTGCGTTCCACCCACAAAGTACAAACCTCTGAACTGAAGGGGGGTCAGACAGTGATGGTAACACAAATCTTCTGACTATTAACCCAAGTCCCTTATTTCTTTAACCCAGGACGTGCCAGTCAACTGTGAGCATGGCGTTATCTTCATCTTAAAATACCTCTCAGGACATTTAACAGAGGACGTGAAACCCCCTCCCCCCAATGGCTCCCTGTTAAGGAGTTGTACCATACCTGCCCCTGGAGACTCTCTGGTTTTATATCCTTAGAGCTTTTTCTCTTCAAACCGCTTATCCCAATCTGTGGGCCACCTCCGCATTTCAGAGTTTAGAATTTACTCTCCTCACCCTCGTATGGCACTTTCCATGTGAATTAGACAAAGTGAGTGGGGGAAGCTCCATGGCTAATGAAAACTCATGCTTTGGGTGAGGCCTGAACTCATAACCCCAGCAGTGCACCTCCCTCACTAGCCAGGTGTACCCCTGTAGGTGCTTCATAGACTAGCTTGGGAAGTAGGGTAGTTACCTGTGTCTGTGATTAACCCCTTTGGTGACCTAATTGAGAGGCTGATGGTTCAAACCCAGGTGAAGATAGAGGTAGTTTTTTTTTTTTTAGTGATGAGACTCCAGTACATTTTAAGAGGCAGTAAAATGCCTCAATTCTGGTCTAGCCTCATTGGGCAAGCATAAGGGGTACTTTTGCCAGATGTATTGGTGGTATAGTGGTAAGCATAGCTGCCTTCCAGGCAGTTGACTCGGGTTCGGTTCCCAGCCAATGCAAGGATGTGATGTTTTCTCTGCTGGGAATGGATTTAATTTCAGTCACATTGTATCAGTTTAGCAATGGAAGGAGAGAATCAATGTCCTGCAGGTCATTCAACACCCAGTGGAGGAAGAAAGGGGCAGGACTATACAATGAGCAGGTGGAGTCATCCTGGTATTACAATATTTGGTTTATTTTTTATTTTTTCCCTTTACTTCCCTCTTCCTTTTAGACTCAGAGCCTTTAAGGTCAGAAGGGACCAATGTGATCATCTAGTCCGACCTGCTGCACCTTGCAGGCCAAAAGACCCCACCCACCCACTCCTGTAATAGACTCAGAAGGGGAGGCAGCTCTGTGCACTGCCCCTACCCCAGGCAGCACATGGAGGCCCTCTGCTCCCCTCCCCCCATGGGTGTGCAGAGATGTGCCAGCAGCACTAAGGTGGCTCCCTGCCCACTCTGCCTCCATCCCTCCGTGCCACTCCCAGAAATGGCCAGCATGTCCCAGCATCCCCTGTGGTGGGGGGAGTGTCTCCATGCACTGCCCCTGCCCCGAGTCCCAACTCTACAGCTCCCATTGGCCAGGAACTGCAGACAATTGGAGCTCTGGGGGCAGCGCCTGCAGGCAGTGGCATACGGAGACCCCCTGGCCTCGCCCACCTAGGAGCTGCTGCCGCAGGGTTGTGTGTACCAGTCACTTTTGGAGCTGCAGTGCCTGGGGTAAGCGCCACCCCTCCTGCACCCCAACCCCCCAGCACAGCACCCGCAACCTGCACCCAAATTTCCTTCCAGAGCTTTGCTTCTCTTCCTTTCACCCAGAACCATCCTTCTCCTGGGCTGCAAGTAGCCATCCCTGGGAAGCCAAGAGGCAGGCACAAGATTCTGCCTCCCAGCAGCCAACCGCACCTCCCCAGGCTTTGCAGAACGACTGGTGGTGCTCTACTAACCCCACTTAGCCGCACTGAGGCGCTTAGCTTCTGCCCTGCCTTCCTCAGCTCGACTTTCCTCTTTTGCCCCATTCCCGCCTCACTCCCTCCATTGGCAAGTCACACAGAAGAGCCGGCCGCCATAGCCCAATGTCCAAGGGCAGAGGAGACCAAGCCACAAGGCTTCAAAAGGTGACTGGCCAAGATCCTCTAACCTTCCCCTGCTGATGCCAAGGCTTTTTCTCAGCTCATTTCACTACCCTCTGCCATGCAGGGGTTGGGGTTATCGCAGGTGTTACCCAAAATTGGGCCAGCTAGTCAGCGTAGGGAGCACTAATGACCCACCAGAGTTTGGCAGAAATCAGCATGTTTATTATCTTGATAGCTAAGTTCAAAAGAAGCGGGGCGGGGTGACACACTCACACTCCCAGGACAGGCACGGCAATGGAGATGTCTGGATTCTGCAAGGTAAGTGTCCCACAGCGCAGCTATGGATGGTGCGATGAAGGTAAGTGTAATTTTATAGAGGTTGGGAGGGAGTTTAGCAAGTGGAAATGGTAAAACTACATTGAGGGGAGTGGACCACTGACCTATCAGCTCTTAACACCCAAACTTTCAGTAACTCTATTATCAAGTGCCTGTGAGTGTAATTTAAACCATAGGTCCATCTAGCTCTGAATCTTGTCTTCTCACAGTAGTCAATACCAGGCGCCCCAAAAGCCATTCCTAAGGCACTACTGGGAGTTGAACCCAGGATCTCCTGTTTACAAAATAGAGACTTTAACCCACTAAGCCATTGTACCTGCTATTACTTAAAGCAGCGTGTTTCCCCACACCTGACTCTCTGCCAATCCCCACTGGGCCCTGACAAGTGTTGCTCGTGTTTGGATTCTGTAAAGCAGAGGAGCAGGTGAAGTTTTGCTCCCAAGGTGTGTGTGTGATTCTTTGGACAGGTCTACATTACAAAATTAGGTTGGTGTAATTACATTACTTAGGCTGGCAATCCAGTTATATCAACCTAATCCCAGTGTAGCTAGCGGCTCAGCTGTCAGAACTTTCTGGAGCGATGAAAGGGGAGGGGCCCAGCCTCTGTAGCAGGAATGCAGGGCAGGCGAGGTCACTGCAGGCCTTGTGGGATACTGGAGGCGGCCACTTATGGTGATATAATGAACAGCAGCGTCTACACTGACAATTTGTCACTTTAAGTTTGCTGCACAAAGCTCTAGGCCTCTCGTCGAGGTGGTTTTATTTTGTCACCAAAACAGGGCAATTTTGTCGCCAGACGTGGCATTGCAGTGTGTGCACCAGCCAAAAGCTGCTGACCGAGGGAGCGTTGTGTGTTTTTCACACACCTGAGCAATATAATTCTGCTGAAACAACTTTGTAGTGCAGACCTGGCCAAAGATTCACTCACACACACAACTTGCAAGGAAAACCTCACCTGCTCCTCTGCTTTGCAGAATCCAAACACAAGCAAAGCTTGTCAGGCCCAGGTGGGGATGGCAGGGAGTGAGGTTTGGGCCGACACTGTGTTTTCGCCACAGACAGGCACCATGGCTTAGCTGGCTAAAGCACCTGCCTTATAAACAGGAGATCCTGCGTTCAACTCCCAGTGGTGTCTTAATGGTTAACCTTTGGGGCACCTGGTATTGGTTACTGTGGGAGGACAAAACACAGAGCTAGATGGGCCTTTGGTCCAGCCCAGTATGGCTGTTTAAATTATTACACTCACAGGCACTGATAACTGAAAGTTTGAGAGTTAAGAGCTGATAGGGCAGTGGTCCAGCCTCTCACAGATAATGCCCCTTCGTCTGGGCTCTCACACCAAATGGCTCATTGTGGCTGCCAGAATCTGTGAGCAGCTCATTTAGTTTGCACCGAGGGTTGAGTCCTGCTTCATGCACCATGTGTGAGAATGAAAATCCTAAACCGCCCTTTGAAATAACGAAAGCAGCAGGACGTGTTATTGTCCCTGCCCCAAAGCAGACAGACCAATGGAGAAATGCCGTCGAGTCCAGGGTAATACTCTGCTGCCATTTTACCTTTTTCACTTGCTAAACTCCCTTCCAACCTTTTGGGGTCCAGGTCCCCGTATTGAGCCTGAGCCGAGATGTATACAGTGCAAATTTACCACCCCAGGAGCCTGCACTGGCACGGGACAGCCCTGGGTGTTTCATTTCAGTGTGGACATTGCCTAGCATTATGTCTAAACTGCCATTAACACACCCAAGTCCCTATTCTCAAACCCTGGGTCAGTTGATTCAGGCTTGTGGGGCTTGTGCTGCAGGGTTATAAAATTACAGTGTAGACACTTGGGCTTGAGCCCAGCCTCCGAGACCCCATGAGGGGTGAGGGTCTCCGAGCCTGGGCTCCAGTCTGAGCCCAAATGTCTGCACTGCAGTTTTTAGCCCCACAACCTGAGCCCTAGGAGCCCAAATGAGATCATCCAGGCCAGCTGGGCCACAGGGATTTTGTCACAGTATAGATGCCCTCTCAGGGTATGTCTACACTGCAATGTAAGCCCAGGGTTAGCAGAAGTCATGTCAGCAGCCCCAACACATAAACATAAACCACGAGGGAAAGACCCACCCCCCAAATAAGCTGGGCAGTGTCCTTCTCCCTACGGTTCGTAAGTCCAGCAACCAAAAGTCCTTTAACATGAGCCATCCCCACTCTGCACCCCACTCACAGCTGTTGTCCTTAGTCAGTGCAAGCCCAGAGGTGTCTCTGTAGAGTTCACCTGCCATCCTGGGTGGAAAAGGGGGAAACTAAGAAGGCACCGTACTCACTATGTTGTCTAGGGACTCACTCATGCCTCCACTGCCACGCTGTCCTAAATTTGGTCTAGCACCTAAACTTTAGTATTAAGACCCAGGCCCCGGCCCACTTTTGAATTTAATTTCCTGTTTGCCCAGCGTGGAGCGCCGATCAGCACAGGTGACCATGCAATCCCAGAATCAAAAAAGAGCTCCAGTATGGACCGTAGGGGAGATACTGAAGCTGATCTCTGTATGGGGAGATGTATCTGTTCTGTGAGAACTCCGTTCCAAAAGACGAAATACCAAAGCATTTGAAAAAATTTCCAAGGCTATGATAGACAGAGGCCACAAGAGGGACTCAACACAGTGCTGAAACTTAAGAAGCTGAGACAAGCGTACCAGAAAGCTAAAGAATGAAATGGACGCTCACGGAGGGAGGGGCGACTGACGACTGTAGCTATCCCACAGCTCCCGCACTCTCCGAAAACCATTTGAATTCTTGGCTGAGTTCCCAAAGCCTGAAGGGTCAAAATCATTGTTGTGGGTGGTTCAGGGTATGTGTCGTCCTCCCCACTCCCCCCGTGAAAGGAAAAGGAAAAAAATTGTTTCTCGCCTTTTTTCAATGTCACCATATGTCTACTGGATGCTGCTGGCACATGTGGTGCTGCAGCGCTACACAGCAACATCCCCTTCCCTTCCCTTCCGGACGGCAGATGGTACAGTAGGACTGGTATCCGTCATCGTCGTCCTGTGAGTGCTCCTGGCTGGCCTCGGTGAGGTCGGCCGGGGGTGCCTGGGCAAAAATGGGAATGACTCCCAGGTCATTCTCTTCTTTAAGCTTTGTCTAATGGAGATTCAGTCCTGCCTGGAATATCATAGCAGCTGGAGGCTGCCCTCCCCTCCCGGCTTTGAGCTCTATTTGCAGAGGCAATAAAGTCAGTGTTGTTTCAAATTCCTGCATTCTTTATTACTTCATCACACAAATGGGGGGATAACTGCCACAGTAGCCCAGGAGGGGTGGGGGAGGAGGGAACCAATGGGTGGGGTTGTTGCAGGGGCACCCCTAGAATAGCATGCAGCTCATCATTTCTGTGGCATGTCTGGGGCTCTGACCCAGAGCAGCTGTTTGCCTCTCTGGTTCTTTAGTAGACTTACCTGATAGTCTAGACATGACTAACTCTCTTTTTAGACAAAACTTAAAGAAGGGAATGACCTGGGGAGTCATTCCCATTTTTGTCCATGCGCCCCCGGCCAACCCCACTGAGACCAGCCAGGAGCACCCATGAGAGCAGCAGATGGTACAGCGTAAGTATCATTGTCAACTTGCAAAGCAGCGTATGGTATGGTATGGTCACCATCTTTGCTAACTTGCAAAAAGCAAGGAGATACTGCTGTGTAGTGCTGCAGTAGCGCATCTGTCAGCACCATCCAATACACATACAGTGACAGTTAAAAAAGGCTGAACAGGCTCCATGGTTGCCATGCTATGGCGTCTGCCCAGGCAATCCAGGGAAAAGGGCACGAAATGATTGTCTGCCGTTGCTTTCACGAAGGGAGGATTGAGTGACGACATTTACCCAGAATCACCCACTACACTGTTTTTGCCCCATCAGGCGTTGGGATGTCAACCCAGAATTCCAATGGGTGGGGGAGACTGCGGGAACTATGGGATAGCTATGGGATAGCTACCCACAATACAACACTCCGGAAATTGACACTAGCCTCGGTACATGGACGCACACCGCTGAATTAATATGTTTGGTGTGGCCGCGTACACTCAACTTTATACAATCTGTTTCCAAAAACTGGTTTCTGGAAAATCAGAATAATCCCATAGTGAAGACATACCCTGTGATTAACAACTTTGGTGTGTAATTCAAAGGCTGATGGTTCAAACCCAGGTGAAGATGGAAGTGGTTTTTTTTAGTGATGAGAATCCAGTACATTTTAACAGGCAGAAAAGCACCTCAATGCTGGTCTAGCCTCATTGGGCAAGTATAAGTAACACTTTCCCCAGATGTATTGGTGGTATAGTGGTTAGCATACCTGCTTTTCAAGCAGTTGACGTAGGTTCGATTCCCAGCCAATACAAAGATATGACATTCTCTCTACTGTGAGTTGGTTTAATTTCAGTTACATTGTATCAGTTTATCAATGGAATGAGAGAATCAATGTCCTGCAGTTCATTCAACACACAATGGAGGAAGAAAGGGGCGGGACTATACAATGAGCTGTTGGAGTTATCCTGGTATTACAATGTTTGGTTTATTTTTTAAAAAAAACTTCCTTTACTTCCCTCTCTCTTTTAGACTCAGAGCCTTTAAGGTCAGAAGGAACCAGTGTGATCATCTAGTCCAACCTGCTGCACCTTGCAGGCCAAAAGACCCCACCCACCCACTCCTGTAATAGACCCGGGAGGGGAGGCAGCTCTGTGCTCTGCCCCTACCCCAGGCAGCACATGGAGGCCCTCTGCTCCCCTCCTGCCATGGGTGTGCAGAGATGTGCCAGCAGCACTGAGGTGGCTCCCAGCCCACTCTGCCTCCGTCCCTCCGTGCCACTCCCAGAAGTGGCTGGCATATCCCAGCATCCCCTGGGGAGGGGGGAGTGTCTCCATTCATTGCCCCTGCCCCGAGTACCAACTCCGCAGTGCCCATTGGCCAGGAACTGCAATCAATGGGAGCTCTGGGAGTGGCGCCTGCAGGCAGCGGAGCACAGAGACACCCTGGCATGGCCTAGCTAGGAGCTGCTGACGCAGGTTTGTGTGTACCGGTCACTTTGGGAGCTGCACTGGCCGGGGTAAGCGCCACCCCTCCTGCGCCACCCCTCCTGCGCCCCAACTCCCTCCCCCAGCGCAGAGCCTGCACCCCGCACCCAAATTTCCTCCCAGAGCTTTGCTTGTCTTCCTTTCACCCAGAACCGTCCTCCTTCTCCTGGGCTGCAAGTAGCCATCCCTGGGAAGCAAGAGGCAGGCACAGGATTCTACCCCCCAGCAGCCAACCGCACCTCCCCAGGCTTTGCAGAATGAATGGTGACGCTCTACTAACCCCACTTAGCCGCACTGAGGTGCTTAGCTTCTGCCCTACCTTCCTCAGCTAAACTTTCCTTTTTCCCCATTCCTGCCTCACTTCCTCCTTTGGCAAGTCACGCAGAGGAGGCAGCAGGAAGAGCCGGCCGCCATAGGCCAACCTCCCAGGGCAGAGGAGACCAAGCCACAAGGCTTCAAAAGGTGACTGGCCAAGATCCTCTAGCTTTCCCCTGCTGATGCCAAGGCTTTTTCCTCAGCTCATTTCACCACCCTCTATCCTGCAGGGGTTGAGTTTATCGCAGGTGTTACTAGCTGGCCCAATTTTGGGTAAGCGTAGGGAGGACTAATGACCTACCAGAGTTTGCCAGAAAGCAGCACATTCATTATACTGACAGCTAAGCTCAAAAGAAAAAGCGTGTGCGTGTGTCACAATCACACTTGCATACTCACGCTCTCAGGACAGGCACGGCACTGGAGATGTCAGGATTCTGCAAGGTAAGTGTCCCACAGCGCAGCTATGGATGGTGCGATGAAGGTAAGTCTCCCTGAGGCACAATGAAATACAATGCAGAGAATCACTGGCCAGGCGGTCCGGGCGAAGAGCATTCACTGGAGGTAGAAGCTTGTGAGCGCTCTCCTGAGCACAGGGCCCCTTCCCCTTTTAAGGGCCTGCACCTCATGGCCTGCGACTAGAGATGACTTGGCTGCATCTGGTTGGTCACCCTCCACCTTGGGCAGTGTCCATGCTCTGGGTGTGTGATTGCTGCCTAATTAGAGTCCCGGACACCTTGTCTACCTGGAAGCTCTTCTGCTCTTCAACCAGCCCCTTCATCCCACGAGCATTCCAGGAGGGCTGGGGAGGGGGAAAGCCACTTCACAGGCATTCAGAGAGGGAAAGGAGACAGAAGTGGGAGCAGGGGAAGTATAACAGACCTTTTGAGCATAGAAATCACTGCTGCTCCTACAACAAGAGGAACAAGCCAGGAAGAGCTGGGGAAATTAAGCCATCATGTTTCTATCTGGTTTTGAACCAGGGACCTTTTGCGTGTTAGGCAAATGTGATAACCACTACACTACAGAAACTCTGTCACAAGCCTCCTCCCCTCCCTTCATAAGAATGGCCATACTGGGTCAGACCAAAGGTCCATCCAACCCCACATCCTATCTGCCAACAGTGGCCAATGCCAGGTGCCCCAGAGGGAGTGAACCTAACAGGTAATGCTCAAGTGATCTCTCTCCTGCCATCCATCTCCACCCTCTGACAAACAGAGGCTAGGGACACCATTCCTTACACAGCCTGCCTAATAGCCATTCATGGACTTAACCTCCATTCATTTATCTGCAAAAAGAAAGAGGAGTACTTGTGGCACCTTAGAGACTAACAAATTTATTTGAGCATAAGCTTTCCTGGGCTAAAACCAACTTCATTGGATGCATGTAGTGGAAAATACAGCAGGAAGATATATATATATATATATACACATACACACACAGAGAACATGAAAAATTGGGTGTTGCCATACACACTATAATGAGAGTGATCAATTAAGGTGAGCTATTATCAGCAGGAGAAAGAACCCTTTTGTAGTGGCTTTCATGGCCTTTGAGAAAGCAAGACAGAGCCTTGGAAGACCCAGCAGGGTTTGTGGCACAGGAATTGTTCTCAGATTCCACTGAGACTTCACCTCAGATTGCAGGATTCAAAGACCTGAGTGCTGGCCCTTACACCATGGGACCAGCACAGCACCTGTTGATTACTGTAGACTTCCAGCAGGGAGGACTCTGTGGGCAGGGGCGGCTCTAGGCATTTTGCCGCCCCAAGCACGGCAGGCAGGTTGCCTTCGGTGGCTTGCCTGCGGGAGGTCCGCCGAAGTCGCAGGACCAGCGGACCCTTCGCAGGCACGCCGCTGAAGGCAGCCTGCCTGCCACCCTCACAGCGACCGGCAGAGCACCCCCCGCGTCTTGCTGTCCCAAGCACGCGCTTGGCGTGCTGGGGCATGGAGCCGCCCCTGTCTGTGGGGACAATTTTTTCTGGCAGGGAGGACTCAGTGGGAAGATGCCTCTCTGGCCAGCCCTGCATTTGCTCAAAAAGTCAGCGCATGGCACTTTGCTGCAGCCCCAGAGGCCTTTCTTCCTCCAGACTGTGAGGCCAGTGGACAGGTGAGGCAATAGCACCTTCAGTCCCAGGCAGTAAAGGGCCCTTCCTGGGAAAGGCCATGTCCTGAAAAGGAAAAACTAAAGTCAAGGAGAGTCCTTCTAAAACTCTTTGGGGAAGTTACAGGCAGAAAGTGTTTTTTTGCCTGACCAGGGACTTGAACCCTGGACCCTCAGATTAAAAGTCTGATGCTCTGCCAACTGAGCTAGCCAGGCTCACATTTGAAAAATGGCAAATTTCGTGCAGAAGAGAAACTAGTCAAGAAAAATGAGGGCGGGAAACAATATGGAAAACCTGCTACTTTCGCTCTCTTAACAGTCCTAGCCCCAGCCTGCTCCTCCATCCGGTGCCCTGAAGCCTTATTCTTTTTTTCATTAAATATCAAATCCAGGAGAAAACACAGTTATACAAAGCAAAACGAAATCACAAACAGAAATGTCATTGGAAATACAGAAATAAAAAAGGAAAATGCAATTCCCATCACTTTATCGTGTCGGGGCCATTCCTGTATCGAGAGCACCCGCTAAGGTCCCTGTGTGCTTACGAGAAACCTGGAGGAACTCATACCACAGCCTGAACATGAAACTCAACTGCTCCCAGGTGCTGCAGTAAAACCCTTTCCCTGCTGTGACGTTGCACTCCATAGGATTTTATGAAAATATGCTAATGAGTGTGAATATAAAGTTACTGGACTATGCTTCATGCAAAAGGTCTCTTGTAAGGTATCATTACAAAGCTTATAATCTACGGTGTGTGTTCATCCTATTTGTATGAACCGATCATTCCTGGATCTGAAACTAGAAATATGAACTAGAACTCTGAGGTCCTGTTGTAATAATGCAAAGTGTGGGCCATTAATAGTGGTTTGGACTCTTGATGGCTCCCATTAACCAGGACAATAGACTGTAGATGGCTCTGTCCTGCACCATCTGTGAATCAGGCCAGGAAGAATGAAGGCTTGGGGGTCTCACAGGACATGTGATCATGTCCCCTGGTACAGGAATCCATCTTACATTTGAGGCTTTTCCCCAGGAGAGAGACAAAAGATTCCTGCCTTGTACCAAAGCTGTATAAGGGGGTGGAACTGAACAAACATGGCTGCAGTCATGAGACATTCCCTAACTATCACCTGAGCTGGAACAAGGGCTATACCAGGTGAAAAGATTGGGCCCAGACAAGTCTAGTCTTTGCAGATGGGACCTTTCCCTCCAGTGCTGGAGGATTCACCCTTCTCATCTACCCTTGTCCCAAGCAGCAGGGAATCTTACATGTACAGAGGAGACTTAGGAGCAGCAAACCCCTCCAGACCTTCCATGCAATTGGCACTTGCCCCTCACTAAACAGGATTGAAATTCTGGGCATGAACAAAGCAGCAGGGTGAAAAGAACTTGGAGATGCTAGAGATTGAACCCAGGGCCTCATATATACAAAGCATGTGCTTTACCACTGAGCTACATCCCCAGATGGGCCATGTATGCTATAGGTTACACTCAGAGCCCTCCTGTTTCCAGAGCACCTAGTGGCCTAAAAGCAGCATGAGGGACACATTCCCTGCTCTGAGGCCAAACCTGCTGTCCTGGAGGCTGCTGGTTCTTAGGGGTCACTTTGCAACAGGGCCAGATTCTATGTGTGGGGCAGAGAGAGTGGGTGCCCTGGACTCAGGGTGCAGAGATACACTCAGCCCTCTCCCCGGCATTGGGTGGGGGGGGGTGCTGCCACCTCCTGCTGGAAGGTAGTGTGTCGGGGGAGGGCACTGTGAGTCACTCAACACCTGACTCTGGAGGCAGAAGTGCTGTGGGGAGCTCCAGGTGTTTCTAGGATCTGCTCTTTCCACCTGCCTGTGAAGTCCAGCTTTCCCCAGCACATTCACGGTGGTGCAATTGGGTCACTGTTTCCATGGCTGAACAGCAAAGAATCACTCCCACTTTCCTTTCTATCGGCAGCAGGATTAGCCTGTGTCAGTGGTTAATGAGGTGGCTCTTGTTGTAGATTGTTATTCATTCCCCACCTTGACAATTCACACCGTCCCTTTCCCATGCAAATTCCCAGCACCTCGGTGATCCTGGTAGCAGTAGTTGGGTCCTGAGACTTTCACGGTTCTTTTCCCCTCCACCTGGAGTGAACTCAGCTTTTCCCCCATCCCAGACAATCCATGAAATAACAACAGCAGCATAAAGAAAAGGGGAGGGAACATCTCACGGCCAGGGCTGGATGTGCCCAGGCCTCCAACTCGTCCATTGTTTCCATGGAATTTGGCCCCCTGCTTTGCACAAGGGACAGACAAAGATCTTGCTGTTCCTGTGTCAGTGCAAAGAAAATTGTGCTTCCCTAGGAAAGAGAGGTGGGAAATGGCCCCATGGTGGGACAATATCCTCAGGATTAAGAGAAAAGGACTCAGGCTGAGAACTGATTTAACCCCACTCATCTGGGATTTAACAAATTCTCTTCCATGGAGACACGGGGAACTTGTGACATTGATCCAGACTCTGGGGGTTCGGGCTGCTTTAACTCTTGGTAAAAACATGAACTTGATTCCAAGAAGGGAGAGAGTCGAAGCCTGAAGCTGACTTTAGTCCCAGGCTGGGGTCTCCTGAATGCTGGGAAACATCCTTGGCTGCTACCCAGGGACAGCAGCTACTGGCGACATACCAGGGCTGGGATGAGAGGGGAATGTTACATGGACTTTATCATACAGGCCCCATCCTGCTTCTCACAGCCCACAGGTGAGAATCTAGAGAAGGGTGAGTCATTTCTCAGCTGCATTCTCAGGAGTAGCCGGTAGCCGTCCTTGACCAGAGACCCAGGAGAGCAACCACGGCAGTTCTGCGGAGAGCTCTGGCTGCCAGGGGATCCAGCTAGGAGAGGGAGTGCTGGGGGCTCTGCAGTTTTTGCAGTGGGGCTCTCTCAGGAGTCACAGGTGGCTTTGTTGGGGGTGTGTGGAAGTAGGGACTACAGGATGTGAGGCTGACTGAAATGAAACTGCACAAAAAACCCTCCTGCTTTGCTCCAGCTAAGGCCCTACTTTGGCCTCTCCCCCTTTCATAAATATCGTCATTACTACCCCAACTGTCAGAAACCCCCTCTCTCCCATGGGTATTTTCACGGTTTCTTCCTTTTTTCATGGAGAGAGAGAAGAAAAACAAACCTATTAATTTGAGCCACTGACACAGTTCACAGCATGAAATACACAATTTTGTGTTCAATGAGTTGTGATCATTTACATAACATGAAAAAATATGTTTTGGGCAATGCATGAAAACCTCACTGCATTGAACAACCCACTTGATCTAGTCAATGTACTACAGAATATTTAAAGAAGTTAAGAAAGATGTGCTTATAAATTAACATGTTGTGCCATTTACACACGCACAAGACACAGAAGAAACTGAATTATTTGAGCTACTAAAATTTCCACTTTCTCACACTATTTTAGTTCTCAAAGTTGTTTTAATTTGCTTATTTTTTTTGGAACTAGAAATGGGGAAAGAGCACAATGAAGTCAGTGGAATTACCGCAGTGAGGGATTAGTCTCATTATTTGTCACTAACAAAACCTTTGTTAACAGAGAGTTAACTTTGACTGTGACTATCTCTTACCTTCCAGAACATCGAGTTCAGTAAAACTCAAACTCTGGAAAAACAGGGAATACAGAGTGAGGGTACATGCCCAGATAACCTTAACTCTGCCCTCTAGAAGAGAATCCCTGATAGCATATGAGAACAAGGAAAGGTTTGGGGACAAATTACAGCTACTTCCCAAGAGTTTGTTTCTTCTGTAATTAATTGATCCTGGCCCCATCCATTGATCCTGGCCTGGAGTCTGGCTGTGAAATTTACTGTTTTTATCCCAGCATATTTGTAAAGCAGTCTCTTCTTTAAAAGCTCCTTTATTCTAGGTTATACAAGCAGATCACTTCCCCAGGTATTTCAAGGAGATGGAATGTTCCTGACCCACAGGGAACTTAAACTAACATGCTCAAGATCACACATTCCTTAGGAGAAACGAAGGGGGAAAAAAACAAAACCCACCAAACCGTTGCTGTATCTACCCAAATGATCAATGAGATCAGAAAGTGAGACTGTGCAATTAACTGTCTGGGACTACACTGACTCTGCAGTTACTTGGATGCAGACACACCCAGCTCTACGGTTGGTAAACGTACAGAGACTCTGCTGCTGCTCATGAACTAGCAGCACATGACCTCTGAACAGCTGTCATTCGAATGCATCTGTAAGTCACAAGGAACAACGGTCTGTGTTAAAGGAAGGTTGCCATTTACTAGAGCCCCAGTTGATGCCGTGTGCACAAAGAGAGGATTGAATGTGTAACAGGGAGTTTGGTAAATCCTAGTTATTTTAGTTTTGTAACAGGCTCCTGTCCACCCGCAGTAGAGTTTTCAGTCCCAATGGCAACTTACTTACCAAATGTAATAGAGACTAGTCCATTCCTCCCAGGTGGATGTGGTTCTTGTTCTTCTGCACATTGTAGCCCATGGAGGCCAAGGACCTGCAAATGTGTCTTCATGTGCCTTTGTTTAGTTGATGAAACCAAACCTAGACACTTAGAGGATTGGAACTGATTTCAGCTGGGGGACATGTTTGCTAGGTTTTTATGCATTTACACAGGAAAACATTGAGTGTGTCCATTCATTTCAGGAGTCCCTGAACATGGAATTATTTTTACTGAAGGAACAGGTTTGTAAGGGGGCACTTGGATTTGAACCAAGGACCACTTGATCTGCAGTCAAACACTCTACCACTGAGCTATACCCCCATGACATTTGCACAGGCAAGTCAGTGATCTTAAGGATTTTGAAGGATGGGCTCTGCCTCAGAGAGCTCATTTTCTATTCCCAGACCACAGGGGTTTTAAAAATGGGGTTTGATTAAACTTTATATACACATGTAGACACCACAGCTTGCACACCCACCAGCATAGCTTCCCCCCAGTGACATAGCTACCACCTCTCGGGGAGATGGGTTAACTGCACCGACGGGACAGCTCTCTCCCCTCTGCTTAGAGCATCTTCATTATTTATGAATAGGTGGGAAATAACCTCCCTGTTTAGGTTCAAATCCTGCCAACTATGGAGGAAGTTGTGGTTCTTTAGCTTCAATGGAGCTGGGTCTTGTCTTACTCTTAAGCTATTTCTACATGAAAGAATAACCTGGCTTTAGTTAAAGTGTTTTAATTGAACAGCTGTTGCATGTCCACCCTCTGCCCCTGTGTCACCAGAGCTCATCCATGCTAACATCTCTTGGATTGCCACAGAGAGCAGTGCACTGTGGGTAGCCATCCCACTGTGCAACTGGCTGCAGGGTGCTCTGGGAAGGGTTTGCAATGCCTCACGGGCTGGTACAGCATCACATGATGCAGGTTTCTATCCCATTGGTCCAGTGATGAGCTGCCAAATTTTTAACAACCGGTTCCCTCCTCCCTCTAAAATTTTAACAACGGGTTCCCTCCTTCCCCCCCCCTCCGGGGGGGGGTCGTGCCCCATCCAACCCCTCATGTTCCTTGACACACACACTCCGAGACCCCTGACCCATCCCCCCCTTCCCTGTCCCCTGACTGCCCCTTGCCGCCCCACCCAACCCCTCCTCTCATTCTCAATGGCCCCCCAGAACCCCTACCCCATACAACTACCCCTTCTCTCTGTCCCTGAGTGCCCCCACCACCTCATCCAACCCTGCTCTTTCCTGACTGCTCCCCCGGACCCTGGCCCCCGTTCAATCCCCCTGTTCCCTGCCCTCTGACCCCCCCACCCCCAAACTCCCCTACCCTCTCTCCAACACCCCCTCCCTGCCCCCTTACCGCGCTGCCTGGACGTGGCTGGGCCGGGACAGGAGTCGCGCGGCCGGAGCCGGAGGATGCGGCGGGAGCCCAGCGGCCGGAGCCAGGTGGCTGGCCGGGTGGAGCCAGGGAGGGCTGCGGCCAGAGCTGGAGCCGCCACCACGCCCAGACCCGCGCTGCCGGAGCCCGGCCGCCTGGCAAAACAGCAGGGGCGGCTGGAGCCACGGGGCCAGGCCGGCATCTTAACCCTTAACTGTTTATGACAGCTGTTATTTATAGGGTCCCTGGGCCTGGAGATGGAATAGTGGCTGGCCCTGGATTACTCTTCTGTTCTTCAGAGAGGAAATCCCTGGGGCCACTGCTCTATACCAGCACAGACACAGACATAAATCTAGCCCAGAAGGGGCTAAGGACTGAGCCCAGAGACAGGGTTAAAGACGTTGTTTAGGGTACAGGGACAGGCCCTGTTGGACCTCTTTATCCCAGAAGGGGTTCCTTCATTCATGTGTTGGACTGTGTGGCTGAGCCACTGAAAACTTGCCTGACGAGGGCAGTAGCCAACAGGGGGGTGTCAGAAAAAGAAAGAGTACAGGTTTGCACTTGACCAACAGGAAGGGATTACCAGAGGTGTGTCTCCTCAACCCCCCAGGTCACACCATCCTACTACAAGCTCTAAATAGGAATATCTAGCCCAATCTTTTCATGGTGCAAAGTGACTGTTTGTGGGGAACACAGACAGAGAAATTGCTCAACACTCTGTAGTAAAATGTTCTGTATTGCACTCTGAGTGATGTCCTTGGTAGGCAGAAGGGGTTCAATTGACAAATATACTATTAGGTAGAATTATGAGTGTGTAAATAGTCCACCCTTGAAGATAAGCCTGCTCCTGACTTAGACAAGAGCATCTGTGAAATCAGGAATGCCTGGAGGCATGTTGTTTACCATTCCTTTTCAAGCTAAAAACCTTACCAGTTTTACACAGCAGGAAGTCAATTTCCTGGACCCTAGCTCTGTGTGTGTGTGTCTCTCTCTCTCTCTAAGAAACCAATTTATTGCTGGTGAAAGGAACCAACTTGGCAGTGCTGGAGACTAAAATCTTCTTTTTACTCTCTGAATGAGTATACAGCAGGCAGCTGCAATCCAACCTTTCCCACCCCCTTCCACCAATGCTGAGCCAGAAGCAGATAGTGAGTCATTCTATGCCCATTATATCCTTAGCTGCACTGCTTGAGATTGCTGTCTGGTACTGATGGTTGTGGTGTCTTGTGTATATGCATGTCAAAGAGGAGCTAGGTGGAAACTAGCACTCCCTCAAGCAACGAACATCAGACTATGCAATCTCAGCCACTTCAGACCTTGGCTCGAACGCGGGGCGGGGCGGGCGGGGGGGGGGGGGG
>RQSS01039769.1:0-39969 GCA_003846335.1 Cuora mccordi | reverse complement strand
TCTCTATTCTGCCTCTGTCCTAGTGTCCATCTAATAAGTGAGGGGGGGATTAGAACACCTCAGAAGGCACAGGGTTGTAGGAAACCTGAAACTTTAGATGAGGGTGATGGTGTCTAAAAACCAGATGTGATGTAGGTGTTGAACGAGAGATGCTGTCTTGGCCTCCTTGAGCGGCTCATACAATATTGAAGAAAAGGAGGGTTGAGAGAGCTGCGTTTGTTCCAGCGTCAGGATGGCCGAGTGGTCTAAGGCGCCAGACTCAAGGCTCTGTCTTTCCCACAACTGGGGCTTCTGGTCTCCTGCAGGAGGCGTGGGTTCAAATCCCACTCCTGACACAACCTCTTGATTCCACCTCAAGAGGTGGCCTGGTTTCAATTGCCCTTGTAACATTGGAAGAGCTCTTGTTTAGGAGCTTTCTTAGAGTAGCGGCAAGAGAAGTTAGAGGGAATCATAAATACCTTCGGAATCCATGCGCTCAAGGCATCTAGTTGGGTAAATTCCAGTTTATTCCCCACCAGAAAGTTGGCATTGCTTGATCTTGGGCAGGTATGGATGTCAAACATATACAGGTGGAGGAAGAAGGGAGCAGTACAGTAGACACTGATAAAGGGAAGGTAAGACTCTTAGTCTCAGGGGTTGGGCTTGAGCCCTAAACTGGGTGCTCTATGTACTCTGGTTTGGCTGCTTCATGAGGGCACAGAATTGACAACATAGGGAGCAGAGATAGGAGGCAGCTACAACCAAGAGCCCTGTTAGATTGTGTCAACATCCTATCAGGAGGTCTCAAAGCCTCTCTCTCAGTTTGTATCTCAGAAATTCTATCCGCTCCAGGATCTTTCTCCATCAAAGAGCCGCTAGGTAGGCAGAAGAAGAGGTGGAGAGGGTTGCGATGGAGGTAACTAAAGCAGAGAAGAATTGTTCCTCTTGGGATTTTTTGTGTTTCTCTTGTGATCCTGACGGAGGAACCGGAAGCATCATTTGATTTTTTTCTGGCTACTTTCTCTCCAACACATTAAGTTGGTCCATTGTCCATTCCCCTCAGGGGTTAAGAGCTGGAACCCCTGTGCTCAGGGTCACAACCTTAGCCCAACCGAAGGCACTGAAACAAACTCAAATGATGCTTCAGCTTCCTCTCTCAGCATCACAAGACCAACACAAAGAAAACTCCCGAGGAACGGGGCTCTGAGCATTGCCAGGTTGTGAGTTCCGTGCCCTCAGGAAGCAGCCAAAATGCTCGAACCCCCACCCGCTTCTCTTGGACCGCTGGCAACATGGTGTTTGCACAGGAGCTGCAAGCCCTCTTTCTTGTCTTTGTCTACCCCGGCCCCTTCCCCCCAAATGCTTTCATCGGACGCTGGAGGGACCTAAGGACCTGCAGGTTCCCGCACCCACCTCCTAAAGCAAACAGTCCTTCCCTTCTCTGACATTCCTGGAGCCGCACATCCTTGGAGGAGTTTTACCCCAGGGGGTTCTGATTCCCTGCGAAAAGATGTGTCTGGCGGCCGGCGGGGAACTGTCTTCTCTGCCCCCTCTTTGGGCGCTGAGAAGCTTTTTCTGAGAAACAGCACCTCCTCCTGGTGGGAGAATCCTAATTTCCACCCTCCCACCCAGGTTTCTCTGAGCAGCTGCTAGATGAACCCCACTTCTCTGGTCTAGACACCAGCATCTAACTAGCCTTGGAACGGGCCCTGTTTGCTAGCTGGAGAGCGAAGGAACCAGGAAAGAAGGCAAATGTCAGGAAACGAATCTCAGCACGCAAAGAAACTTCCTTCGCTCTTCTTTTGCACTGTCTGTGCTTTGGTGACCCCTTGAGGCCTAGCCCGACTAGCTCAGTCGGTAGAACATGAGACTCTTAATCTCAGGGTCGTGGGTTCGAGCCCCACGTTGGGCGTTTGATCTTGCACTCTTCGACATCACTCTCTCCCTTAGAGTCTCAGAGCATAACAGAATCCACTCTCTGTCCTTTCAACCAGCTGAGGCGGTCTCGGACCTTTAGTACATCATGAAGACAAGACACATTGACAATTCCATGGTCCTAAGAGAGTTGAGTCTCTTCTAGCCCAGGCAAGAGAGGGAAAAAATAACCTTTCAGAAGCTGATTGCCCCCCCACCCCTGAGCAGCCATCTAGAGCTTCTCTACTTATTTCTATATCTTCGCCAGCGCTCAGTAGTTGAGATAACTGCTTCTTTCTCAAATCCTCCACCAGCCCTCTTCATTGGGATGGAGATTGCTTAAGGCTGACAATTCCAACCACATCTTATTCATCCCTCGTACATTTCTGTAAGCCCATGGAGAGTAAAACAAGATAGCAATAAAACTGTTTAAAAAAAAAAGAAAAGACGTGGCCTCAATGTATAACAATACTGGAAATTGTTTTAATATGTTTTCTGTTTCTTTTTCATATCAGTGCTAAAAATAGGAAGGGAACCGTAAGGAAACGAAGAGCTCAGAGCTTGTGTTAACCTCCTTTGAAGACGAACGAATGGCCTCAGTTGGACAGAAAGTAGACCTAGAAAGTCAAGCCCAACCCCCCAACTGCAATCTCCCTGGTGGTCTAGTGGTTAGGATTTGGCGCTTTCACCGCCACGGCCCGGGTTCGATTCCCGGTCAGGGAGTTACCCTCTTCAACAAAAGTCTACCTTGCCCTCCTCGCTTGGAGTTCAACCGGAAGAATGCAACTTCCTGGCCTCCTTCAGAATGCTTGGAAACTCTTTGGAGGCCATGGGGAAAGCAAAGCTTCCAATTACTACAATATGGCTATCTGCCCCTTAAAGCCCAGCCTCTGCACCCTTTTACACAAATACACTTACTTGTGCAAACAATTTAGTTTTTCCTTCTTACCTAGCCTAACCTAAATTAGAACAACATTGCACTTTGACCCAAGATCTTTTTTTTTCTTTTCACTTTTCTTGGTGAAACCAAACCAAACCAAACAATCATTTTGGGTCCACCAAAATATTTCACTAAATATAATATTCATCCAAAAACCTTTCACCCAGCGCTATATACAAGTCTTTGGAAGTAACCACCCCGGAGAAAGATCATTAAGCTTTTCCATTCCTAAGATCTAGCCGCTGAAGGCTTCTGAGCATGGGCTATGGGCCTTTCACCTCTAGGCCAGTGGTTACCCTCTTGCTCAGGTGGCTACTGATGAAAGGCAACGTGGTTTAGTGGCAGATCCATTTCAGCCTCCCTCTTCCAATGTCTACCGGAGGGTGTTTGTTTCGCATTGCATCTAAGAATCAAATCAATTCTCTTGAAACCTCAACCTGGAATCAAGGTGATTGTAGGTCAAGGAAGGAAGGTTTTGTTCATCCTGTTCTAGTAAATGCTCAAAGTTGCGATGGTTCTTGGAGCTTCCAGACACATTGGCCAGAATTTTCAGAAGGGCTCACACCCACCGCTAGGGCCAGATTTTCAGAAGAACTAGGCTCCCAGTTAGGCACTAAAATCTTTAGCCAGATTGTCAAAAAGGCTCAACCTATTTTTCCAAAAGAGGAGTTATTTTGGAAAAAAGCTTGTAAAGCTTGTGGGTGCTGGTTACTTGTCTATGTGGCCCACACTGCTGGAGTTGGAGGTTCACCATTGTTTTCTCAGAATGCGGTGTCCGTAGTCTGCCTCAGTTCTGGTGTCCATCTTTTATTCTCCTAATAAATCAGCAGGGAGACTAAAACAACATCGGACTCACGGGGCTCCCGGAAACCTGCCAATTTGGCTCACGGTGAAGGTGTATACAAACCATCTGTGCTGTAGAAGGGCTCTGGGAGTTGAAAGAGTTGTGAATTTAACCCTCTAGGTTTCGGGCCTAATCTGAAACTGTTTCAAAACCAATTCCTTAAATAGACCATAGTTTGAAGCATCAGCAATAGGCATCTTACTGAATATATCCAGAGCTTTCCCAGCCAATTTGGCAACCAAAGTTGTCATCTTCCCTTTCCCGAATAAGCACTTTGTCTGTCCTCCGGGCAACACGCTTAAAAATCACTACCAGTGTCTCAAAGCAATCAGCTGTGCACATATCCTGCTCGACTACGCCACTGTGATGGGTTCGGTCACAGAGATCCCCTTGGGACTGAAATTACTTCCGAGCCCGTTTTCCCTGCCAGCTTGGGACTCCAGAACCCTGCCTTGTTGAGCCAGACACCCTAGCCTGCTGCAACACAGACCCAGGCTCTGGGCCACACCCCCAAAGCTGCAGACTTTAACTCAAAACAGCTCAGCACCTGTCTCCAGCACCCAGCTCCCAGTGGGATCCAAAACCCCAAATAAATCCCTTGTACTCTCTATAAAGCTTATACAGGGTAAATTCCTCAATTCTTCACCCTCTAGATCACTGATAGAGAGAGATGCACAGCTGTTTGCTCCCCCAGGGATTAATCACTTCCTCTGGGTTTATTAATAAACAAAAGTCATTTTTATTAAGGTTAAAAAGTAGGAGTTAAGTGATTTCAAGTAATAACAGACAGAACAAAGGAAGTCACCAAGCAAACTAAAACAAAACACGCAAGCCTAAGCCTAATACATTAAGAAACTGATTCCAGGGAATAGCTCACCCTCAGAGGTGTTCCAATCAGCTTCTTTCACAGACTAGACTCCTGCCTAGTCTGGGCCCAATCCTTTCCCCTGCTTCGGTCTTTGTTACTTCCAGCAGACATCTCAGGTTTTCTCATGACTGGCAGGGGTTTTCTCATGACTGGCAGCCCCTTTGTCCTGCTTCACCCCCTTTTATAGCTTTGGCATAAGGCGGGAATCTTTTGTCTCTCCGGGTCCTCACCCTTCCTTCTAAACGGAAAAAATACCAGATTTAAGATGGATTCCACTATCGTGGTCTCTGTAAGACCCCTAGTTTCCATTCTTCCTGGGTTGGCCCACACGTACACAGGAAGGTTTGCAGGTCAATAAACCATTTACAACCAATTGTCAATGGGAGCCGTCAAGGTTTTAAACCGCCATTAGTGGCCCACGCTTTGCACAATATACAATAGGACCTCAGAGTTAGACTTCATATTTCCAGCTTCAGAGACAAGAATGAGACATGCATACAAATAGGAGGCATATATTCAGTAGGTTAGAACCTTTGTTATGATACCTTACAAGAGACCTTTTGCATCAAGCATATTCCACTTACATCATACTCACCCTTATAAGCATCTTTTCATAAAACGTATGGAGTGCAACGTCACCGGGTGCCCTACCTACCCTGCTTTCGCTGCTTCCTGATGGCACAGAATTGACAACAAAAGAGCCAGGCTAGGAGGCTTCTAAAACCGAGAGAGCTGTTCTATCGCGTCCACATCCTCTCAGGAGGTGTCAAACCCCGTCTCTCCGTTTCCATCCCCCAAATCCTATCAGCTCAATGAGTTTTGTCCCTGGAAGAGCCTCGAGGGAGGCAGAAGAAGCGGAGAGGATTGCGTTGGGGGTAAATAAAACAGAGACGAGTTGTTCCTCTTGGGATTTTGGTGTGTTTCCCTGGTGATCCTGACGGAGGAACGGGAAGCATAATTCCATTTTTTTCAATGCCTCGGATTGGGTTCAGCTGGTGAACTCTCTGCTCTTGTTCTCACAGGGGAATGGAGACTGGACCGGTTTCCCAATTTGGACAGAAAGTGGCTTGCCAAAGCCGAGGAGAGCCTGCTTCCTGCCTGCACCGAGTTGACAAACTGGGGAAGCCAAAGCTGAGAGACCCCGTAGACGAAGTCAGAATGCTATCCGCTCACATGGAGGGGGACCACAAGCCCTCCCTGGGTTTCTCTGCCCAAATTATAATCAGTTGAGTGATTTTCCTGGACGAGCCTCTAGGTAGGCAGAAGAAGTGAAGAGGGTTGCGATGGGGTAAATGAAAGCCGAGGACTCTTCCTCTTGAGATGTCTTTGTCTTGCTCTTGTGATTCTGATGGATGAACCTAAAGCGTCATTTGAGCGTGTTTCAGTGCTTTTCCTCGGGCTCAGGTTGTGATGCTGAGCACAGGGGTTCCTTCACTCTCTCTGCTTGGACCCTCTGTAATGGGGAACGGAGCAGCTTTCGAAACAGCCTAGTGGAGCTGAACGAAAACAGCAATAAACATCCAGGTTCACCCTAGATTAATCTTTTTTCCCCAATTTTCTTGGGGAAACAAAACAAAAACATGGTTTTCTTAAGAACTCAACACCCATTCAGGCTCCAAACTCTTTTGCAAGATTTCCAGAAGGGCTCAACACCCTGAGTGCTGAGCTAGTTTGGGAAAAAAACCCAAACAAGGCCGGTACCGATTGTGAGTGCTGGCTGCTTGACTCTGTGGCCCACCGTGCGGGAGTTTGAGGTTCTCATTAAGCTAAGTGTCTCTATTCTGCCTCTGTCCTAGTGTCCATCTAATAAGTGAGGGGGGAGATTAGAACACCTCAGAAGGCACAGGGTTGTAGGAAACCTGAAACTTTAGATGAGGGTGATGGTGTCTAAAAACCAGATGTGATGTAGGTGTTGAAAGAGAGATGGGCCTCTTCTGCTTCCCAAACGCTTTGGCCGCAGCAACAGCCCTGGGAAAAGCCCTGGCCCTCTTCACCTGCCCTTGCCCAGCAGGACGCCTTTTCGGGCCTACACAGCTCCTCACACAACACCCGCCTGGGACCTTGCCCTCCCCTACCATCTCAGCAGCACCTTTTTTCCTCTGAAAACCTCCTCTTGCCACCCTCCCCCTTCCACACTTCACACTCACCTCATCACAAACTCACCCATGGCCCCTTTGGCTTCTCAAGCGCCTCTGGAGGGACGCATCTTCCCAGGCACGCAGATCCTTCCCTTCAACGCGCACTGGATGGACATTTGAAACACAGCCCTTTCCAGGAGGGAATGCGCTGCTTTTGGACCCTGGCGCCCAGCAAGAAGTCCTGGTACTCTTTTTCTGATGGATGGACCCCACTGACTTGCCTTTACCAAGCAGAAACTAAGGACCGGCTGATGGCTCTCTTTGCCAACGGACGCCATCAGACTGAGCCACGAGGCATGCTGCAGGATAGCCCCTCCCCACCAAAAAGCAATGCCGTGACCCGGATTCAAACCGAGGTTGCTGTGGCCACGGCGCAGAGTACTAAGCATTATATGATCACGGCCAGGCGCTGGGGGCGTAGGCAACAACCCGGTGGAAAATGCTCAGCTCTGTGCTCTCGGGGCAGCCACCTACCTCGCCGGTGTCACAGGTATTTCTCAAGTCTCCCCATTACAGTCACAGGTCAAATGCTGAGCAAAGGAAAAAAGACAGGAAGCCAATCCCATGCCTGTCCCTTTTTCTGTCTTCCTCCACCCCTGGACCAAGTCCCTCCCCGTTTGTCTGGGCCATTGTCCTCATGCCCCTGGCCAGCCTATTTCCCTTTGCATTTTTCCATGGAGAGGAATGTTTATGAGTTTGTACCCAATTTTTTAAGGCTTTGCTTTGGCAAGGCTGTTGCCTGCTGTGAGAAAAACAGAAGGGGACTACCTGAACTGGTGTCACTGGCTGAAGCTTTTCTATAGTATATGAAAAAAGCTCAGAGCTCTGAAAATGGTTTTTTTTCTTTAAGATTCTCATGTTAGTGAGATGGTTTCCTAGCTAGCAGGGGACTGTTTTGTGATGTGCATTCTGCTGGCTCTTGGGTTTTGTATGTTTTTGCCAGGAACGGTGGAGGAGAGTATCACGGTTGAAGAGCAGCAAAGAAATGCGTTGTTGTTTGTGTTAACGTTTGGTTTGTCCTAAGAGTGTATGGTTTGGAGTCATTTGTAACTCTTCGGTTAGTTATTGGTAACGGCTTCTTTTTGGGCCCCTGAGTTGAAAAGCTGCTCTTGCAGATTTTAGTTTGTCATTGTTGGAAGGTCAGTTCAAGAGCTGCTTTCTTAGTCTAGTCCGTGAGGGTTCTTCCGCCGCCCTCCTTAATATACCTCCCAAAAGGCGATTGCGTGGTTTCCCTCGTCTTCCCACAGAAGAGAAAATGTCCATCCCTTTCCTGTTGGGAAAACACCAGTGTTTTAACTTAGGAAACGGTCAACGTTTTGCCCAGACTAGGGCTAGTTCATAGGAGCAGAAGAAGAGGAAGGTTGTGGCCCTTTGAGTCAGATTCCTAGCGTTTCAGGCCAGAAGGAACCAGCCGATCACCTCAGAGGGACTAAGGGGCACCAATGCCCCAAATGGCGAGGAATTGCTTTGATGCAATTGACTGTCTGTTTGAGCTAGTTCTGTGGGAAGGAGCAGAAAAGAGCCTCGGGGCTGCGGAATAGCGCTTGCATAGGCTTTCTTTGCCCTGTTTTGCTGTAAGAGTTAACCGTGAGAGATTGGTAGTCCAGGTCAGTGGGTGGGTTTATGGAAATTAGGAGTATAGAGGGGAAACTAGGGAGAGGAAGGCGTCTGCAAGACTTGTCTGTCTTTGAACAGAATTGTGTGTTAAGGGTTCTTGCTTTGAAGTCTTCCACTGGAGTCATTTCACCCACGAAAGCTCATGCTGCAAAACGTCTCTTAGTCTGCAAGGTGCCACAGGACTCTTTGCTGCTTTTACAGATCCAGACTAACATGGCTACCCCTCTGATACTTGTAATTTGGGAAGTGTGGCTTCAAGTGTCTGATCTCGCTAACCAACAGCAGGAATTGCAGGGTTTCTTCTGAGCACGAAACAAGCGGGCAGTGTTGCTTTAATGCAGCTGTTGTTTGCCGTTGATGATCGTTCCTGCTTTCCTTTTGGAGAGTAGCGAGGGGGAGAACACGGACTGAGTGGTTAGACCTTACAAAGCAACTTTAAAAATGTGTTTTGGGGTTTTTCTGTTTCATGAATCTGTTTATAGTTTTTGTTGATAGTCTGTTTAATTGCAAAACTTAATTTGTTTTGATAGGATTTGGAAGAGAAGTAAATCTTGTGTGAAAAGGGTGTTTTAAAGGTTTCTAATTCAGTACTTACTAAAAAAATTTTAATATTCCTTTCTGTTGCTATATCTTTTTCTCTTGTAATCTATGTCAGAATTTAGGTGGGGTCCTGTGTCTGCACTTTCTCTTCTTTTTCTACTTTCTTCTCTGCTTTACTTTTCTTCCCTTTCCATTTTTCTGGAAGCCCCTAGTTTTACTCCTACTGCTCTGGCAGGGGGTACGCAGTTTGCTCTTGGCCCCAAGCCCATCAGACAATCCACACAGGATCTGAGAATTGCTATCGCCTGGCCCTATAGTGGGTAGAGGGTGGAATGGGGAGAAAAGCGGCTCACACAGAGCCCCTGCCATTGGGGAGAATGGAGGACCTTGCTATGGGTGGAATCAAACACACAGAACCCCTGCCATGGAGAAAGACTGGGGAACCCTGCAATGGGTGGAGGGGTTTACATGAGGGATTTGCATATGTCAACATCTCCCATGCCCCACTGGGTGTTTTCCTTCCCATCTTGTTTCTTCTCTTTTCTGTTACTCTTTTTTTCTGTCTGAGGTAAATGAAAAATCCACACCCCTGAGCTGACCTAAACCCTCCTACAGTAACTCCTCACTTAAAGTCATCCTGGTTAACCTTTTGTTATGTTGCTGATCAATTAGGGAAAATGCTTATTTAAAGTTGTGCAATGCTCCCTTCTAATGTTGTTTGGCAGCCACCTGCTTTGTCTCCTGCTTGCAGGAAGAGCAGCCCGTTGCAGCTAGCTGGTGGGGGCTTGGAACCAGGATGGATCGGGCAACCCCCTATCAGCTCCCCACTCCCCTAAGTTCCTTGCGCAGCAGCTGCCTGCAGTTCAGCTGTGTCCCTCCCCCCACTGCCATGTGCTGCTCCTGCCCTCTGCCTTGGAGCTGCTCCCCGAGATTCCTGCTTGCTGTGCCGGGGGGAGTGAAGGAAGGGGGGACTAATCTCAGTGTGTCCCCCTACCCCCTGCTCCTGCTAATCTCAGGGTGTCCCCCTACCCCCATCTTCCATAGAGCAGGGCTCAGGAGGGAGAGAGCTTGCAGCAGCTGGGATCACAGCAAGCTGATCTAATTAACAAGGCAGTGTACTTAAGGGAAATGTGCATATCTCCCTCCATTCCTGCTGCCTTGCAGAGTGAGAGAGTTAACCCTTGAGGGCTCAGCCAATTGCTAGTTCATAATTTAGCAGTAAGGGAAATATCCCAACCTCTAACTTCTCCACCTCAACCAAGCTTCACAATCATCATCACTGTGTACCAGTATTAAATTGTTTGTTTAAAACTTATACTGTGTGTGTGTATATATATATATATATACACACACACACAGTCTTTTGTCTGGTGAAAAAAATTTCCCTGGAACCTAACCCCCTCATTTACATTAATTCTTATGGGGAAATTGGATTCGCTTAACATTGTTTCACTTAAAGTCACATTTTTCAGGAACGTAACTACAACGTTAAGTGAGGAGTTACTGTATAGACTGCTAGTTGTAAAAGCAAGAGGGGAGAGCACAGACTGAGTGGTTAGATTTTGTATACTGAATAAAAGAAGGCATTTTTGTAGTGAACCAGAAATCTAGTTATGAGAAAGGTTAGATATAATAGCTTTATTTAGAAACTTGTATAACACTTAGGTGCAGATAGTTTGGTTTTCTTTTTGCTGGGGTGGGTTTTGAGTAAATCATTAGTCTGCTTGGTTTCTTTCATAATCTGAAGTGGATTGAGCATCTAAATCCTTCTACTCCTCTCCTCTCCCCCTCAAATGTGAAGGGGAACAGCCTCAACCTTTTGTCTTATTCTGCTTTGTAGGAGAAAGATGCTCTATTTAAATAGTCATGATCCATTTAGGTTAATTCTTATGCTGAATGGCAGGTAGGAGAGGGTATAAATCATTTAAGACTCTTGCCCCACTCCCTGTGTGGCCTGTGTTTTTCTTTGTTTTAAAATGAGACTGTCTAGTTTTTATGTAAATATATTTGGGTGGTTTCATTCATATTTATATTGTTATGAATTTCATGTGCTCTTGTCTCACAGCAGACATGGGGGAAAAAGCCTGTGGCAATGGACTTTGCAAAATTATAGACTAGTGATTCTCAACCTGTGGCCCAATCAGCAGCTGCGGCTGATGTGGCATCCTCAGGGCCATACAGGTAGTATATAATGTGTGGATTCTGCTCAAATAACACAGAGAAAGTTGTCTATGCAGCTCACAATTGTAAATAGGGTCAGACCAGAAGATATCTTCTTTCCAAGTGGGAATTGTGCAGGGAGGAACAACAGACCTAGTGCAGCTGTGTTGCCACTGTCTACTAGCACTGAAATGGTTCCGAATGCCTTGGTTCAAGTGGCACTAGTTCTAAAAGTAAGGGTGATTTAGTGCTGTGGTTCTCAAACAGGGGTATCCAATGGTCTTCCAGGGGGTACATCAACTCATCTAGATATTCGCCTAGTTTTACAACAGGCTACATAGAAAGCACTAGCAAATTCGTAACAAATTAAAATTCATACATTGATTTGTTTATATTGTTCTCTATACTATACACTGAAAGGTAAGTACAATATTTATATTCAAGTGATTTATTTTTATAAATATTGCATCTGATTTTGTAAGCCAGTAGTTTTTAAGTGAGGTAAAACTTGGGGGTATGCAAGAGAAATCAGACTCCTGAAAGGGGTACAGGTGTCTCTAAAGGTTGAGAGCCACTGATTTAGTGCAGGTACCACCGGTAACATAGAACCCTGCAAAAACTTCTAGTGCAGATGAATTTGAGAGCAAGACGGAGAGAAACAGCTGCGGAGCATGCTAGAAAGGGCTGACCTGTAGGGATTGTCTGTGCCTGACAGGCTGTCATGTGGTACGGAGGAGCCTGTGAGAGGTATGGCAAAGCAAGAGGCTTTGATTAGTTGCTAGGAGCTCCACATGCTAATCAGGAGGTGTGTTTCTGTAAATAGCGACATAAACATCTTCTAATGGACAGTGTGCTAAAGCTGTCTCAATTGTGCTTTAATGAAATGGTTTTAGATTTTTGGTCTTTAATTCGCTGGGGGTGAAACCTGTTGTATGAAAACATTCACCGTGGGAAGAAAGCTTGTGCACATTAGCCTGGGTGTGTAGCCGAGCACAGCTTTGTTAAGACTATATTTTCAGGGATTGTTTCAATAGTTTGTAACTAGAGAAGTGTGGTTGAAAGTGTCTGACTTTGCTAACCATGATGAGGAGTTAAAGTGTTTTCTTCTGAACATGAAGTGAGTGGATAGTGGTGCTTTAATGCATCTGTTGTCTGCTATTGATGAGTGTTCTTGCTTTTCTTTTGGGAAGCTGAGAGGAAGAGAACGCAGACTGAGTGGTTAGTCTTTATAAAGCAAGTTTAAAAATAAATGTTTTGGGTTTTTTTTCTGTTATCTGAATTTGTTTAAAACAAAGCTTTTGTGCAGTTCTGTTTAGTGGCAAGTCTTAATTTATTTTGGTAGAATTTGGAAGAAAAGTAGAGGTAGTGTGAAAATGGTATTTTAATCTATTTCAGAATTTAGATAGGGTCCTGTGTCAGCAAGTTCTCTTCCTTTTCCACTTTCTTCTCCGCTTCTCTCTTCTTTCCTTTCCATTTTTCAGGAAGCCCCTATTTTTACTTCTCCTGCTCTGGCAGGGGGTACGCAGTTTGCTCTTGGCCCCAAGCCCATCAGACAATCCACACAGGATCTGAGAGTTGCTGTCTCTGGGCCGTATAGTGGGTAGAGGGTTCTAAAGCTGTCTCAGGGTATGTCTACACTATGGGATTATTCCGATTTTACAGAAACCGGTTTTTGGAAACAGATTATATAAAGTCAAGTGAACGCGGCCACACTAAGCACATTAATTCGGCAGTGTGGGTCCATGTACCGAGGCTAGTATCGATTTCCGGAGCATTGCACTGTGGGTAGCTATCCCATAGTTCCTGCAGTCTCCCCCGCCCATTGGAATTCTGGGTTGAGATCCCAGTGCATGATGGGGCAAAAACAGTGTCATGGGTGATTCCGAGTAAATGTCGTCAGTCAATCCTCCCTCCGTGAAAGCAACGGCAGACAATCATTTCGCGCCCTTTTCCCTGGATTGCCCGGGCAGACACCATAGCATGGCAATAATGGAGCCCGTTCAGCGTTTGTTTGTTTTTTTTCACCATCACTGTATGTCTACTGGATGGTGCTGACAGACGCAGTACTGCAGCACTACACAGCAGCATCTTCTTACCTTTTGCAAGTTAGCAAAGATGATTGCCAGCTATACTGTACTGTCTGCTACTTTGCAAATTGACAATGACAATTACAAGTTATACTGTACTATCTGCCGCTATCCTGGGTGCTCTTGGCTAGCCTTGGTGAGGTCAGCTAGGGGCACATAGACAAAAATGGGAATGGCTCTTGGCCCTTTACTAAAACTTAGTGTGTGTGGGGGGGGGGTTGGTTTGCTAGTTCCCAGCACCAATAGAAGGGCTCAGAGAGGCTCCAAGAAAGTTGCATACCAACGAACTGGCAGAGCATTAGGGGTAGAAATAGGGGCTACTCGAAACGGGGGAGAGGGTGGAGAAAAGAAGAAAATGTGGAAAGTGGAGAGAACTTGCAGAATTAATATCCATGAGCCTATAACTTTAAACTAGAACGAGGGAGGACAAAAGAGAGGGACACTGCATAAAAAGGTGGACTTAGAAGTTCAAGCAATTAGAGGTTCAATTAAGCAACTGTTCACATAAAAAACTGTTGTATTTTTACACTGCATTTTCTTCTCTCATGCTATTAGAAAACTCGCTGAAAAACACCCACATCCTCCCACAATACAGAAGCAATAATATTAGTTACAATCACTACATCCCTTCTCTAAATATACACATCAGAAACAGAAGTTAAACACCAACTTCAAAAAAATGTTTTTTTAATGTAGTTTATACAGACTAACCACTCAGTCTGTGTTCTTTCCCTTCTAGCCCCCCCCCCAGAGAGAAGAAAGAAAAATCATCAGTAACAGACAACTGCATCAAAGCAATACTGCTTACTCGCTTCACACTCAGGAAAGAGCACTTTAACTCATCCTCGTAGTTAGGGAGACCAATCACTTTGTGTTAAAACAACCTCCCACGGCTATAGTCTAACATCTAAAGCGGCTATATTTACTGGTTACAGGGTGTAATTTAATTAATCAAATCTCCCAATGATCACAGAGACAGCGAGACTGACAAACAGCACACTGTATGCATGTCTCATTGTGGCACCTAACGTATGAAGAAACTTTTTAAAATGCCCTCTTTAGCTTGTTACAAATAAACGTCTTCCCGAATTTCACCAATCACTTCTTCTAACTAACAGAGGAACACCCCTTCAGCCAATCAGATATTTCTTCCATAGCTCGTACTCATAGAGGCGGGACTAACAAACGGGAACTGGCTACGTAGGAATGACGCATCAGAACAGTTACGCACAAGCAGCAGCATTGCAAGAGCCGAAGGTGCTGACGTGCTTCAGAAGAGATGTACACGGTAAGCAATCCGCTCTTAAAGCAATGACGTCTGTTCCCCAGAGATCCCCGTTAGGCCTGCTCTACACTACGCGTTTATACCAAATTTAGCAGTGTTAAACCGAATTAATCCTGCACCCTTCCACACACCGAAGCCCTTTACTCCCAATCGGGGCTATTGCAGATTGTGTATTCCTTACGCCACCTGATCTTAAACCGGCTGCCCAGCTCCCAATGGGGTCCAAACCCCAAATAGATCCCTTTTACCCTGTAGAAGCTGTAAAATCCTGTGACCAGGGCAGCTGCCTAGCAGCCTGCGCAGCTGCCTGCCAGCGCGAGAGCACATAAGGCACTAATCCAGATAGTGGCAGCTGGGTGGCAAGGGGGTAAAAAGCAAGCAGAGTGGTGCAGTGGAAGCATGCTGGGCCCATAACCCAGAAGTCAATGAATCAAAACCCTCCTCTGCTATGTGTGTGGACCATGGGCAGATTTAGATTATTTAAAGTAAACCTGGTTTACTACTTTATTTTAATAAAGGTTGTATCGCTTTTTCTGTCATTTCCATCTCCTTGAATTTTAATTGCAATTCCTGTTCTTGTAATAGCAGTTCTTTTTGTCTTGTTTCCAGTTTAGATGCGGCCTTGGCACTCATTGTGTCTGTGTCCTGGTGCTGGCCACACCCCTCTGCAGACAGGGTATGTGCTGTTTTGCTTGCTTCAGCTGCTTGGGTTACCGTCCTAACCCTGCCTCACTAACTAAACAAAGAGAAATCAATCCTTTGTATAGCAAATTGTGGTTTGTGTAATGTTACTGGTTTGTACTGAGAAAGAGGGAAAGAGTAAAAAAAAAATTCTCTGTCTCCCTCTGCTCTGAGTCTCAGCAGCCCATCTGAAAGGCTGCTGCTAACAATACCCCTGAGAAAAATCTGGTCTATTTCCTCAGGGATCTGTGTTCTCCTGCCTCCTGATTCTTTCAAAAGACACAGGGAGAAAAAAAAACTTGGCTGGAGGGTTATCTTCCCCCTCCCAAAACCTGTTTTTCCCGGTGGATGGGAATGTACTTTGGCGAGCACTTCCCCCCACCTCAGGAATCCTGAGTGGTACCTCGTATCACAATGGACGAAAACACCGCTCCACAGGAGGGCTTTGTAACAGAAAGCCCTGCAAAAAACTCTTCTAACCCTGAAACTGCCTCAGAGTGTCTTTGGTAGAAAAGCCTTGCCTCTCTCTCTGGATCCGAAACACCGCTGCTCACCATGTCAGAATCTACCCTCACTTGAAACTGGGGGGTTTCTAAGTGAGGATCCGCATGTCTTCCCCCACCCCAAAATCCTAGGGTAGGTCTCCCCTTCGGCTGCCACCACCCGGTCAATTCCGTGGGCCGGGACACCCCTGTTTCCCCCCGTCTCCCTTCAAAGACACTCCCTGGGAACACAGATCAATTCACAGAGGAGGAACCTTCCCCCTCCCCTCTCTTCCCTCTCTCCAGCCTGCTCTGAAGAAAGATACCTGGATTCAAACGCCTTGAATCTCTATACACAGGGAAGCAGCCCACTTCCCCCCTCCCTCTCCCCTAGCCACTCTGGAGAGATATCTGATTCAAACTGCTTGAATCAAACCCAGGAGGACGGTCTCTTCCCCCTCCCCTGAATCCACAAGAGAAGGAAATTAACCAAGTCCAAAGAAAAGAAAAGAATTTATTAAGAGAACAAAAAGAAAATACAGAATCTCTATGAGTCCAAGCTGGACACTCATAGGGTATAACCTTGCTAAGTTCTGGAGAGAATCCTCTCTCTTTCTCAGTACAACCAGTACAAGCAGAATTAAGAATAATCAATGACAAACACACAGAATTGCAAACATAGGATTATTAGATAAGGACACAAAGTATCTTTCTAATACTCACTATCTTGACTAGAAGAAATTAGTTCAGAAAGGTGGAACTTGTAGGGACTTGATTAACTTGTCTGGTCTCTTGAACTCCAAACGGCCAAAGACAAAAAACACTCACACAGAGGGAAAAAATTCCCTCCTAGGAATTTTCAAACTCTCTTCCCTGATTGGTCCTCAGGTCAGGTGCCCACCAGGTACTATGGTTTAACCCTTTACTAACTAATCATGACAGCTCTAACCCCTGGCCAGGGGAGAGGAGATGAGCCTGGCCTTTAAGCGAGAAGGAGCAGAGGAATGAGAGGCATGGCCCCCATGAAGGGTGCAGCCAGGTGATGGGGGGCACAGCCCCCCAATTTTTTTTGCCTAGCCCACCTCAGTCCCCCACCAAACGAGAAGAGTCTGATGCCACCCCTGCTGGTCACTGGGTGTCACTGCTGCTCCATGGGAAACACACTCTGCATTACCATGACTGGTCCGTGGGGGTCACTGCCCCTAGAAGGCAGACACACGCTGTGCATTACACCACCTGCCCACTGGGTGTCACTGCTGCGCCAAGGGAGACATAAGAACGGCCAGGCTGGTTCAGACGCAAAGTCCATCTCGCCCAGTATCCTCCTGTCTCCTGCCAGCGGCCAGTGCCAGGTGCCCCAGAGGGAATGAACAGAGCAGGGAATCATCAAGTGATCCATCCCCTGCCGCCCATTCCCAGCTTCTGGCAAACAGAGGCTACAGGCACCATCCCTGCCCACCCTGGCTAATAGCCCTTGATGGACCTGTCCTCTGTTCATTTATCTAGTTCTTTTTTGAACCCTGTTATAGTCTTGGCCTTCACAACATCCTCTGGCAAGGAGTTCCACAGGTTGACTATGCAACTGCCCTGAGTTTACCCCACCACCCCGGGTTGTATCTGGAAAAGAGGATGAGGATGAGGAGAACCATGATGTGTCCGTCACTGGCTGGTGCCTCAGTTTCCTCTAGGCAGCAGTGCTGCAGGCTCCTTTGGTCAGTGCCCATGCAGCTGTGTCGGGGGAAGGGGGCGTAGAGGCTCATTCCCCTCCAGCCCCACGCCCCTCCCCCAGCAGCTGGGGAATCCAGGCCCAATGTAACCCTGGTAGCTGGGCCGGGATTAGCCTGGGCCGGGGTAGGGCTGGGGAGGAATTGCGGGGGAGATAGATGCACCCGCTGTGAGGGGAGCTCCTCCCATTCCCTGACAACCCCCCTCACTCCTTGCAGCACGGCGCCCCCTAGCACTTCTTTCTCTGTCGTGGGGGTGTCTGCTGCCTGCTTCTCCCTTAGCATCGTCTCTCCCCACCCTGGGGCACTGACATCGCCCATGCTGTGCAAACAGGCAGGCCCTGGTGTGCCCCGTGGTGCTGCCCTGCAATTGGGGGGGCAGCTGTTGGATGGAATATGGGGGTGGGCAAGGCTGGGGACCAGGACTCCTGGGTTCTCCCCCCAACTCTGGGAGTGGAGGGGGGTTAGTGGGTAGAGTGAGGGAGGGGCAGGGCTGGGATCCAGGGCTCCTGCTTTTTCTGGTTTTCTCCACCTCCTGCAGCTGCCTTGGTCCTTTCAGTGCATTTCCTGTTCCAAATTCATTTGCTGACTTGTGCAACCCACCCCAGAGGTGGCTGCATCTCAGTGTTGGGTGAGGCACCCTTGGCTGCATCACCTCCTAACTGCGTCTCTCTCCCCCTGCAGGTGACCCTGCAGCACTTGGCAAACATCCACAAGGTCGTGGGGGGCACTTTGAGCATTGGGCAGGCAGGGGCCAGGCGCCCTGTCCCCCCCCCCAGAGAATAGGACCCAACCCCCCTACTTTTTACAGGGATGAAAGAGGGGCAAAGGGGGGCAAATCAGAGGAGGGGGGTGGCCAGGATCTGAGCAGGGGGTGGAAATTGACTGGTCAGGGGGGTCAAGCAGCTGGAGGCAGAGTTAGGAGAGGGGCTGAAGGGCAAAGTCAGGGAGGGGGGAAGGAGCCGGAGTTCAGCCCAGGGGGAGGTGCTGCCAGAGGGTTAAACCCCGGCACAGGCAGGGGCAGAGGGGTAACAGTTACCCCGGGGGGCTGAGACTCCAGGGTTTGCAAAAACAGGGTGGGGGGAGCAGAGGGGCTTTTCTATTTCCCCTCCCACAGGCAGCACCTCTCAGCATGGGCTTCCCAGGGCTGGGCTCTTAAAGGCACAGGCATCCCACTGCCTAGACACTGCAGCTCCTCTCTGATGTAACCTACTGAGGTGCTGCAGTAGGAGACTCAATTCAGTGAAACCGGGCATTCCCTATAAGCCCCCCAGCCAGGGGGCTGTGCACCCCTCCCCCGAATTTCCCCAACACCCCCCTAGTGGTCAGGTAGTTACATGCAGCACTGCCAATGTTGTCATTGGTTGAAAATTTGAATGGAAATTGAAACGTTAACACACACTTTAAAAGCAGATCCAACGTATGAAAAATACTTGTACCTGAGAAAGTAAAATAGGGTTGGAAAGTCTGGACAAAGCCGGGTTTCCTCACCCAGCTGTTGTGTTTGCTGACAATGTCGGTCCATTGGCTTCGGCAATGTTGGCCAACCTCAGAATTTCAAATGATGATTTGGAAGCAAGGTGTGAATGAGCTCTCCCCTGACAGCTAGTGACGAGCCAGGGTTGGGGGAGGCTTTGGGACCAGACTGTATTTACATGAACTCACCTACTCTGCCGAGGTGTCCAGCAGACAGAGCTGGGCCACCTCTGCTCTAGGTGCCCAGAGGAGGAGGGAAGGTGTGTGGGGCTCCAGCCTGGGGCTCTTCCTCCCTCCTGCCAAGCCCTGACTATCAATCCCAGCCCTGGCCCTCCTTCCTTCAAGCGCCATGTGGGCCCCAGGAAAAGTGTGGCAGGAAGTACCAGGGCCAAACTTGTGGGCACCAGGTGAAGCAGCAAGAACCCAACCATCAGGATAGCAAGTTCTAGAGCCCCAACCCATTGTGGCCACCCCAGCCAGAGTCCTGGCTCTAGGAGGTGTGAGTCACCCAACAGGATGGGGAAGACTGGCTCTTGCACCACTGGAGACAGGGAAGTTGAGCACTGTGAGCTCCAGGGCTTCACCACAAGGTCCCACTGAGATTTGAACTCATATTGCAGGATTCAGAGTCCTGAGTGCTGCCCATTACACCATGGGACCAGCTCATGCTGCCTTCTCTACACATGGGTGACCCTCATGGGGCTGGCTTGTGTAAGGGGGCTCTTGGCCCTTTACTAAAACATAATGTGTGTGTGTGGGGGGGGGTTGGTTGGCTAGTTCCCAGCACCAATAGAGGGGGGAAGGGCCAATGGGAAATCAGGCCCCTGAGACTGACAGTCCCCAGGGGTAATGGGGAGAGGCCAAAGCTCCAAGTTAGCCGCACTGACAGGCCAGGCAGTGTAATGAGGGAGTCACCAGGCCAGGGGGTCCCATCCTCCGTGGGAGCTGGAATTGCCTGGGGCAGAGTGGGGCAGAGCTAAGGAGAGAGCAGGAGCCCGAGAAGAGCCGGGGAGCAGAGCTGGGCAGGTGTAGTGCCAGAAACTGCTCCCAGTAGGACTTTGCTACCTGCAGCAGTTACTGAGACCTGAGGTTGTTCTTATTTACTGACTTGTCCTAATTGGCTCAAACTTGACAGTGGTTTCGCTAGCAAAGGTCAGTCCCTGGCTCTCTGGTCCAGACATCCTCATTCACCTCAGGCTTCAAGTTGAGAATCATTTCCCCTTCCCGCTCTGTGGGAGGGGAGACTGTTAAACGCGCTCTCTGGGCGACTGCACATGGCTAAGCAAAGAGAACAAACCCCCAATCCCCCCGGTGCTTTGGGAGCCAGGTTTGCGGTGGGAATTCTGTAGTTCAGATGACTTCACACCTGGGCATTGTGATTCTTTACCAGTTTCTCTGGCATTGGGGTAGTTTTGTGCTCACAGCTGTGATGGCTGAGTGGTTAAGGCGTTGGAGTTGAAATCCAATAGGGTTCCCCTGTGCAGCTTCGAATCCTGCTCACAGCGAGGCCTGTGTTTTAGCCACTCTCTCACCCGGGCAACACCTCTGTACAACCCCCTGCGACACTCTCAATTCTCTCCCCACCCCAAGTAAATCCTGTTCTGCTCCTTTCATAGAGATCCCTGGGACACCCCCTCACACTGTGTCCCTGAGGGGTCAGGCAAACTCTCAGCACCTGAAGCCTCTGCCACTCACCTAGTGCCCCATGCCCCATAGATTAGCCATGTCGATGTGCTCTCCTTCTCGTAAATCCGGTCAGTGCGACTCCCGGCCTGTCCCACGCAGAAAGGTGTATCCCCTCTGTGGCTGGTGTGAGCTCGGGTCAGAGGAATAGGAGGCTACTGCCCACCCGCCACTGGTACCGTTACGGAGAAACACGTCCTCTAAGACGACCTCGCTACAGACCTGCACCAGGTAGTGCTCATTGTAAAAACGTTTCCTCTGACAGTCGAGAAAATGGGACCAGCGGTTCTCAGGCCGGCTGACAATTAAAATCTGCCCCAACACCAAACACTGTGTGGTCCAGAGGAAGGGAGCCAGTTCCCACCATAGATCTTTCCTTTCACACCTTAACATCTAGTGCCTCCTCTTGGGCCTCTGAATCCCTGCCACATTCCACGTGCCGGATGCCCCTTCCCCAGTACTGTCGTCACTCAGCTTTGCAGAGGAGCTTTCCTCCCAAGTCACTGTCCCCTTTGGCACCATCTCCGAGGGCCGTCCTGCCTCACTCTGTTCCTGCCATTTTGGGTCAACAAGTAAGTCACATCCCATCTCTCATTGTTATAGGTCAGGTGGGCCAGCTAGGGGCAGAAGCCCATGCTCTGTTGTCCTGCTGGGGAGCGCAAAATCAGGTACTTGCCTCAGGTAAAGGTGCTGCTGCTCTCCCAGAAAACAAACCCCGGCCCATCCCAAAAAGTAAGGGATGAAAGGGCCTGCCAAAGCCTGGTATTGAACCAGGGACCTTTAGATCTTCAGTCTAACGCTCTCCCAACTGAGCTACTTTAACAGCTATAGTACAGGGTTTTGGCCTGTTGCTTCTCTGTTCGGGATGTTTTTGCCGCAGTTGCACACAAAAAGGGCGTCATTGTGAGCGGCCCATGAAGACAAGACTCGCTTTTGCCTGCCTTGTTCAGCTTGACTTGCTGCCTCACCCCATTCCTGCCCTAGTGCCCGGGTTGACCTGGCGGTGGAAGGGGTCTGGGGGCCAGTGGCGCGGGGAGGAAGTTGAGCTGGACCCTGAGCTAGACGAGACCCTGCCGGTGAGAGTCTGGCCACCACTTGCCGCCCCACCCTGTTGTCCTGGCTTCCCCCACTGGGTGTCATTTCTGGAGGGAAGTGGGGCTTCTGCCTCCCCTCCCTGATTTTCACACCGCAGAGGAGTGTGAACAGGAAAACGAACGGCTGCTCCACACCCCCACCGGAGGAACCCCACGCCCTTAGCTGCTCCCCCCAGCTACGCTACTGAGTGGAAGCGTCCTGTGCCCATAACACAGAGGTCGATTAATCAAAACCCTCTTCTGCCAGCACCGGGCCTCCTGCTTCTTACACTGGGCCTGCAAGCGAGGGGGCGGCTGGCACAGCGCCAAGAGTCTAACCTGTGTGGCAGGAGGCAGCTGACGCCCGCAGCCTGCTGGGGAGCTCCCAGAAGTTATTAAGGGACAGAGACTCCTCAATGCCCTTAGTAACAAGGGTTTGGGGGTCACCGAGGCCAGTAAGGAGTCACTATGTCGGCCTTATAACCCTGGGTGTCAGGTCGCTGTGCAGCTTTGATCTAGAGCTCAGATCCCAACAACCAACCAGCAGCCCACAGCCTCCCCCTGGGTCTGCCCCACCTGGTTACTCCTTACAGGCCGATTACGCCCCTTCCAGCTCCTCCGTGCTCTGGAAAGCGTCTGTATTGCTCTGTCAACCCCCCATCTTCACTGCGCCAGTCTGGTAAGGTCCCAAGTGCCCCCCCCACTCTGTGCAGACATCAGCCCCCCTGCCAGCCCCACAGGCGGCAGCAGCGCCAGCCCCCCAGCACCACAGGGCAGAGAAGCATCAAACGACAACCCTCTTACACAACTGCTAAATTAGCTCGGTTGGGTGAGCGTTAGCTTGAAAATCTAAAGGTTCTTGGTTCAATCATAGGTTTTGCCAGGCTCTTTCCTCCCCCTTTGTGCAGGGGCAGCTTGTTTTCTGGGAGGGCAGCAGCAGCACCTTTACCTGAGGCGAGTACCTGACTTTGAGCTCCCCAGCAGGACAAGAGAGCTTCTGGCTCACCTGCAGGGCCGGCTTTAGGTTTTTTGCCGCCCCAAGGAAAAAATTGTTTTGGCTGCCCCCCACCCCAGCCCTGGGTTCTCACTCCCTTCACCAGTGCCCCACTCCCTGCCACCCCAGCACTGGGCTCCCCCCCACCAGTGCTGACTCTGCCCACGCCCCCCTCGCCTGCAGTCGGTCCGGCGCTGGCAGGGTCGGGGTCAGCAGCAGGACTCCCGGGCCGGGCCTCAGCCCAGAGTCCCTGCAGACAGGGCTCACTCCTCCAGGACCGGCTGGGACCCAGGAGGGCAGAGCCGGGGGACTGCCCCGGCAGGGGGCTGAGGAGCCGGGGCAGGGGAGCCCCAGAGGGAGCAGAGCCCCAGAGAGTGGGACATGGGCCCCGCATGGCAGCACCCCGCCCTCTATGACCCCGCTGCTGCTGCTGCTGCTTCTGGCCACCCTGCCGCAGTCCCTGGGCGGCTCGGGCCGCTTCGCCCAGCCCCGGCTGTGGCGCTGGGGGGCAGCCACCCTGCAGCACCTGCAGGTGGCTCCGTGCGCCCCGCGGGGGGGCCCCAGCCCGAGTGTCCCCTGCTCGGAGCCTGCCTGGCCCAGCCACAAGGTGTGGGTGCTGCTCCCCCTCGGCACGAACCGCAGCAGCCCCAGCGCACAACATGCTGCTGCTGCCATGGCCGGCTCTAGGCTTTTGCCACCTGAAACAAAACAAAACAAAACAAAAAGGCAGCCGGAATGCTGCCCCTGAAAATATCCCATCCCAAGCACATGCTTGGTTTGCTGGTGCCAAGAGCCGGCCCTGCCCACCTGACCTTTAACAATGAAGGGCGGGAGCTGTCTTTCCCACATGACTTATTTGTTTATAGAGCAGTGAGGTACCTTAAGGGTTAAATGCTAAATACCAAACCCAAACAACACTAGTTACCTGTGTCTGGCAAAAGGGTCTGTCAGTTTTGCCACTTTGAATGATTCAAATGGATTTTCAGTGGCATTATTAAAAAAAACCCAGCAAAGCAGAACCAAACCGATTCATCTTAAACCTTCAAAACAAGAGTTTTACAAACCATGAGTGTCAGTTTAGGTCCTTAAAACCTTATATCATCACGCACAAAGTTCTCCTTTGCCTAACATCCCTTGCACTGCGATTACTCTTTTTTACATAACTGAACCCTGATTACACGTCCATCTTGTACAACCAGAGACAGCCAGGGGCAGGCAAGTTAAGTGCCAAGAGAAACCCCGGACATTCCTTTAGTGATTTGCTTACATTACCCAGGAGTCGAATCATTTTGATGAGATTATCTCTCCGCCTGCTGCCTGCAGCTGTCCCCTATAGACCATTTCTGTGGGCAAAGGGCCCATTTCCCCTCAGTATGTCTGTAAAGGCTTCTCGGGACAAAACATAGTGGTGGTAGTAGCCACTTTACCTGACCCTCTTGTAGAATTTAATTACCAAACTTCTATCAAATGTGACTGCACAGAGCTGCACATACAGTTACATTCAGTGAAAGTGAGCAACTGTCCCCAGATCTCACTGCTGGGAGCCTTAAAGTATCTGCCAGTGGCACAGGTACTTTTTAAGTACCGAGACGTGCAGTGGCACATCTTTCATGGGAACCGGCCAGCGTGTGCACGGCCGGCATGTGCAGAGCAAAGGTTGCCCACGGCTGCTGTGTCAGGCTCTGGCACCGCGTGAGACAATGGACCACTTTCTGGTGGCTGGTTTGTTTCCCCGACAGGTGTGGGGACTTCTGGCTACATGATGGCGGCTGCCAGACTCGGACAGGATTCTTTTCAGCTCACCTGAGGCTTGTTCCTGGATAAACGAGGGCAACCACAGGGCGCCAACAGAACCAGCTGCAGCTGCTGCAAGGGCGCCCTCAGCAGGGGCCGGCGTATAGCGGGCGGGTGTCACGGGACACACTGCGCCTGCTCAATGTCAGAAAATCCCCTTCAGACTAAACCAGTTTGTTTCTCGAAATCAAAACAAGTGGGATGAAAGTTCTTTGCAAAAATATTTTGTTGCAAAACAAAAGCATCTCCTGTTTGTTAGAGTGTTAAATTGTCTCATCACACACAGAGGGGAGACACTTAGACCACAAACATTAGATAAGATGCTTCAGTCTGAGCTAAGTAGTTGCTGCTCTTAACAATTTCAAAATAAAAAAATACAAATCAAATAGACTATTTCTGCTATTTATAATCTGATTGGAGTAAACATGATAGGACACCTCATATTATGCACTACTCCTAGTGATACTCTCCAATGGATCCCCATACTTCACCCACCGCGAGGTAGGTAGGAGCGGATCATTATTATCCCTACTTGAAAGAGGGAGAAGCTAAGGCTGAGAAAGGAGAATTGACTTGTCTTAGATCACACAGCGAGCCAGTGGCAGAGCTGGTAGTAGGACCCAAGAGCCCTGATTTTCAAACTAACCATCAGATCTTGAATTTCAAACATTGAATGACCTGAGTAAAGTGCTCTTAGATGAGCTCCAGACCAACAACAGTGCACAGTAATTATTCAGCAAGTATTTGAGGAGAACTGCAATGTTAGAGAGAATCATGAACTGCTCAGAGACCATTAATGCAGAGAAGCAACAAAATTTGTCAAACATATGACTGTTTATGACTTATTTCCTTGGTCTTAAAAGAGAACAACAAGGACCTGAGTCTCCTTCCTGTCAATAACCCCCTGCTCAGCCAATCAGGGTAGAGACTGAGGACGGGAGGCTGAGGGTTCTCACCAGAGAGCCCAAAGGATGGCCCAGGTCACCAGTGGGGATCACTGCCTGAGCACTATTTCAGCCCCACATTTTTGGGTGGACCTCCCAGAGTGGGAGCTGCCGAGCACTCCCCCACAACACACACACACACACACACCGCTCCTGGTGTTGGGAGGGGAACAGGAGAAAGGACAAAAGAACCAAGAGACGAAGAGAAAGGAGGGAGGGATGGATGGAGAAAAGGTGAAACAAAAAGGACAAACCCTAATGTCCCCAGTGATTCTAAGGGACAAAATCCCAGGTGCGGAATAAAATTCTGCTTCCTTAAGCTCGTGTTTTCCATGCCTAGAATTCAACTGTCACCAGATGGCTCAGACTAAACAGGTTTCAAACCTCGAGGAGGCTCTTACCTTCTAAACAGGGATGGCTGTTTTCTAGTAAAATCAGGAAAAGAGAAGGAGAAAACTCGAAAGAGGTTCCTCCTGGCGCTCACGTCCGTGAACCCGAATACTCTGTCAGTCCTCAAAGAGAGACCTGGAGAAGGAGACTTGCTGAAGCAAAGCCACAGGGGTCTCTGAGGTTTCCCTGGCCCCTTGCCCCTGTCCTGCCTGGCTGATGTCAGCATCCCTCTGTGAGGTCACCACCTCCCCACTACCTTTGACCAATAGTCTGAAGTCCTGCAAAAGGCCTTTGTGATGTCACTGCCACACCCCTCCCTTGCTGTGCTAATGTCCTGCCCCTGCCCAAGCACTTTGGAGGTTTGAGCTACTCCCTGTGGATCACCCGACTCAAGGAGCGTTCGTTCTAGGCAGCAAGCCGGCTAGACAGGAAAACATCAGATGCTGCTCCTAATGCTACACTCCGTTTTTCAGAAATTAGTCAACTTTAGGGCCGGAAGAGACCATTAGAGCATCTAATCTGACCCCCTGCATATCACAGGCCTCCTGTATGACACCACAGCTACTTTTGGGACCAACACATTCCAGAAAGGCATCTTGTCTTCATTAAAGGACATCAGGAGATGGTGAATCCACCACTTTCCTTGGTAGTTTGTTCCTGTAGTGAATTATCCTCGCTGTTGAATATTTGTGACTTATTTGTAATATGAATTTGTCTCTTTTCACCTTCCAGCCATTGGGTCTTGTTATGCCTTTCTCTGCTAGATTAAAGAGCCCTTTCATACCCAATCTTTTATCTCCATTAAGGCCTTTCAACACTTCAATGAAGTCACCTTTCAATCTTCTTTTGATAAGCAAAACAGGTTGAGCTCGTTTAATAGATCACTAGAAGGCATTTTTCTCCAGCCCTCAGAACATTTGTCATCAGACTCCTGAACTGCAGCTGGATGTGGTTCTTGTTCTTCTGCACAGCATAGCTCCTGGAGAAGAGGGATCTGCAAATGTACATTCATATGATACCTTTGTTTAATTGATGAAAACATAAACTAGACACTTAGAGGACTGGAACTGATTTCAGCTGATGGACAGCTTTGCTAGGTTTTTATGCATTTGGACAGTGAAATGTTGAGTGTTTAAATCCATATCAAGCACCCCCGTATAGTTGAGCCCCTGAACATAATGGAGAATGGAAATGAAAATGTTTTCTTTTTTTTTTTAAAAAGAAAGCAGGTTACAAGAGAACACAGGGGTTTGAACTGAGAACTACTTGAATTGCAGTTAAGCACTCTACCACTGAGCACTACCCCATGACGACAGGAATATGGAATCATGATCTCCAGGACTTTGAAGGACAAACCCTGATTCATCGAGCTCCTTTGCCATTCCCAGACCACAGGTGGTTTTAAAAATGGGGTTTGATTAAACTTCTTAAATGTGACAAACACCACAGCTTGCACACCCACCGATATAGCTTCTCCCACTGACATAGCTGCCACCTCTGGTGAAGTGGATTAACTGCAGCCACAGGAAAACTCTCTCCCCTCAGCATAGAGCAGTGGTTCTCAAACTGTGAGTCAGGAGCCCAAAGTGGGATGTGACCCTGTTGGTATTAGACTTGTTGGTGCCTGGGGCTGAAGCCAGCAGTCTGAGCCCCACCACCCAGGGCTGAATCCCTCAAGCTCTTGTTTTGCCCTCCCCCAACTGGGGCAGGGCTCAGGCTTTGTCTCCTCTGCCTCTACTCAGTGTGGAGGGGCTTGGTCCCTCTTTCCAGGGCCATGTAGTAAGTTTTTTTTTTTGGCAGAATGGGGTTGTAGTGAAAGGAAGTTTGAGAAACCCTGGCATAGAGCCTCTGAATATGTCTAGACTTGGCTCCCTGTGGGTGATCAGACACTGAAAGTGCAGCCATGGAGACACCACACACCAGCCTTGCCTAGCAGGCAAGAATCAAATCTCCACAGAAAAGAGCCTGTTGCTTTCTAACCCATCTCCCTCAGCCACCACCACTTAACAAAGGGGCTTTTCTACACTCTGGTTCTGGTCTCACTGAAGGGTCATTTCCAATTGTTTGCTCAGACCAGCATTAGGGAAAATGGTGCCCTGGGCAAAGCTTGTACTTTGGCACTTCCCCATTGCCCCTGGATGATCCCCACTCCCCCTTTACCGCTAGCCCCTGAACTCCCAACCCTTGCACCTCCTTCACCCCTAACTCCTGCCCCCTCCTGTGCCCCCTTTGCCCTTAACTCCCTGGGCCACCAGCCATTGCCCCTCTCCTGCAGTCCCTTCACATGGCTCCAGTGCTGGGGCCCCGCACTTGTTCTCCCTTTCCCTGGGCTTTGGCATCACTAGCCCCTGATTAGCGAGTAGGGTTCAGTGGTTCCCAAAATGTGGGGCATGACTCCTAGGGGGATACAGAGGAACATTCATGGGGGCACCTCAGGGCCTGAGCCAGCCCCCATGGAGGTAGCACCACTCAGCCCCACTCTGTCCCAGCTCTTCCCCAACCCCACCCTCAGCCTGGCCTCTGGTGCCCAGCTTGGCCTCGACCCCCTTACCCCTGTCTGCACTCCTCTCCACAGCCATGGCACAGGGCACAGTGTAAAATGTTTGGGGACCACTGGTTTAGGGTGATATTCTCAATCACTTCTATGCAGTCCAATAAAAGCTATTCCTCACCCACCTACCGCTCCATCAGGACGGACTAGGTATGTTCTGCTGCCCTTCACTCATGCAGGAAGGATAATAACATTTCATTCCATTCAATCCTAAAGTGATTTGTAACCCAACACCACCAAACCTGGTCATTTTGGGAAAGTGGCCCCATCATGCTGCATATCTAGGCAGAGTAGGTGTGTCTATGCAAACACGGTCTGTTCCTGAAGTCTTTCCCCCAGCTCCTCATTAGATGTGAGCGGGGAGCTCATTCAGCACCTGCTTCTGCTTAGTATTTAGAAACTCCTTATTGGCCCTATGGCTGCTGGCCTTAGATTTCTCTTCCTGTCTCTTTCTTGACTGCTTAGATGAGGTGGCCGAGTGGTTAAGGTGATGGACTACTAATCCATTGTGCTCTGCATACATGGGTTCAAATCCCATCCTCATCCGATGCCTTTAGTCTTCACCTCTCCTTTATAGACAACCATTTCCCTCTTTGGTACAATGACAGATCAAACAATGTTACTTCTTGCAAACAAAAACCTTCTCAGAAACTCAGAACTCTCCTGCTTTAAATAAAATGTCTAAATCCCAGTTTTCTTTAAAAAAAAATCTCTAGTGCTGTATTTCTTAGTTTTTATCTCAAAAGGAAACATCCTCATCATCTCCCCCAAACACCCCAGGACCTGCCCAAATTATTAAAATATCCTCAACCCGAGCAAGGCCAGAGCAGTGAACCAGAGCTAGTGTCTAGACCAAGCTGTTCTGAAGGAGGCAACTCCAACATTTTCTCCCTGCTTCCCTTGGCAAGGTCTGACTCAGAAAACAAAATTCCCCAGACTGAAAATTTTCTGCTGAAACACCAATACTAGTCTGTTTGGGGACTTTGGTTTGAAAGTATTATTGTTATTATTCTCTTCTGATTCATCTCAGTTCAGTGTTTGTCCTCCAGATGTGTTTACAGGTATTGAGGTGTGGGGGAGAGAGGCCAATTCATAATGTCTCTACTCCCCTTTCATAGTTTCTTCCAACTTGCTAGGAAGCTCCTTTGCTACACTGTGAGTCAAGCAGTGTCCAATGTGCTATCTCGGAGACCTCTGCATTGTACACGGTTCCTGGGATAGTCCTTGGGAGTGTGGATCCCTTCAATGGGCCAGCAGCGAGTCTGGCTCCTCCATTGTCACACCTGAAAGGCTGGTGGGGGGCATTTCCCAACCTCATAACATATCTCAGTAACGCACACAGAGCAAAACTTCATAACTTCCCAACCAATGCGAGCACACACAATACAACACGATATTAATGTTCAACAGATCAAGACTTTTGAAATCATACCTCACCAGGCAGACTTTGTACAAACTATGTCATCATTATATGAGAGTGGTGAATATGGGGCTTGCAGGGTGCTGCTTTGAGCACAGCGTGCCACACCTGGGCTGACATTGCAATGGAGACGTACCCTTAGAGTCCATCTCTCCTGGGATAAAGATGGCAGCAGGGCTGGCCTGGGTCATCTGACTTGGGCTCCTGGACGTAAAGCTGAGGGGCTAAAAACTGTGGTGCAGATATTTGTGTTCACGCTGAAGCCTGGGTTCAGAAACCCTCACCCCTCATGGGGCCTCAGAGGTTGGGCTCAAGCCCATATGTCTGCACTGTAATTTTATAGAGGTTGGGAGGGAGTTTAACAAGTGGAAATGGTAAAACTGCATTGAGGGGAATGGACCACTGATCTATCAGCTCTTAACACCCAAACTTTCAGTAAATCTATCATCAGTGCCTGTGAGTGTAATTTAAACCATAGGTCCCTCTAGCTCTGAATCTTGTCTTCTGACAGTAGCCAATACCAGGTGCCCCAAAAGCCATTCCCCAGGGACTACAAGGAGTTGAACCCAGGATCTCCTGTTTACAAAATGGGGGTTTTAACCAGCTAACCCAGTATACCTACTGTTACAAAAAAAGCTGTGTTTGCCCTCACCTGACCCTCTGCCAATCCCCACTGGGCCCTGACAAGTGTTGTTCGTGTTTGTATTCTGTAAAGCAGAGGAGCAGATGAAGCTTTGCTCCCAAGGTGTGTGTGTGATTCTTTGGACAGGTCTACACTACAAAATTAGGTTGGTGTAATTACATGACTTAGGCTGGCAATGCAGTTATATCAACCTAATCCCGGTGTAGATAGCGGCTCAGCTGTCAGAACTTTCTGGAGCTATGAAAGGGGAGGGGCCCAGCCTCTGTAGCAGGAATGCAGGGCAGGCGAGTTCACGGCGGGCATTGTGGGATACTGGAGGAGGCCAGTTATGGTGATATAATGACCAGCAGCATTTACACTGACAATTTGTCGCTTTAAGTTTGCTGCAAAAAGCTCTAGGCCTCTCGTCGAGGTGGTTTTATTTTGTCACCAAAACAGGGAAATTTTGTCGCCAGACGTGGTATTGCAGTGTGTGCACTAGCCAAAAGCTGCTGACTGAGGGAGCGTTGTGTGTTTTTCACACACCTGAGCAATAAAATGATGCTGAAATAACTTTGCCGTGCAGACCTGGCCAAAGATTCACAAACACACTCACACAGCTTGCAAAGAAAACCTCACCTGCTCCTCTGCTTTGCAGAATCCAAACACAAGCAAAGCTTTTCAGGCTCCAGTGGGGATGACAGGGAGTCATGTGTGGGCAGACAGTGTATTTTAGCCAGCTGCAGGCACCATAACTTAGCTGGCTAAAGCGTCCGTTTTGTAAACAGGAGGTCCTGGGTTCAACTCCCAGTGGTCCCTTGTTGAGTACCTCTTAAGGCACCTGGTATTGGCTACTGTCAGAGGACAAAACACAGAGCTAGGTGGACCTTTGGTCCAGCCCAGGGTGGCTGTTCTTGTGGTTTAAATTACACTCACAGGCACTGATAATAGAGTTAATGAAAGTTTGGGAGTCAAGAGCTGATAGTGTTCCAGTCCTCTCACAGATAACCCCCTCCCTCTGGGACAGGGGCAGGTCCGGGATCTCACACCAAAGGGCTCATTGTGGCTGCCAGAATCTGTGGGCAGCTCATTTAGTTTCCACCGAGGGTTGAGTCCTGCTTTGTGCACCGTGTGTGAGAATGAAAATCCTAAACCACCCTTTGAAATAACAAATGCAGCAGGACATGTTATTATCCCTGCCCCAAAGCAGACAGACCAATGGAGAAATGCCATTGAGTCCAGGGTAATACTTCACTGCCATTTTACCCTTTTTCGCTTGCTAAACTCCCTCCCAACCTTGAGGGCTCCCAGAGCCCGGTATTGAGCCTGAGCCGAAATGTCTACAGTGCAAATTTACCACCCCACGGCCCTAGCCTGGGAGCCTGCACTGGCACGGGGCAGCCGTGGGTGTTTCATTGCAGTGTGGACATAGCCTAGCATTATGTCTACACTGCCATTAACACACCCAAGTCACTATTCTCAAACCCTGGGTCAGTTGATTCAGGCTTGTGGGGCTTGTGCTGCTGGGTTATAAAATGACAGTGTAGACACTTGGGCTTGAGCCCAGCCTCCGAGACCCCACGAGGGGTGAGGGTCTCCGAGCCTCGGCTCCAGTCTGAGCCCCAGGAGCCCAAATCAGATCATCCAGGCCAGCTGCGCCAGCGGGATTTTGTCACAGTCTAGATGCCCTCTCAGGGTATGTCTACACTGCAATGTAAGCCCAGGGTTAGCAGAAGTCATGTCAGCAGGTTGCCTAAGGAGGGATGAACTAGATCTTGAACTGGCGGGAGGAAGGCACCATGTACCAGGGATCCCGAAACGCAGAACAGGGACACCCACACACCAGGTGTCCTGCAGCAAGAGCTGCAGTCTTGATTTACAAACTGCAAGTGGTGGGGAATTTACCACCTCCCTTGCGGAGCTTGTTCCACTAGATAATTAGCCTCACGGTTAAAAAATGGCCATTTCCAGTTGGGATTTTCTGACATCGATTGCAAGCCAATGGGGTCTTGTTCAATCTTTGTCTGGTGAATTAAATCACATATCCCCCCCTCTGGGAATTTGTAAAACGTATTTAAAACAGTGATTAAATCACCTCTTAACCTCCAGTCAATGAAATCAATTGAGCTTTTTCAGACTCTCGCTGGAGACATTTCTCTTGTTTTTAAAGGCAAAAATCCTGATCTTTCCAATGGGAGCTGCTGCTTCAATGTTCAGTTTGGGGAGGGATCTGGCTGCGCTCAGAGATCTGCCCGCGGGTTACAATCTGCGATCCGAAGGGTCGAACGCAAACAGCGTTTAGATGGGACCGTTAGTGCCGCCCCCGTGTGGCCAAAGAGTAGAACTGACCAGCAGAGTTTAAAGCCGGAGCCTGGGACGCTCCTGAACAAACTGGGCACGAAGCCTCTCGCGTGGGATTCTCGCTGTGCAGCAGGAGGCAGAAGGAAGCTGATTGTCAGGGCTCAGGGCAGCTCCCTGCCAGGCTGAGCCGGTGTCTGTGCTAAGCTCGGCATCAATCAGGTGATTCTGGGCAGTTCAGGGTCCCAGGCTCCCAAAGGAGGCTGAAGTAGGCAGGGCCGTCCTTAGGATTTATGGTGCCCTAGGTAAGATTATTACACTGGTGCCCCTGTGCCTGATCTGCTCTTAGCAACACAAATATAAGCATACAGTATTGGAAAACTTGCCACATTCACGTTATTAAAACCAGTTTAACTTAATGAAACACACTGTAATGCTGATGCACTAGCACTAAAGAAGTAGCACTATAGAAAAAATTCTGATTTGACAGAATGATGCAAATAATATATTTTTTTTAATTTGTCAAAATGTTATTGGAAATTTATATGAAGAGGTATTGAAACAAAGATTTGTTTTTAATTAAAAGCAATCTTTCTGGCTTTTTTGGCTGCAAAATCAGTTTAATAAGCTGGGTTTCCAAACAGTGGGAAAATATAACCCTAGTTTTACTGCTAGGTAAAGCACAAAGTGACCAAAATGAAGTCAGCACAGAATCATCTCATCTAGGTTAAGGTAGCACAGAAATGTTACAAAAGTCCTATTGTGCCTTATTTTGTTTGGAAAGACATTAGCAATAGCAGCACATTCACATGATAAAATACATGATAAATCACTGCCCCTAATGTTCCATCAAAAACTGACATTTTCACAGCTCTAGCATGATCTGCTGCACAGATTCTTCACAAGGAAGTGTCCCTGGCCTTTTTAACTCCTATTAACTATGTATTTACTTTATGAAAGTTGGAGAAAACATTGTGAAAACGTAAAACATTGGCTGCCCAACTTCTGGGCTGGCAAAAGCTATACTGACTCACAGGAAAAAAAAAATGCAGGAGAATCTTAGTACAACATATGGTCGGTCTATACCCAGGGTCGGCAACCTTTCAGAAGTGGTGTGCCAAGTTCACTGTAATTTAAGGTTTCTTGTGCCAGGAACACATTTTAACGTTTGTAGAAGGTCTCTCTCTATGTCTATATTATATAAATAAATTATTGTTATTATCTGAGGTCCTGCTCAGGCCACTGCCAGCTGAGTAAATGAACCCCCAGACCGGCAGCGGGCTGAGCGGGGCTGGTGGCTGGAACCCTAGACAAGGATCCCAGGCCCTGCTCAGCCCACTGCTGGTCTGGGGTTCTGACCACCAACTCCTGCCAGCCAGGATCCCGGCCGCCAACCCCCCTCAGCCCGCTACCAGCCTGGGGTTCTGCTCACCCAGGCTGGCAGGAGGCAGAGTGGGGCCGGCGGCTGGGCTCCTGACTGGCAAGGGGCCGGCAGCCGGAACCCCGGAGTAGCAGCAGGCTGAGTGCTGCTGGCACCCCAGACTGGCAGCAGACTGAGCCACTCAACCCTCCACCGGCCCTGCTCAGCCCGCCACCAGCCCACTCAGCCTGCTGCTGGCTGAGTGAATGGAACCCCAGGCTGACAGCAGGTTGAGTGGTTCAGTCGGCCTGCTCAGCCCGCTGCCAGCCTGGGGTTCCTTGGGGGTCCCCAGGCCAGCAGCAGGTGTTGAGTGGGGTCGGCGGCCGGTATCCCAGCTGGCAATAGGGCAGCAGCCGGGACCCCAGAGCAGTGATGGGCTGAGCCACTCAGCCTGCCGCTACGTACCATCAAAAATCAGCTCACCTGCCACCTTTGGCGCGTGTGCCGTAGGATGCCGACCCCTGCTTTATACTCTAGTAAGGAGATGAGCACATTACAGTTGCTGGAGGACTCTTATCAGGAGTAACAGGCTATGGGAAAGTCAGTCAACATTTTTTGTTTCTCTGATGAAAACTGGCCCACTCCCTGCCTCAAACCAAACCTGTCACTAATAATTGTCAACAACTTAATTTTCTGTTTTTGGCTAAGATATTGATTTTAAAAAAAATATTGAAATTGGATTCAGGATTGTTAGCAAGAATTTTTGGCAAACAAAGTTGTTAAATGACAATCTAAATGGCAACACAGTACTGCTTTCATGCTTGGGTCACCCCCAGCCTGCTGGTCCAACATCTGCAGTAGACCCCAAAATCCACCTCTTGGGGTGCAGAGTGGCAACAGCAGCAGCAAACCCTCAGGTCCAATCACATGCCAATGGGCACCACCACCAGCCTTATGGACCATGGTGAAGTTAGCACAGCATCTGATCTCAGGATTAGGTCACCCATGGAGCCACAGCAGCTCATCCTGCCCTGTGCAGCTCCCCCCGGATGAGATGGATCGCTGGCAGCTGCCAGCCCCGGGGAGAGGCGCTCCCCAGCTAGGGTGACCAGATCCAGATGTCCTGATTTTATAGGGCCAGTCCCGATATTTGGGGCTTTGTCTTATATAGGCACCAATTACCCCCACCTAGAGTGACCAGACAGCAAGTGTGAAAAATCAGGACAGGGGGTGGGGGTGGGGGGTAAAAGGAGCCTATATAAGACAAAGACCCCAAAATTGGGCCTGGCCCTATAAAATAGGGATATCTGCTCACCCTACCCCAACCCCCTGTCCTGATTTTTCACACATCTGGCTAACCCCAGCCCAACCCCGTGTGACATTCCAGTCCTGGCTCACTGCCGAGGAAGTGAGTTACTTTCACTTTCATTCCTCAGCAGGCAGCCAGCCTCCTCCCCCCACCTATCCCCCAGCACCTCACCCAACCCAGCCCTGACGGAGGGGAGGGAGGGGAGAGAGAGGGATGCTCCTGGGGAGGAGGGAGAAAGGAGGGGGTGCTCCATGGGGCAGGGCGGGAGAAGAATGGATGTTATGGGGGACAACAGAGGATACTGGTTCCAGAGCCGCAGAGCCTGCCTCACCTCACCTCAGCCGGGGGGAAAGAGTCACACTCACAGGTGAGCTCCTTCCCCAACCCCTCCCCCCTTCCCTTCCCAGAGACCCCAGCAGCCAATCCCCTCCCTCAGACTGTGCTGCATTCGGCTCTCTCTAGGACCCAGCAGCCTGCTCTTACATGCTCCACTGCTTCCCATCTGTCCAGGCTCCCAGCAGAGAAGTGCCCCCAGACCTAGTGGTGCCCTAGGTGGCTGCCTATGGCTAAGGACAGCCCAGGAGATGTGAGAGAGAGATCAGGCTAGAGCAGAAAATGGTTGGGGGCAGGGTGGATAGTTTGAAATGCAAGGAGAAGAAAAAAAAATCTTCCTCCTGCTCCTTCTCATCAGAGCATCTAAAAACCAGGTGAGAGATACCTCTCCCCTACTGTAACATCAACTCTGGTTGGCTTGGGCTGAGGAAGGAACTTCTCTCCCCAGCAGCTCCAGCACACCTGGGCTGGGCCATAGACATCTCCCCCCACAGATCTGGTGTGCTTGGCCTGGGACAGGGGAGGGGCTCCTCTCCTCTCCATTGGGGACATGGTGGGATGAGAGATGTGACAGGGCTTTACGGGAAATCATTATTTGCCTGATTCATGTGCCAGTCCTAGTCCTTGCTGACCCAAACGAACGGGTTATCCTGCATGCTGATGCCAGTTTGGAGGGTCTGGGAGCAGTCTCCTACCAGGAAGTGGAAGGTAAATGTAAATCTGTGGCCTTTGCCAGCTGAGGACTGTCTGATAGCAAAACTCGCTATCCCATCCACCAGCTGTAGTTCTTGGCCTTGAAATGGGCCATCACTGAGAAATTTCAAGACTACTTGTCTGCTGCTCAGTTTCAGGTATGGACAGAGAACAATCCACTGACTTCTGTGTTAACAAGGTCTAAGCTGGATGCTACAGGGCAGAGATGGGTGGCTACTTTTGCTAGCCATAACTTCAGCATTCAATACCAATGAGCTGGTATAACAGGGAGTGTGATTTATCAGGACCACCAATTCTTGGCTGGGGGGAGGGTGTAAGCAGGGTCAGAATGATGAACTCTACCCTGCCATCTGTTGGTGATGTGATGCAAAGGCATTTAGTTGCTGATGTGCATGGTCACACTCACCCCGCATTGCATGATGGGGGTGCTTGTCCAAATGGTGATTTTGGCTGCTGTGGGATCTCCAAACTCTTTCTTATTAGGGCAGAAGTAATAAAGTGTAGTTATCCTGGTGACATGAATCAAGAACAGTAGAACGGTACTTAGCAGTTCTTGATTTCAGAACTCACCCAAACCAACATAAAAATCTTTAGACAAGGCACATGGGTTCCAAACAATAGCAAGTTAAAAGAGATTGAAAATCAATATTTGTGTTTTGCACCAGGGGATTCTTTAGCAATCTCTAAACACCCATTTTATGGTTTTTTTCTCTCTTTAGTTTAAAAATGGAATTAATTATTATTCCATTTTAAATGTGTTATAGCATACACTGAAAATCTTCAATGCAGAAATAACAATTTTAGTTATACTTAAACAGATTGTCTTTGATGGTACTGAAAAGCTAAAGTTGGTAGAAATATATGGCTGAATGAGAACCTGGTAGAAAAGTTTTGCTGGAAGAGTTAGCAGAGCGAGAGTGTTAGTCACAGGACAGTGGGTGGGTTTATACAAATTCTGGACTTTGGGACCCAGGGGGCGTGCACATGCACCACCTCTGCAACTGATGTTTGCTACCTCACTCCATAACAACACACCTTTTACCTCTCAGGACCAAATGAGACCATGAAAGAGATCTAATGGCATAAGCTTAGGGTAAGGAACTGCAGCACTAACAACAATTTTAAGAGATTCAAAACCACCTCTGTCTTGCCACACCAGGGCCAACAGAAAGGACATCAGAAACACCTACAAGACACCAACAAACATCCATTTCTACCTCCCACCACCAGTGGCGGCCGTTAGGAATCCATACCCCTTAATGGTGAGTACTTTTCAGGAGAGGGTGACGCTCTCAGGCCTCAAATGCCAGGTACAGTTACTCTGTCCTCGATCCAAAATCAACAGGAAAATACACTAGATTACTCCTGCCCCAATAACAAAGAGACTGGGGATATCGCAGCAGCTGAAATGACCGTTTGGACAAGCACTCCCATCATGCAATCCGGGGTGGGTGTAACCATGCAAATGACATCAGCCCCAAAAGGCCTTGACAACACATCACCAACAGGTGGCAGGGCAGACTTCATATTGACCCTGCTTCAACTAGATTGTGGCAAAGATTCCAAAACACCGAACGTTAAAAATCACCTAACGCGGGTCAATCCATCCTCATCGTCGTAACCGCTCGTTATACTCCACACCCGAACGTAGCCCTCATATGGACAACAGACCCTCCTAACTCAGTATCTGTACGTTAACCTTTTACCCCCCAGTCAGGGCTATTGCAGATTATGTATTCCTTATGCCACCCGATCTTAAACTGAACTTCGCACCCCTTGGGTAAGCTGTACGTTGTTCCCTGAGCACCAGAAACTTCTATGCCGAAACTCTGTACTGTACACTTTTTTTTTCTTTGAACGTCATCTTAATAAAATGTTGACTTTTGTTCGAGATCCCGGCTCCTGTTCCTTTGCAAGGCGTGTGCGTTTGCTCCGGGTTTTAGTCTGCTAATACAGCAGGGGAGGGGGGGGCGATTGAGCCAGAGGCGCTTGCCTGCTGCAGACACGGATCCAAGGCTGAACCTCGTCCCCCACAAACTTGAACGCTTAACTGAAAACTGTTTAAGAAGTGCTCCCGTCTCCGGCACTCAGCTACCCAGCTCCCAATGGGGTCCAAACCCCAAATAGATCCCTTTTACCCTGTAGAAGCTGTAAAATCCTGTGACCAGGGCAGCTGCCTAGCAGCCTGCGCATCTGCCTGCCAGAGAGAGGGCGCGCAAGGCACTAATCCGGATAGTGGTGGCTAGGTGGCAGGGGGAGGGTGTGAAAAGAAGCAGCAGAGTGGCGCAGCGGGAGCGTGCTGGGCCCATAACCCAGAGGTCGATGAATTGAAACCATCCTCTGCTATGCGTGCGCTTGTTTCTTTTCCCTCTGGGCCTTCAAGCGAGCCGGTGACCAGCAGAGCACCAAGAGCCTAGGCCATGAGGCAAGAGGTGGCTGAGGCGAAGCGGCCTGCCAGGGAGCTCCCCGGCACCTCTGGCTGCCTGGGCTGAAGGCAAGAGGCAGGCCTGGGCGTGGTGAGGGCCTCCTGTCCTGGAATGAGGGTGCAGTGCTTCCTGGTCCCCTTTTCCCACCCACCCCGGCAGGCGGCTGCTGCGGGAGAACACGAGGGAGGCTCTGGGGGCGCTAGGCAGCGCTGTGTATGTGGTTGTCAGGGGAAAGAGCCGAGGCTCCCGACTCGACCTGCCATTGACTCGCGTGGCTCTGTGCGCCGTCAGCCGGGGCGGGCCAGGCTGCGGACGTGACTCAGGCTTGGGCCGCATGGCCGCGCTTTCCTGACGAGGCATGAGGCAGGCCAAGAGCTTTGCACAGCGTACAGGGAAGTGGGAGGGAGGCGTCTTTGAGCCGGCGTGTCTCCTCCGCTTCTCCCTTGCCGCTTGGGCGGAGGCGGGAAGGGAGCGAAATGTTCCCGGCTGAAAGTTTTTGTGCTCGGCCTTGAGGATTAAGCCTGAGCCTCCGGCACCGCTGCTGGCAGATGGGTTTCTGAATGGCATCCAGCCCGCTCTTTGGACCACCAGCTGAAAGCACTGAGGCCAAGAGGCAGCAAAATGGGACCTTTGAGGCTCCCCCACAGGCCTCGGGGAAGCAAGAAAGCAGCACAGGCTCAGCGTCGTCCCTGGGTGGGCTCGAACCACCATCCTTTCGGTTAACAGCCGAACGCGCTGACCCATTGCGCCACAGAGACACGGAGAGGCAAGGCTGTATTGAGCACAAAAGCCGGGAATCAGCTCAGGGTACGGTATAGCACATGCATGCAGTGGTTAGACAAGCAACAGCAAGGCACTGGACTGGTATGGAGCAATAGTTCTGTGGGAAGGAACCGAAAAGAGCAACGGGGCTATGGTACAGCGCTCGCATACACTTTCTTTGGCCTGTTTTGCTGGAAGAGTTAGCAGAGCGAGATTGTTAGTCACAGGACAGTGGGTGGGTTTATGCAAATTCTGGACTCTGGGACCAGGGGGAGCACATGCACCACCTCTGCAACTGACGTTTGTTACCTCACTCCCTAACAACACACCTTTTACCTCTCAGGACCAAAATACACCGTTAACGGCATAAGCTTAGGGTAAGCAACAGCAGCACTAACAACAATCTTAAGAGATCCAAAACCACCCCTTGTCTTTCCACACCAAGGACAGCAGAAAGGACATCAGCGTCACCTGCAAAGCACCAACAAACACCCATTTCTACCTCCCACCACCAGCGGCCGTTAGGAATCCATACCCCTTAATGGTGAGTACTTTTCAGGA
>RQSS01039768.1:0-31850 GCA_003846335.1 Cuora mccordi | reverse complement strand
TAGTGTCATCTGCAAACTTGCTGAGGGTGCAGTCCACACCATCCTCCAGATCGTTAATGAAGATATTGAACAAAACCGGCCCCAGGACCGACCCTTGGGGCACTCCACTTGAAATTGTCTGCCAGCTAGACATGGAGGCGTTGATCACTACCCATTGAGCCCGACGATCTACCCAGGTTTCTATCCACCTTATAGTCCATTCATCCAGCCCATACTTCTTTAACTTGCTGGCAAGAATACTGTGGGAGACTGTATCAAAAGCTTTACTAAAGTCAAGGGATAACACATCCACTGCTTTCCCCTCATCCACAGAGCCAGTTAGCTCCTCATAGAAGGCAATTAGGTTAGTCAGGCATGACTTGTCCTTGGTGAATCCATGCTGACTGTTCCTGATCACTTTCCTCTCCTCTAAGTGCTTCAGAATTGATTCCTTGAGGACCTGCTCCATGATTTTTCCAGGGACTGAGGTGAAGCTGACTGACCTGTAGTTCCCTGGATCCTCCTTCTTCCCTTTTTTAAAGATGGGCACTACAGTAGCCTTTTTCCAGTCATCCAGGACCTCCCCCGATCGCCATGAGTTTTCAAAGATAATGGCCAATGGCTCTGCAATCACATCTGCCAACTCCTTTAGCACCCTCGGATGCAGCGCATCCGGCCCCATGGACTTGTGCTCGTCCAGTTTTTCTAAACAGTCCTGAACCACTTCTTTCTCCACAGAGGGCTGGTCACCTTCTCCCCATACTGTGCTGCCCAGTGCAGCAGTCTGGGGCCTTGTCTACACTACAGGACTATTTCGAATCTACTTAATTCGAATTTGTGGATTCGACCTTATGAAGTCGAATTTGTGTATCCATACTAAATACACTAATTCGAACTTCTGAGTCCACATTAACGGGGCCGGCGTCGACTTTCGAAGCGGTGCACTGTGGGAAGCTATCCCACAGTTCCCGCAGTCCCCGCTGCCCATTGGAATGCTGGGTAGAGCCCCCAATGCCTGCTGGGGGGAGAAATGTGTCGAGGGTGGTTTTGGGTAACTGTCGTCATTGAACCGTCAATCACGCCCTCACTCCCTCCCTCCCTGAAAGCGCCTGCGGGCAATCTGTTCGTGCACTTTTCTGGTCAGTGACAGCGTGGACGCCACAGCACTGCAAGCATGGAGCCCGCTGCGATCCTCGCCGTTTTCTCCTCCTCGCACTTTATCGTCCACCTCTTCCACATTCAGCTGCTGAGAAATTGGGCTACTTTTCAATGGTTCTGCAAGCACTGGGGGACCATAGGGGACGTTTTACCAACATGAACGTCGTATGGCCGGGCAAGGTTCCTGATGCGTGTGTTCTCAGGAACTGTGGGCTGCTCAGACGCCTGCTGGAAGGTGGTTTCTTCCCGTACCACGAAATAACTGTTGTGGATGTGCATTTGCCTATAGTGATCCTCGGTGACCCAGCCTGCCCGCTAATGCACTTGCTCATGAAGCCCTATACAGGCGCCTGGGACAGCGACAAGGAACTCTTTAAATACCAGCGAGCAGCGTGACCTGTGACTGTTCAGTTTCTTTACAGAGAAGCTGAACCTGCCCCTGTTTCTTTACCCAGTTACTGTTGACTCTCCTCTTCGGTTAAATACCCCGTTCTCCCCGTTTCCTCCACTTCCAAGACACGTGTAAAAATAAAATACATGTCCCACTGTTACTGAGGAGAGGTTTCTTTATTCATGACTTTTCGTTAAAGGGTCGAAACTGGAACACAGACTGCGGTGGGTAGGGTGTGCGCTGATGTAAAGACCGCCTCTAAACTCAAGGAATGACAGGCTCCCGCTCCTACAGCGGTCCGCATTGCCGGACTGCTTGTTTCAACGGAGCCTGCCATCCCTCCTTTTTGGGATTCTGTGTGCGGGGGGCTATGTGGCCTTGTGGCGGAGGAGGACGGATACAGATTCCTCTGCTGCGTGACTCAGCGGTCCACGACAAGGACCGCTGTATAAGATCTGTACCCGCCCTCCCCCTCTAAAAAGTCACATCCCCACCGCCCACACAGAACCTGGAAACCACCTCCCATACCGACCACGGTGCCTGCTGACTGCACTGTGTGTGTTACCCGCTGCTGATCCGGCCCCCGTGTCTGTACCCTGCGAAAGGTGCCTGTCCTATGCAATTAGCAACGCACTTCCCCACGCACCCCATTCAAACACAGTCTTCAGTGAAGAAACATGACGGAAACAGTACTTAACAGCAAAGTATTTTTATTACTTAAGTACACAGTTATGGGATGGGACTGGGATTGGGACTTGTTTGAGTCCGGAAGGGAAGGACTTATGCAAACGTAGGGTATGAGAGCTTTTGGTTACTTGAGCACTCTGCTGGGGTGCAGTGACAGTATTCACGGCCCAGGGCGGGCATCCTCCTGGTTATTTAGGGTGAGGGGGGTATGTGACTTTGTGGCGGGGGAGGGCGGTTGCAGAGATACTGCCGGGGGCTCTGTCCTGCAGCGGTCCTGCAGAACATACACAAGTCGCCGGAGCGTGTCCATTTGCTCCCTCAGTAGTACAAGCATTGCTTGAGTCACCTGCTTGTGTTCCTCACGCCACCTCTCCTCCCATTCGCTGTGTGAGCGCTGGTACAGAGAGACTTTCTCCCTCCACTGCCTCTGCTGGTCCGCCTCGGCTAGGTAGCAGCCCACACATTCATCGAAAATCGTGTCCCTTGTCTTTTTCTTTCGCCGCCTAATCTTCGCCAGCCTCTGCGAGGTGGATGCTGTGGAAGGTCTGGAGACAGTGGAAGCTGTGAGATGGGAAACAGTTAGTTAATTCCTTGCAATGATACTTTTTTGCGAACAATTTACTGAGTCTAGGCTGTCTCTGTGAATTTTTTGTTGAGACCCCTGTGCCTGCTGTTGCACAAATCATTTGCGCGGTGGATTCTGGGTAAATGTCGCCAGTCATTCCTTCCTCCGGGAAAGCAACGGCAGACAATCATTTCGAGCACGTTTTCCATGAAATGCCATGGCACACGCCATAGCGTGGCAACAATGGACCCTATTTTGCCTTTTGTGTATGTCACCGTATGTGTACTGGATGTCGCTGACAGAGGCGGACCAGCAGCGCTACACAGCAGCATGCTTATGCTTTTGCATGACAGCAGCGATGGTTACCAGGCATACTGCACCGTCTACCTTACCATGAACTGGTAAGAAGACGGTAATAAGATGGTCATGGTTACCTGTCCTTTTGCACTGCGCCATTTGGTGCTGTCATAAGTGCCCCTGGTCGATCAGCCAGGGGCGCAAAAGCAAAATTTGGGAATGACTCCCCGAGTCAATCCCTCCTTTTTGGGTATCTAAAAATAGAATCAGTCCTGCCTAGATTATGGGCAAGTGTACTAGAGAACCACTGTATCATACAACCAGAGACCACAGCTGCTCTCTGTCCAATCCTGCATAAATTTTGAGCTGAACGCTATTCACAGGGTGTGCTCCTGAAACAACCCCAGCTGTTCATTCCGTTCTTCCCCCAGCCTTCCTGGCTTCCAATACCATTGTCCCCCCACTTGTGTGATGAAGTAATATAGAATGCATGAATAAGACACAGGTAGTCGTTTGTGAGAAATGAGTGGAAGGAAGCCTCCAGCTGCAATGATAGTCCAGAGATGACATTAAGGGGTGTGGAGGAGGGAGCCACTCATCCCTCTGCTAGTCCAGGGGCAATTGAATCTTTTTTTTACAATGAAGGGTGGGGGCTGATGGAGCTCAGCCCCCTGTTGCAATGATGAGGACGGTTACCAACCATACTGCACCATCTACCATGAAAAATTAGCAACAGGCGGCCTTGACCGACCGGTCCCAAGCAAGTTGGTACGGTTGTCATGGTTACCAGCCCTTTTGCACTGCCCCATGTGCCAATAGGCTGATGATGAGGATGGATTTCCATCTTATTGCACCATCAGCCATCCATAGTGTGGGGGGAGCAAGGATGTTGGTGTTGAGTGCTGCACCATCGCGTCTATCTGCAGCATTCAGTTCAGATACGGTGACATGTAAAAGAGTCAACAGAGGATTGTTTTCCCTTTAACTTCTGGTGGTCGGGGGGGTGCGGAAATTGCCGAGCTATGCCCCGACCCACCGCGGACATTGTGTTTGACCCTAGAAGCATTTGGAGATCAGCCAAGAATGCAAATGCTTTTCGGAGACAGCAGGAACTGTGGGATACCTTGCGTCCTCGTTCCCCCCTCCCTCCATGAGCGTCCATTTGATTCTTTGGCTTTCCGTTACGCTCGTCACGCAGCTGCGTGCTGAGTCTGTGCTATGCCGTCTGTCCGTTTATTTATTAAAAATACTGTGGACCAGGCGTAACGTAACATTTCTTCCCCTACGGATTAGATGCAGGAGTCTCCCAGCGAGATAACCGTGAGGACGGGCACTGAAGGAGATAGAGAGCGCATGCTGCGTGAAATCTAGCACGAACCACGGACCTATGCTGCCATGCTCTGGGAGGCAGTGCTCCCTGAATACCGCATGAAAGCCTCGCGCGGAAAAGTGTGCTATCACGGAGCACCCAATGAGGCAGCTCTCCCCAGGAACCTCCTGCTGATGCTTATCGATTAACGGCAGGAGAGCTTCGTGGAGTTCTCCCAGGAGGATTTCTGTTCTATCCCCATATCTAGAGACCTCCTTTTCACACACTTCAGATTCCTGTTATATTAAGAATAAAAGTTAACATGGTTAAAGCACTTACCGACTGCTCCTACCCCTGATTCAGGATCCTGGTTCCTGGCCGGGGAGGGTTGGTAGGGGATCTCTGTGATGGTGATGAAGAGATCCTGGCTGTCGGGGACACCCGTGTTGTAAGCGCTATCGCCTGCCTCGTCCTCCACAAACCCTTCCTCATCTTCCCCGTCCGTGAACATGGTCGAGGAACTGTCCGTCGACACTGTCCCATCATCAGAGTCCATGGTCACTGGTGGGGCAGTGGTGGCAGGCTCCGTAGCATCCGTTGGCCGCTTTGATTTTTTGGTAGGCTTGTCTGGGGCCCTTGATTTTCACGCGGCACTGCGTTGCATGACAGCTGTATCCTCTGTCTGTATCATGGCTTTGGAGACCTTCTCGTAGGGCTTTGCATTCCGTTCGTTGGAGCGCAGCTCCGAAAGCACAGACTACTCGCCCCCCACACCGATCAGATCGAAGAGTTCCCGGTCAGTCTATGCCGGGTCCCTCTTTCTATTCAGAGATTACATGAACTCCTCTGCTGGAGAGCTCTGCATTGCTGCCGGTGCTGCTGAGCTCGCCCCGATGTCCAACCACAAAATGAGATTCTAACTGTCCAGAAAGGAAAAGGAATTCAAATTTTCCCGGGTCGTTTCCTGTGTGGCTGGTCAGAGCATCGAAGCTCGGACTGCTGTCCAGAGCGTCAACAGAGTGGTGCACTGTGGGATAGCTCCCGGAGCTACTAAGTTCGATTTGCATCCACACCTAGCCTAATTCGAACTAGCCATGTCGAACTTAGCGTTACTCCACCTGCCGGGGTGGAGTACCAAATTCGAACTAAAGAGCCCTCTAGTTCGAATTAAATGGCTTCCTGGTGTGGACGGTTGAGCGGTTAGTTCGAATTAACGCTGCTAAATTCGAATTAAAGTCCTAGTGTAGACCAGGCCTGGGAGCTGACCTTGTTTGTGAAGACAGAGGCAAAAAAAAGCATTGAGTACATTAGCTTTTTCCACATCCTCTGTCCACTAAGTTACCTCCCTCATTCAGTAAGGGGCCCACACTTTCCTTGACTTTCTTCATGTTGCTAACATACCTGAAGAAACCCTTCTTGTTACTCTTAACATCTCTTGCTAGATGCAACTCCAAGTGTTATTTGGCCTTCCTGATTTCACTCCTGCATGCCTGAGCAATATTTTTATACTCATCCCTGGTCATTTGCCCAGTCTTCCACTTCTTGTAAGCTTCTTTTTTGTGTTTAAGATCAGCAAGGATTTCACTGTTAAGCCTAGCTTGTCGCCTGCCATATTTATTATTCTTTCTACACATTGGGATGTTTTTTCCCTGCAACCTCAATAAGGATTCTTTAATCCTTTAGAGGATTGGAACTGATTTCAGTGGAGGGACATGTTTGCTAGGTTTTTATGCATTTGCACAGGAAAACATTGAGTGTTCTTATTCATTTCAGAGATCCCTATTCATTGGAACTCCTGAACATAATGGAAAAGCCATTATTTTTGTTGAAGGAAGAGGTTTGTAAGGGGGCACTTGGATTTGAACCAAGGACCACTTGAAGTGCAGTCAAACACTCTACCACTGAGCTATACCCCCATGACTGCTGGATAGGTAAGTCAGAGATCTTAAAGATATTGAAGGACAGGCCCTGCCTCAGCGATCTCCTGTTCTGTTCCCAGACCACAGTGCTTTTAAAAATGGGGTTTGATTAAACTTATAGGTCCATGTAAACACCACAGCTTGCATACCCACCCACATAGCTTCCCCCAGCGACATAGCTACCACCTCTCAGGGGGATGGATTAACTACACGGATGGGACAGCTCTCTCCCCTCCGCTTAGAGCATCTTCATTATTTATGAATAGGTGGGAAATAACCTCCTGAATGGACAGTAACCAATTTATCAAATATTGCTGGGTCTGCATTCAATATGGGTACCTGGTCCTATTGGCTGGATTAGTAGGAGCATTGCCGGCAGATCCAGGGATGTGACTATTCCCTTCTATTCGGCACTGGGGAGGCCACATCTGGAGCATTGCGTCCAGTTTCCCCCCCCGCCCCACTACAGAAACAAATTGGAGAGAGTCTAGGGGAGGGCAACAAAAATGATTGAGGGGCAGGGGACTTACGAGGAGAGGCTGAGGGCAGGGCCGCCCAGAGGGGGGGCAGGTGGGGCAATTTGCCCCAGGCCCTGCAGGGCCCCCATGAGAACACAGGATTCTAGAGTATTGCAACTATTTTTTATGGAAGAGGCCCCCAAAATTGTTTTGCCCCAGGCCCCCTGAATCCTCTGGGCGGCCCTGCCCACTCCACCCCCTTGACTCATTCTCCTCTCTCCGAGGCCCCACCTGTGCTCCGCCCTCACTCCCATTGGCCACTTCCCAGCCCCGCTCTTCCACTGTGGCTGAGGCCTGCTGGTCCACCTTCCGCTCGCTCCTCTCCTCTCCTCCCTGAAGGCCTCCTTGTGTCTCTCCACCCCCTACCCCAAGGCCTGCCTGCTGCCCCCACCTCTCTGCCCCCTCCCCTGAGACCCACCCCGCCCACCGCCCCCACCTCTCTGCCCCTCCCCGAGACCCGCCCTGCCCACCCCCCCACCTCTCTGCCCCCTCCCCCGTGACCCTCCCTGCCCACCGCCCCCACCTCTCTGCCCCTCCCCGAGACCTGCCCTGCCCACCCCCCCACATCTCTGCCCCTCCCCTGAGACCAGCCCTGCCCACCGCCCCCACCTCTCTGCCCCTTGGAAATCATTAAGAAAGGGATAGAGAATAAGAGAGAAAATCTTATTGCCACTGTATAAATCCATGGTACGCCCATATCTTGAATACTGCGTGCAGATATGGTCGCTCCATCTTAAAAAAGATGTATTGGAATTGGAAAAGGTTCAGAAACGGGTATGGAGTGTCTGCCATGTGAGGAGAGAATAATAAGACTGGGACTTTTCAGCTTGGAGAAAAGATGACTAAGGGGAAATATGCTAGAGGTCTATAAAATCATGACCGGTGTGGGGAAAGTAAATAAGGAGTGTTACTTATTCCTTCTCATAACACAAGAACTAGGGGTCACCAAATGAAATTAATAGGCAGCCCGTTTAAAACAAACACAAGGAAGTATTTTTTCACACAACGCACAGTCAACCTGCGGAACTCCTTGCCAGAGGAGGTTGTGAAGGCCAAGACTATAACAGGGTTCCAAAAAAGAGCTAAATCAATTCATGGAGGACGTGCTCTGAGCCAGGATGGGCAGGGATGGTGTCCCTAGTCTCTGTTTGCCAGGAGCTGGGAATAGGTGACAGGGGATGGATCACTTGGCGATTCCCTGTTCTGTTCATTCCCTCTGGGGCACCTGGCTTTGGCCGCTATGGGAAGACAGGATACTGGGCTAGATGGACCCAGTCTGACCCAGTCTGGCCGTTCGTACGTCCTTATATCCTTATGCTCCATTCATAAGATGCCTGGGATTCTGCCTCACAAAGTGTCCCTGAGGTCTCAGCCAAAATGCCCAGACAGGCAAACACTCTGGGCTCCTGAAGCCTCTGCCCCCCACCTAGTGCCCTATGGCTCATCCCTGACCCTTGCTGCTGCTCCTTGCTATAGACTGTGAGAGGAGCGGAGGCAGCGCAGGAGCCTTCTGGGGACGCAGATCTGAGGATTTGGGAGAGACACGTTGTCTGAGACATCAGAGCGCTGCAAACCCTGCAGCCACCCCCTCAATCCGGGGCCTGTTCCAGCCCTGAGTCTGGGCTGCCGTGATCCCTCCCCCAGAGCAGGGCGCCCACAGATAACAGCCTGGAAATAGGCGTCTGACACTAACTCCTGCTCTCCCTGACAGGGTCTCCCCTAGACCAAGTGCCTCTCCCAGGCAAGACGTGTCTTCGGTGCCCCCCCCCCCCCGCATATGTTAAAATTTTGAATATCTTATTTTTCATTGCATTTGTAGCTCAGCTCATGATTTTGACGAACAATTTCGATGCATGATTTTCTCTGTCATATAAGATGATAAATTTGCAGGCTAGGTTCTGTAAACCTGTATTTATTCATGCCATATATAAGCAAATAAAACAAATGCATTTTCTTTAAGCATATAGAAACTTTTTAATTTTGACAGTAATTGTAACGTACTAACATCTAGAAATGGAACTGTCACCAGCACAGGGTGGGCCGGTATTAAATAGTGTTACAGTCGGAGACAGCGTTAGGATGTTAACCCCAGGCCTTTAGTTGAAAGGTCGCTTCTCTCGCCTTTCCCCCATGAACTGAAATGCAGCATTAAAGAGATCCAAAGATTGGCCAATGGCATTTCCAAGTGCTAAAATAGCAAGCGATGTCGGTCTCTCATTGGCCATCAGCGACTGAAGATGTGGTTTAATGAGCTGGAGCTTCAAGGCGAGGGTGGCTCTGTCCACTGCCTTCCGTTGCGCTGCTGGGCCCCAAGTCTCTGGCGGCCAATATGTGACGCTGGGAGAAGAGAGTGGGGTGGCAAGTGGTGGCAGGACTTTTGCCACCAGGGTCTAGCAGCCCAACTTCCTCCTGATACTGCTGGCCCCCCGTCGCCTTCAGGTAACCCAGGAACTAAGGCAGGAATAGGGCGAGGAAGCAAGTAAAGCTGAGCAAGGAAGGCAAAAGTGAATCTTGTCTTCATGGGCCGCTCGCAATGACGTCCTTTTTCTGTGCCACAGCTGACAACAACATCCCAGACAGAAAAGCAGGAGGCCAAAAAGAAACCAAGCAGCTGCTGAAGTAGCTCAGTTGGTAGCGTGCTAGACTAGCAGGCTCTTCTATCCCCCTGTGTGCACGGGTGGGATGTTTTCTGAAAGTGCAGCAGTTCCTTTAACTGCCACAAGTCCCTCATTTCAGGCTATGCAGCAGGAAAAGGCAGCATGGGCTTCTGCACCGAGTTGGCCCACCTGACCCTTCATTCTTCTCTTGCTCTTTGTCAGCAAGGGGAAGAAAAAGAAGATCTCCCTCAAGCTGGAGTCACAAGGGCGACATAAGGACGACTTCCTGAGCGCCGGCTCCAGTCCTCTGCTCTGCGAGCTGACCCATTGAAGGGCTGCCACCACTTTCTCCAGGTTTGTCCATCAGTCTGTGTGAGGGTGAGCAACAGCCAAGCAGATGGAGTTTCTGTAGTGTAGTGGTTATCACATTTGCCTAACACACAAAAGGTCCCTGGTTCAGAAACAGGCTGGCTTTCTTTTCCCAGATCCCCTTGCTGTTCAGGAAGGCCTCCTCCTTCTCCTATTGGCCTGTCCCTGGGATAACTCCAACCCCTGCATGACAGAGGGTGCTGACAGCAGTGGAGAAAGCACCTTGGCATCAGGCTGGAGAACCTAGAGGAGTGCGGCGTATCACCTTTTGGAGGCTTGTGGCTTGGCCTCCTCTGCTGTTGGAGGTTGGCCGGTGGAGGCCGGCTCTTCCTGCTGGCCTCCTCTGCGTGACTTGCCAAAGGAGGAAGTGAGGCAGGAATGGGGCAAAAGAGGAAAGTCAAGCTGAGAAAGGCAGGGCAGAAAGCAAGCACATCATTGCAACTAAATGGGGTTAGTAGAGCGTCACCATTCGTTCTGCAAAGCCGGGGGAGGTGCGGTTGGCTGCTGGGAGGCAGAATCCTGTGCCTGCCTCTTGGCTTCCCAGGGATGGCTCCTTGCAGCCCAGGAGAAGCGGGGTTCTGGGGGGAAGGAAAAGCAGCAATGGCGAGGCTGAGTGGGCTCCTTTCTGGCCGAAATGGTGGGCTGTGGTGGGTTTGGGGGTTGCCTATAAGCCATAAGTGGACTTGGTGGAGTGAAAACCGCTGCTCCATTCTGGCTGACCTGGGGGAGCCATTAATGACTTGGGAGTGGGGGCAGGGCACTGGCTGTGAGCAAATGGGATCCAGGAAGCTCCAGCCTGCCCCTCCAGGGGCCGAGTCGTCTTCTTCTCTCCTGCCATGGGGAGCCCAGCCTTAAGCCTGCCCAGCATGCACTGCAGCTCGAGCATTAAGCCTTCCTGTGGCATAACCGAACTACGGCCTAGTGTAATAAGGGGTAAAGTTTAGATTGTGAATTTATCTTATTTCCATGGTAATTTACTTTGATCTTTTATGCCTACCACTTATAATCCTTAAAACTCCATCTTTCTGTAGTTAATAAATCAGTTTTATGAAACTGATTTTTTGCTTGAAGTTCTTGGGAAATCTCAGCTCCATTACAAGGCTGGTTCATGTACTATTCACAGTGAGGGAGGGGTGGACCCTGCGTAATAAACTCACTATTGTGTCATACAGGAGGCCTGTGATATGCAGGGGGTCAGATTAGATGCTCTAATGGTCTCTTCTGGCCATAAAGTCGACTAATTTTTGAAAAACCGAGTGTAGCATTGGGAGCAGCGTCTGATGTTTTCCTGTCTAGCCGGCTTGCTGCCTAGAACGAACGCTCCTTGAGTGGGGTGATCCACAGGGAGTAGCTCAAACCTCCAAAGTGCCTGGGCAGGGGCAGGACATTAGCCCAGCAAGGGAGGGGTGTGGCAGTGACATCACAAAGGCCTTTTGCAGGACCTCAGACTATTGGTCAAAGGTGGTGGGAAGGTGATGACCTCACAGAGAGATGCTGACATCAGCCAGGCAGGACAGGGGCGAGGGGCCAGGGAAACCTCAGAGACCCCTGTGGCTTTGCTTCAGCAAGTCTCCTTCTCCAGGTCTCTCTTTGAGGACTGAGAGAGTATTCGGGTTCACGGACGTGAGCACCAGGAGGAACCTCTTTTGAGTTTTCTCCTTCCCTTTTAGTGATTTTACTAGAAAACAGCCGTCCCTGTTTAGAAGGTAAGAGCCTCCTCGAGGTTTGAAACCTGTTCAGTCTGATCCATCTGGTGACAGTTGAATTCTAGGCATGGAAAACACGAGCTTAAGGAGGCAGAATTTTATCCACACCTGGGATTTTGTCCCTTAGAATCACTGGGGACATTGGGGTTTGTCCTTTTTGTTTCACCTTTTCCTCCATCCCTCCCTCCTTTCTCTTTATCTCTTGCTTCTTTTGTCCTTTCTCCTGTTCCCCTCCCAACAGCAGGAGAGGGGTGTGTGTGTGTGTGTGGCGGGGCAGTGCTCTGCAGCTCCCACTGTGGGAGGTCCACCCAAAAATGTGGGGCTGAAATAGTGCTCGGGCAGTGATCCCCACCAGTGACCTGGGCCTTCCTTTGGGCTCTCTGGTGAGAACCCTCAGCCTCCCGTCCTCAGTCTCTACCCTGATTGGCTGAGCAGGGGGTTATTGACAGGGAGGAGACTCAGGTCCTTGTTCTCTTTTAAGACCAAGGAAATAAGTGAGAACCAGTTCTATGTTTGATGAATTTTGCTGCTTCTCTACGTTAATGGTCTCTGAGCAGCTCATGATTCTCTCTAACCTTGCAGTTCTCCTCAAATACTTGCTGAATAATTCCTGTGCACTGTTGTTGGTCTGGAGCTCATCTGAGAGCACTTTATTCAGGTCATTCAGTGTCTGAAATTCAAGATCCGATGGTTAGTTTGAAAATCAGGGCTCTTGGGTCCTATTCCCAACTCTGCCACTGACTGGCTGTGTGACCTCAGACAAGTCGATAATTCTTTCTCACATGTAGCTTCTTCCTCTTTCAAGTAGGGATAATAATGATCTACTCCTACCTAGCTCAACACACTCACTCTTCCCCAACACACACAGTCTCCACACTGAAGTTGAAAAGCAGCTGGCAATCTAGTAGGATGCCCATGGAACAACGGGAGAGAGAAACCTGCATCACTGAAAGTGCAGCCATGGAGACACCACACAGCAGCCTTGCCTAGCAGGGGCAGGGGGGCGAGAAGGGACATCATCCGAGCATAGGCGGCAGGTTCGTATAATTTTTGGTGGGGCCCAAAATGGTGCCCCCCCCCGCTCTCACCCTGTAAGCCGATATAAAATGAAGCTACAATTCGTCGGCACCCCAAGATTACAAGGGTCAATTAAAAGTGGAAAGTCAGAAGCAGCACTTGCCTGCTTCAATATACAGTATTAAATTTTGTTGCACCTGTTGTGACAAAGTGGGAATGTTCTTAATGTGTTCTCTGAATACTGTGTGGGTGCCTCAGTTTCCCCTGCAAGGTGCCAACTGATGGTGTTGGGGACAAAGAGATCAGGTGGCCTCCTTGTCCGGAAGAGACACAAAGGCCAGATGAGGGAGTGTCAGTTTGGAGCTGGCTGGGGAAATCGGGAGAGGCCCAGAACTTGGGTCTGGGCTCCCCACCCCTCAAGATGGACCTGACTGAGGGATCCTGTTTTCTGTACCTACAAGCTCTGTTTTAGACTGTGATCCTGTCGTCTAATAAGCCTTCTGTTTTACCAGCTGGCTGAGAGTCAGGTTTACTGCAGAGTTGGGGTGCAGGGACCTCTGGCTGCCCCAGGACCCCGCCTGGGCGGACTCACTGCGGAAAGCGCATGTGTGGAAGGGCATGCTGAATGCTCCGAGGTCAGACCCAGGAAGGTGTAAGCTTCTTGCCCTGGAGACAGTATGCTCAGAGAGAGGAGGCTCCCCCAGAGTCCTGACTGGCTTTGTATGGAGTAGTTCCAAAGCATCCCAGCATCCCCTTCCACACCATGCGCTTCCTGGAAGTCTGCACAGGCACTGACACTCCCTCCTCTGGCCTTTGTCTCTTTTCCAGGCATTAGGAGGCCACCTGATCTCTTTGTTCTCCAACACCTTCAGTTGGCACCTTGCAGGAGAGCGGCCCAGGCCATCAGTTGCCTGGAGACAGGGTTGCAGCCATTCTCTGTGCAGACGGCATCACACTGGCCCTCTAGGGCTCTACAACAATCACACCCCCTTATCCCACCATCTAGATCCTTGAGAAATGCATAGGGGAAACTGAGGCACCAACACAGTATTCAGAGAAGAACATTCCCACTTTGTAACACCTGTATATGACTAGTTATATACTTTAAAGGGGTGTAAAATAATCAGGTATTGTGCTAAACACAATGATACTCCAAACTGACCACCAAACTGACCACCAAATTGAAGTTGCACGTTTTTCCCCACAGGTGAGGGCTCCGGGGTGGGGCTGGGGATGAGGGGTTCACAGTGCAGGAGGGTGCTCAGGGTTGGGGTGCTGGGGGCACAGGGCTGGGGATAAGGAACTTGGGATGCAGACATGCTGCCCCAGGGCTAGGGCCAGAGAGGACTCCCCATCACCACCACTGGCAGCAGCAAGCTCCATGGGAGGGACCCCCACTCTCCCCCCTGCCCCCCACAGCACACTCACTCTGCACCACAGTCACTGCACATGCTCCTAGGGCCACTCTCAGGTCCAGAAAGCCCACTCGCCTCCCCTATGATGGGTACTGGGGGGGGGGGGTTGCCATCACAGGTGGCCTTCCATGTTGCTGCCCCTCACCATAACTTCACTGTGGATGGGGGATGGGGCTGCCCCTTGCCCAGCATGGGGCAGAAGTGGGGTAGGCAGGGTGGTGGTGGCTATGGGGCGGGGGAGCAGGGTGTCATAAAATTCACCCAAGCCCCAGCTGCTCAGGTCTAGGAAGCCTCCCTCTCCCATCCCTCCTGTGGTGGGTGGGTTGGTGGGTGCTGGGGGAGGGGGCATTGCCTTCACATCTGGCTTCCTGCCTCCCCTGTGCAGCCTGCTGCGCTTCACTGGGGGTAGGAGCTGGGGCTGGGGCTGGGGCAGGGGCAGAATCATAGGGTCAAACACTCAAACATAATAAAAAATCATAGGGTCAAACACTCAAGGAAGCAGCTGCTAAGGTGAGTGATGTCCATCTCCTGGCCAGAAGTCCCCTTCGCGTCTCCTCCAGGTAGGGGCAGGGGGGAGCACAGCACAGCACGGCCCCCTCCACTCCTCTCCCCCTCCCGCTCTCGAGGTGCTATAGCAGTAGCTAGCATTGCTTTCTTATGCTAATGCTGCAGCTTTAGCCCTTAGGCTGCGGAAGCAGAAGGGAGAGAGACGCGCACTGCGTGCTCTCTTTACGTTCAGGCAGGGAAGCTCCGGGGAGGTGGAGAAAATATTGGTGGAGCAGAGCCCCTGATTATGAATATTCCTGGGGCTTTAGCTCCACGAGCCCATATAAGCTGACGCCCATGCGTCCGAGCTCCCTGCATCCAGGTCACTTTCCTCAGCCGGGCTGCGTCGGGGGGGGGGGGGCAGAGAGCAGCAGCTTCTGATGCTCCCCTCACAGCCCAGCCCAGGTAGGGAAAGTGACCAGGACGCATGGAGCACATAGTGCTGCTCCTCGCTCCCCCCACCCTCTGTGGGGCCACGGAGGAGCATTGGGGCAGGGGAGAGCAGTGAGCACCTTTGCACGGCCACACGGTGCCCTTTGACCCCCTGGAGCCCTGGGCGGCTGCCGGGGGCCCCACCCCTAAGGCCGGCCAGGCTCCCCAGCACGAACAGCAGAGACACAGGGAGACTGGCCATCCACTGAGCAGAGGTAGCCTGGGCAGCTCGTAATGGAGGCTCGGGGGGGCTCAGCCTCCCCAAACCTTGCGTTGCCAAGGGGACAGTGGGGCCCATGACTAGGGGCCCTGGCCAAATTGGGCCCCCCTGGGAAAGTCTTCCCCACGGTGGCCCCAGGGTTGGAGGAGCTCCCACTCCCTGCTACGGCCCGGGGGCTGCAGCAGGGGCACAGAGCTTCTCTGGTCTCGGGGCCGCAGCGGGGCAGGGGTAAAGGAGTGAGAGGGTGGGGCCAGTGGGGGAAGGGGTGGAACAGAGGTGACAGTGGATGGGGCCGTGGGTGGAAGGTGTGGAAGGGGGCGGAGCCACACAAAGAAGTGGGGGGGGTCATGGTTCCGGTGCTGGGGCCCCCGCACTTGTTCTCCCTTTCCCTGGGCTTTGGCATCACTAGCCCCTGCTTAGCGAGTAGGGGTCAGTGGTCCCCAAAATGTGGGGCGTGACTGCTAGGGGGACACAGAGGAAGATTGATGGGGGCACCTCAGGGCCTGAGCCAGCCCCCATGGAGGGCAGGGAGGGAGCCCCACTCAGCCCCACTCTGTCCCAGCTCTTCCCCAACCCCACCCTCAGCCTGGGCCCCTGGCTCCCAGCCTGGCCTCGACCCCCTTACCCCTGTCCGCACCCCTCTCCCCAGCAAGCAACAGCCCCACTCCCAGCCCCGGTTCTCAACCGCGGCTTCCGAGGGGCCACAGCCATGGGTACGAGGGTGCAGTGTGAAATGTTTGGGGACCACTGGGTTAGGGTGACGTCCTCAATCACTTCTCTGCAGTCCAATGAAACCAATTCCTCACCCACCCACCCCTCCGTCAGGACGGCCTAGGTACGTTCCGCTGCCCTTCACTCGTACAGGAAGGAGAATAACATTTCATTCCACTCAATCCTAAAGTGATTTGTAACCCACCACCATCCCAAACTGGTCATTTTGGGGAAGCGGCCCCATCATGCTGCATAGCTAGGCAGAGTAGGGGTGTCTATGCAAACACGGCCTGTTCCTGAAGTCTTCCCCCAGCTCCTCACTAGATGTGAGGGGGGAGCTCATTCAGCCCCTGCTTACGCTTAGTATTTAAAAACTCCTTAGTGTCCCTATCTCTGCCGGCCTTAGATTTCTCCTCCTGTCCACTTCTTGATAGCTCAGATGAGGTGGCCGAGTGGTTAAGGTGCTGGACTGCTAATCCATTGTACTCAGCACGTGTGGGTTTGAATCCCATCCTCATCGGCTGCATTTAGCCTTCACCCTCCTTTATAGACAACCATCTCCCCCTTTGGTATAATGATAGATCCAACAATGTTGCTTCTGGTACCCAAAATTGGGCCAGCTAGTTAGCGTAGGGAGGACTAATGACCCCCCAGAGTGTGGCAGAAAGCAGCACGTTTATTATATTGATAGCTAAGCTCAAAAGAAGCAGGGGGGATGTGTCGTACTCACGCTCCCAGGACAGGCCTTGCACTGGAGATGTCAGGATCCTTTAAGGTAAGTTTCCCCCAGCGCCGCGATGGACAGTGCGATGAAGGTAAGTCTTCCCGAGGCGCGATTAAATGTAACGCAGCGAACCACTGGCCAGGCGGTCCGGGCGAAGGGCATTCACTGGAGGTACAAGCTTGTGAGTGACTCCTGAGCACAGGGCCCCTTCCCCTTTTAAGGACCTGCTCCTCATGGCCTGCGACTAGAGATGACTTGGCTGCATCTGGTGGGTCACACTCCACCTTGGGCAGTGTCCATGCTCTGGGTGTGTGAGTGCTGCCTAATGAGAGTCCCAGACACCTTGTCTGCCTGGGAGCTCTTCTGCTCTTCAACCAGCCCCTTCATCCCACAAGCATTGCAGGAGGGAGGGGGAAAGCCACTTCACAGGCATTCAGAGAGGGAGAGGAGACAAGCGGGGGGAGGGGGAGGGCATAACAGACCTTTTGGGCATACAGGTTATATGGAGCACACAGATCACTGCTGCTCCTACAACAGGGTAAGTTCTCAAGCAGCATGTTTCTTACTTTGCCCATCTGCCAATTTTAATGATTATCGATGGAAATATTTTGCCATTGGGTCGTATGTTTACACAGAAATTGACATTTACCAACAAATACCTAATTCTTCCAGTCCTGCCTAGTCTGCAGTTGGTGGGTTGAGCGGGACACATTCACTCTCCCTAGTCCCCATGCCAGGCCTGTGCTCTCAACTTCCCACACTGCTGGGATCCTTCCCTGGTCTCCCCTCAGACCTCTGCCCCCGACCCCCACTTCTGGGATCCCCTCCCCACACTGTCTAACCCCCCTGCTGGCAGGATCCCTTCCTGTTCCTTTCATTTCCTGTCTCCACTCTGGGCAAAAGCGCTGCATGGTTCCCACAGCAGAAGTTGAACCCAGGCCCCCTGGGTGAAAATCAGGAATCCTGACCACTAGCCCATATGGGACTATTGGTGCATCTGACGAAGTGGGATTTACCCACAAAAGCTCCTGCTCCAATACGTCTGTTAGGCTATAAGGTGCCACAGGACTCTTTGCTGCTGTTATTACTACAACTCTCTAAGCCAACCCCTCATGAGCGCAGCAGGGACTAGCGGGACCGGATGTCCCAATTTTTGGGACTTTTTCTTATATAGGCTCCTATTACCCCCACTCCCTGTCCCGATTTTTCACATTTGCTGTCTGGTCACCCTAGCAGGGGCTGCACACAGGGCTGCATTAACCCTTCAGGTGCTGAGGTTTCCCTCACTCCATCCCCAGGGCCTGTGATCAGGAAACAGGCATCAGGGCTCCCAGGTGCTGCACAGACCATGACTGAGATCGGGACCCCATATTGTGCAAGGTGCTGTACAATCCCTGGCCAACACTGGGACACCCAGGGGGTTCTTCTCAATTTCCCTGAGCCTCTGCTGCCCAACTGCTTCTGACTCCATCTGGATCACACACACACCCAGAAAAAACCCACCTTTCCAAACAGTCCTTCTTTCCCTGCCCCCTAATTCCGCTTTCACACCCTGGGCCCATCTCCTCTCTTTGTCCCTCCCCCACCCCCAGGTGATTAGAGACGGAGGCAACTTCAGCCACTGGAGACAGCCCCAGCGAGCGCTGCAGCCCGCCCGGGGGGTGTTTGCAGACACAGGAAGGGAGCAGCTGGGAGCCCTGGGTGCTGGGAAGAAGGAGGCAGGAGAACAAATTCCAGGGGTGGGGCAGCTCCTGGGGGCGGGGCTCTGGCACAGGCCAGGGGGTGGGGCAGCTCCTGGGGGCGGGGCTCTGGCACAGGCCAGGGGCGGGGCAGCTCCTGGGGGCGGGGCTCTGGCACAGGCCGGGGGCGGGGCAGCTCCTGGGGGCGGGGCTCTGGCACAGCCCGGGGGCGGGGCAGCTCTTGGGGGCGGGGCTCTGGCACATTGTGACGCAGGAGCCCGGGCTCAGCAGCTGCTCCCTGGTGGCCACGTGCTGCCTGCAGCGCTGGAGCCGCCCGGGCCGGAGCGGAGCCCCTGTTCTCAGCTGCTGTAGGAGCTGCCCCCAGCCCCGCTGGGCTCCAGGTGGGGACAGAGCCTGGGGCCCGGGGTTTCCCTGGGTGCGGCTGGCGGGGCGGGAGAGGAGAGGCCAGGCCAGGCCGGAGCTGCAGGCGGGGGGTTGATCGGTCTCTGAGCACCAGGGGAGCCCCGGGGCAGAGTGTGTGTGTGTGAGTGTCCCGGGCCCAGGCGTGCGCAGGGGGGGAGCCCCGGCACCCCAATGCCCTGAGCCCCGGCTGGGGAGGTTGCTCCCCCCCTCCCGTGGGGGCGGGAGAGGAGCCACGCTGGGGTGGGGAGGAGAAGCCCCGGGCCCCTGCAGGAGCTGCAGTGCGGGGGGGGGGAGGAGAAGCGCTAGGCTGGGGCAGGGGAGGAGAAGCCCCGCTGGGTTGGGAGCCCAGACCCCAGCAGGAGCTGCACGAGGAGCCCCCCTGGGGCAGGGGAGGAGAACCCCGGACCCTGGCAGAAGATGTGGGGCTGAAGTCTCCAGCTCGGGAGCTCCAGCCACCTTAGTGGCAGAAGTTGCAGGGCTGAAGCCCTGATCCCCCCTCTGTGTGGAGCTGGCCTGAGCCCCTGTCGCCCCATCCCCCCTGTGGAGCTGGCTCCCACTCTCCGGCTGTGGAGAAATTCAGCCCAAATCTCCCCATGTTGGTATCTCCATTCCACCCCATCACCCAGCCATGCATGGATTTAGCCCAGGAGGCAGGGTCAGTGTTGGCCCCATTGGGCAGGTGGGATCTAGGGCACAACGAGGTGAAGTGACTTTCCCAAGGTTGAGCAGGGAGTCTGTGGCAGAGCAGAGACTCAAACCCAGAACACCTGAGCCTGAGTCCTGTGCCTTAACGACTAGGCAACCTTCCCCCCGAAGGAGAGGGAACCTCCTCCGCCACTTTGAGTGTGTGGGTGGGAGCAACCAGTAGACAGAGCTGCCAGGAGGTGGGGAGGGGGGTTGGATAGTTGGGGGGGTGATTAGGGGGTGGGGGGATCTCTGGAGGGGGTGGTCAGGGGACAAGGAGCAGGGGGGTTGGATGGGTTGAGGGGTCGGGGCAGGCAGGGAGCAGAGGGAGTTGGATGGGTCAGGAGTTCTGGGGGGTCCTGTCAGGGGCGGGGAGCGGTTGGATGGGGCGTGGGAGTCCCGGGGGTCTGTCTGGGGGTGGGGGTGTGGATAAGGGTCAGGGGGACAGGTAGGGGATAGGGTCCTAGGGAGGCAGTTACAGTGGGGGGGTCTCAGGAAGGGGCAGTCGGGGGACAAGGAGCAGGGGGGGTTCTGAGGGGGGCAGCCAGGGGGCAGGAAGTGGGAGGCAGTGGATGGGGTGGGGCTAGGGCGAGGCTCCCTGGGTGTCAAGTAGCAGAGGGGTAGCCGTGTTAGTCTGGTTCTGTAGAAGCAGCAAAGAATCCTGTGGCACCTTATAGACTAACAGAGGTTTTGCAGCATGAGCTTTCGTGGGTGAATACCCACTTCTTCAGATGCAAGTAGTGGAAATTTCCAGGGGCAGGTATATATAAGCAAGCAAGAAGCCAGCACCCTGGGTGCGCACCCTAATGAAATGTGCTGCACACGCCTATGGTCACGGGGGTGAGCCACTCGCATCCTTTCCCTGTTTGTGCCGTTTCTTTCCATCTCAAAACCTGAGAACAATTCTCTCTAGTTCTTCCCCTTCTCTCTCCCCTCCCCACATGTGGCTAGAAAATCCAAGGAGATTCCCTCGTTTTCCCTAAAATTATTGACTCTCTAGTCTCTCATTTTGCCCTATTTTCTCTGTAATTCTTAAATTCTCCTCAGCTTTGGGATGTGAACCCAGCCCGTTTATCCACAGCAATTTGTCCTTGGGTAGGTGGAATTTGCTGTCCTGTGTCACTCCCCCAACGTGGGTGGTGGTTAGTAGGTGCTGGCTGGGGGAGCCCGCAGACACGGCTGCCTCTGGGGGGGAGATGGGGGGGGGCAATCTCTGCCAGCGACAGGACATGGCTGAACAGGAGGGGAAGGGAGGAGCCAGTGTCCCTATGGAGCCTGCCCAGCCCCTTTGGTTCTGCTCCTTTCCAGCATTTTGTTCAGAGACTTTATTACTGGGGAGGCTGAAAAATCTCCCTGTGGGCTTAGCCTGGCAGGAGGGACCAGGTCTCCCCGGTAATAAAGAGCTGGAGCATGTTCCCAGCATGGCAGAGCCTAGGCTGTGTCTCTGCAGGGAAAGATCCTGGGGGAATCGTGATGTGACATGAACTAAAGCCTGTTCTGAAACCTCCACAACTGCCCTTCTCGCCCTGCCAGGCTGCAGGATGTCGTCCATGTTTCGCTCCAGCTCATCCCATCCTCCCATGGGACAGGGAAGGGAAATGGCTGCAGCGGAGCCAGCTCAGGTAGGGATTATTGGGGGTGGGGGGAGGTTCTGGTGGGTTCCTGCTGAAGGGACAGCAAATACACAGGAGGTGGGAGGCTTGGGCAGTCTGGCTTGGAGGTTGGAGTAGCCAAAACATTCACGGGTGGAGAATGGGAGGAGGCCAGGGTGTAGCAAACCTGTTGGGACTTGTTTAATATGCGGCTTCCATTCTAGGAATAGACCCAAGTAGCTCTTGTGTCATACAGGAGGCCTGTGATATGCAGGGGGTCAGATTAGATGCTCTAATGGTCTCTTCTGGCCATAAAGTCGACTAATTTCTGGCAAACTGAGTGTAGCATTGGGAGCAGCATCTGATGTTTCCCTGTCTAGCCGGCTTGCTGCCTAGAACGAACGCTCCTTGAGTGGGGTGATCCACAGGGAGTAGCTCAAACCTGCAAAGTGCCTGGCCAGGGGCAGGACATTGGCACAGCAAGGGAGGCGTGTGGCAGCGACATCACAAAGGCCTTTGTCAGGACCTCAGACTATTGGTCCAAGGTGGTGGGGAGGTGGTGACCTCACAGAAAGATGCTGACATCAGCCAGGCAGGACCGGGGCGAGGGGCCAGAGAAACCTCAGAGACCCCTGTGGCTTTGCTTCAGCAAGTCTCCTTCTCCAGGTCTCTCTTTGAGGACTGAGAGAGTATTCGGGTTCACGGACGTGAGCACCAGGAGGAACCTCTTTCGAGCTTCCTCCTTCCCTTTTAGTGATTTTACTAGAAAACAACCGTCCCTGTTTAGAAGGTAAGAGCCTCCTGGAGGTTTGAAACCTGTTCAGTCTGATCCAGCTGGTGAGAGTTGAATTCTAGGCATGGAAAACACGAGCTTAAGGAGGCAGAATTTTATTCCGCACCTGGGATTTTGTCCCTTAGAATCACTGGGGAGATTAGGGTTTGTCCTTTTTGTTTCACCTTTTCCTCCATCCATCCCTCCCTCCTTTCTCTTTGTCTCTTGCTTCTTTTGTCCTTTTTCCTGTTCTCCTCCCAACACCAGGAGGTAGGGGTGTGTGTGTGTGTGTTGCGGGGGAGTGCTCTGCAGCTCCCACTGTGGGAGGTCCACCCAAAAATGTGGGGCTGAAATAGTGCTCGGGCAGTGATCCCCACCAGTGACCTGGGCCATCCTTTGGGCTCTCTGGTGAGAACCCTCAGCCTCCCGTCCTCAGTCTCTACCCTGATTGGCTGAGCAGGGGGTTATTGACAGGGAGGAGACTCAGGTCCTTGTTGTTCTCTTTTTAAGACCAAGGAAATAAGTCAGAACCAGTTCTATGTTTGATGAATTTTGCTGCTTCTCTACATTAATGGTCTCTGAGCAGTTCATGATTCTCTCAAATGTTGCAGTTCTCCTCAAATACTTGCTGAATAATTTGTGTGCACTGTTGTTGGTCTGGAGCTCATCTGTGAGCACTTTATTCAGGTCATTCAGTGTATGAAATTCAAGATCCGATGGTTAGATTGAAAATCAGGGCTTTTGGGTCCTATTCCCAACTCTGCCTCTGACTGGCTGTGTGACCTAAGAGAAGTCAATTCTCCTTTCTCAGTCTGAGCTTCTCTCTCTTTCGAGTAGGGGTAATAATGATCTGCTCCTACCTAGCTCAACACAGTCACTCTTCCCCAGCACACACACTGTCTCTCCCCAGAACAAAAACAGTCTCTACCCCGCCACGCACTCCACAGTTGAAAAGCAGCTGGCAATCTAGTAAGATGCCCGTGGAACGGTGGGATAGAGAAACCTGCATCATGTGATGCTGTACCAGTCCGTGAGGCATTGCAAACCCTTCCCAAAACACCCTGCAGCCAGTTGCACAGTGGGATAGTTGCCCACAGTGCACTGCTCTCTGTTGCCATCCACAAACTGCTAGCATGGATGTGCTCTGGGGACACAAGGGGCAGAGAGTCAGGTGTGTGCAGACATGATCCCTTCAGCAACTGTAGGCACCATGGCTTAGCTGGCTAAAACCACTGTTTTGTATACAGGAGATCCTGGGTTCAAGTTCCAGTGGTACCTTACTGAGTTGCTTTTGGGGCACCTGGTATTGGCTGCTGTGAGAAGACAAGATTCAGAGCTAGATGGACCGTCGGTCTAGCCTAGTGTGGTTTTTCTTATGGTTTAAATTATTCTCACAGGCACTGATGATAGAGTTACTGAAAGTTTGGGAGTTAGGAGCTGATAGGTCAGTGGTCCAGTCCCCTTACAGACGACCCCGTCCCTCTGGGACAGGGTCAGGTCTGAGCTCTCACACCAAATGCTTATTGTGGCTGCCAGAATCTGTGGGCAGCTCGTTTAGTTTATGCCGAGGGTTGAGTCCTGTTTTGTGCACCGAGTATGAGAATGAAAATCCTAAACCGCTCTTTGAAATAACAAAAGCAGCAGGATGTGTTTCTGTCCCTGCCCCAGAGCAGACAGACCAATGTAGAAATGCCATGAGTCCAGGGTAATACTCCCCTGCGGTTTTACCATTTCCACTTGCTAAACCCCCTCCCAACCTTCTGGGCTCCTGGAGCAGGGGACTGAGCCTGAGCCGAGATATGGACACTGCAACTTTACAGCCCAAGCCGCATGACCCTGATTAATATGACACGGGCCAGTTGTGGGTGTTTCATTGCACTGGAGACGTAGCCTAATGTTATGTCTGCACTGCGATTAACACACCCAGGGCACCTGTTGCAAAGCCCGGGTCAGCTGACTCAGGGTTATGGGGCTTGGGCTGCAAGACTATAAAATTACAGTGCAGACAGATGGGCTTGAGCCCAGTCTCTGAGACCCCACGAGGGGTGAGGGTTTCCGAACCCAGGCTTCAGTGTGAACACAAATATCTGCACCACAGTTTTTAGCCTCTCAGCTTTAGCTTCATGAGCCCACGTCAGATGGTCCAGGCCAGCCATGCTGCCATCTTTATCCCAGGAGAGATGGACTCTAAGGGTACGTCTCCATTGCCATGTCAGCCCAGGTGTGGCTCGCTGTGCTCAAAGCAGCACCCTGGAAGCCCCATATTCACCAGTCTCCTATAATGATGATACGGTTTGTACAAAGTCTGCCTGGTGAGGTATCATTTCAAAAGTCTTGGTCTGTTGAACCTTAATATTGTGTTGGATTGTGTGTGTAGCATTGGCTGGGAAGTTTTGCTCTGTGTGTGTGACTGAGATGAGGTTGGGAAATGCCCACCACCAGCCTTTCAGGTGTGACAATGGAGGAGCCAGACCCGCTGCTGGCCCATTAAAGGGATCCACACTCCCAAGGACTATCCCAGGAACAGTGTACAATGCAGACTTCTCCGAGATAGCACAGAGACAATGGACACTGCTTGACTCACATCCTAGCAAAGGGACTTCCTAGCCAGTTGGAAGAAACTATGAAAGGGGGGGTAGAGACATCATGAGTTAGCCTCTCTCCCCCACAACTCAACAGCTGGAAACACACCTGGATGACAAAACTGATTCAGAAATCAGAAGAGAATAATAATAGTACATTCAAACCAAAGTCCCCAAACAGACTAGTAGTGGTTTCTCAGCAGAAAATTTTCAGTTTGGGGAATTTTGTTTTCTCAGTCAGACTTTGCCAAGGGAAGCAGAGAGAAAATGGTTGAGTTGCCTCCTTCAGAACAGCTTGGCCTAGCCACTAGGTCTGGTTCACTGTTGTGGCCTTGCTCAGGTTGGGGGTATTTTAATTATTTGGGGAGGCCCCAGGGTGTTCGGGGCAGATTATGAGGCTGTTCCCTTTTGAGATAAAAACTAAGAAATGCAGGACTAGAGAATTTTTTTAGAAATCTGGGATTTAGATATTTTATTTGAAGCAAGGGGGGAGGGGCAGCTGAGATTCTGAGAAGGTTTTTGTTTGCAAGAAGCAACATTGTTTGATCTGTCATTGTACCAAGGGGGGAGATGGTTGTCTGTAAAGGAGAGTTAAGACTAAATGCAGCTGATGAGGATGGGATTTGAACCCATGCGTGCAGAGCACAATGGATTAGCAGTCCAGCACCTTAACCACTTGGCCACCTCATCTGAGCTGCTAAGACAGGGACAGGGGGAGAAATCTAAGGCCGGCAGAGATAGGGCCACTAAGGAGTTTTTAAATACTAAGCATAAGCAGGGGCTGAATGAGCTCCCCCGTCACATCTAATGAGGAGCTGGGGGAAGACTTCAGGAACAGGCCGTGTTTGCACAGACACCGCTACTCTGCCTAGCTATGCAGCATGAGGGGGCCACTTCCCCAAAATGACCAGTTTGGGATGGTGGTGGGTTACACATCACTTTAGGATTGAGTGCAATGAAATGTTATTCTCCTCCCTGTACGAGTGAAGGGCAGCGGAACGTACCTAGGCCGTCCTGACGGAGGGGTGGGTGGGTGAGGAATTGCTTTCATTGGACTGCAGAGAAGTGATTGAGGACGTCACCCTAACCCAGTGGTCCCCAAACATTTCACACTGCACCCTCGTATCCATGGCTGTGGCCCCACGGAAGCCACGGTCGAGAACCGGGGCTGGGAGTGGGGCCGTTGCTTGCTGGGGAGGGGGGTGCAGACAGGGGTAAGGGGGTCGAGGCCGGGCTGGGAGCCAAGGGCCCAGGCTGAGGGTGGGGTTGGGGAAGAGCTGGGACAGAGTGGGGCTGAGTGGGGCTCCCTCCCTGCCCTCCATGGGGGCTGGCTCAGGCCCTGAGGTGACCCCATCAATCTTCCTCTGTGTCCCCCTAGGAGTCACGCCCCACATTTTGGGGACCACTGACCCCTACTCGCTAAGCAGGGGCTAGTGATGGCAAAGCCCAGGGAAAGGGAGAACAAGTGCGGGGGCCCCAGCACCGGAACCATGACCCCCCCACTTCTGTGTGTGGCTCCGCCCCCTTCCACAGCCCCACCCACTGTCACCTCTGCTCCACCCCTTCCCCCACTGGCCCCACCCTGTCACTCCTTTACCCCTGCCCCGCTGCGGCCCCGAGACCAGAGAAGCTCTGTGCCCCTGCTGCAGCCCCCGGGCCGTAGCAGGGAGTGGGAGCTCCTTCAGCCCTGGGGCCAACATGGGGGAGACTTTTCCAGGGGGGCCCAATTTGGCCAGGGCCCCTAGTCATGGGCCCCACTGCCCCCTTGGCGACGCAAGGTTTGGGGAGGCTGAGCCCCCCCCGAGCCTCTTGAAAGAGGGAGAAGCTAAGGCTGAGAAAGGAGAATTGACTTGTCAGCTAAGGCTGAGAAAGGTCACACAGCCAGTCAGTGGCAGAGTTGGGAATAGGACCCAAGATCCCTGATTTTCAAACTAACCATCGGATCTTGAACTCCACCAGAGAGGTCCTTTGGGGCCATCTGCCTGTCCCAAGTCAGGGTAAAGGAGGAGGGTTGGGCGTGGGGCTAGCAACTCCACCCTGTAAAAATCAGCTTGCTACAGAAACGCCAACAATAGAGTTAACAGAGACTTTTAGCCTGGAAAAAGAAGGGTCTTCAACTCGAAGACGCATGACGCTGGGTGGTGAAAGCCGCGAGGAAGCCACTAAGCCGATCACCCTTCTTACAACCAGGAGGATTACCATCGGCACATGGAACGTGAGGACCATGTACGAGTCAGGAAAGACGGCGCAGGTTGCAGCAGAGATGAGGAGCAACAACCTGACCCTACTAGGCATTAGCGAGACAAGATGGTCGCAAGCTGGACAGAGACGACTGTTGACAGGAGAGCTGTTGCTGTATTCAGGACATGAAGAGAGCGACGCACCCCACACACAGGGAGTAGGCTTCATGATGTCCAAACAGGCACAGAGAGCACTGATTGGTTGGGAGGTACATGGTCCCAGGATCATCACAGCATCCTTCAGAACTAAAATGAAGAGGATTAAGATGAATGTTGTTCAGTGCTACGCTCCAACCAATGACAGTGAAGAGGAGGACAAAGACTACTTTTACAACAGACTCCAGGAAATATTAGAGACTCTCCCAGACAAAGACATTACCATCCTTATGGGAGACTTTAATGCCAAAATTGGACCTGATAACACAGGATACGAACAAGTCATGGGGACCCACGCTCTGGGAGAGATGAGTGAGAATGGAGAGAGATTTGTGGATCTGTGTGCACTTAACAACCTGGTCATAGGAGGCAGCATCTTTCCTCACAAGCGGATCCACAAGAGTACCTGGGTATCGCCAGCAGGCATGACAGAAAACCAGATCGACCATGTCTGCATTAGCAAGAAGTTCAGAAGATCCTTGCAGGACGTTAGAGTTAGAAGAGGAGCAGACGTGGCGTCCGACCATCACTTAGTGGTGGCCAGATTGAAGCTGAAGCTGAAGAAGAACTGGATAGACGCGTCAGACAGAAGAGCGAAGTACAACGTCAACCTTCTGAAGGACCATAAGACCAAGGAAGATTTTGGATTGACGCTGAAGAATAAGTTTTCAGTACTACAGGATCGGTCTGAGGAAGAGGAAGACAGTGTACTCAACAGATGGCAGAAAGTGAGAGACACACTTAGGTCAGCATGCCAGGAAGTGCTTGGAATTAAGAAACACCAGCAGAAAGAGTGGATCACAGCAGAGTCCTTGACTAAGATAGAAGACAGAAAGAAGAAGAAGGCAGCAGTCAACAACAGCAGGACTAGAGCAGCAAAGGCCAAAGCTCAAAAAGAGTATGCTGAAGCCCACAGAGCAGTGAAGAGGAATATTAGGAAGGATAAGAGAGATTATGTGGATGGACTGGCAGCAGAAGCAGAGCAGGCAGCATACAGCGGTAACATGAAACAGCTGTACGATACTACCAAGCGACTGTCTGGAAAGTTCAGCAAGCCAGAACGTCCCGTTAAAGACAAGCAGGGAAAGTCTATCACAGGAATAGAACAACAGATGAACAGATGGGCGGAGCACTTTGAGGAACTCCTGAACAGACCAGCACCACCAAATCCACCAGACATCGACCCAGCCAACGAGGACCTCCCAATCAATTGCGATAAACCAACCAGAGACGAGATCAGAAAAGCCATCACCATGATGAAGAACAGGAAGGCGGCTGGACCTGACGATATCCCAGCAGAGGCCCTGAAAGCAGACCTGGATGCTTCAGTGGAAATGCTGTACCCCCTCTTTGAGAAGATATGGGAAGAAGAAGTGATTCCGGCTGACTGGAAAGAGGGATATCTCATCAAAATCCCCAAGAAAGGAGACCTCAGCAACTGTGCCAACTATAGAGGAATCACACTCCTGTCGGTGCCAGGGAAGGTCTTCAACCGAGTCCTCTTAGAGAGAATGAAGGATGCCGTCGATCCACAGCTACGAGATGAACAGGCAGGTTTCCGGCAGAACAGATCATGCACGGACCAGATAGCAACGCTCCGCATCATAGTCGAGCAGTCTATGGAGTGGAACTCCTCGTTGTACATCAACTTTGTTGACTATGAGAAAGCGTTCGATAGCGTGGATCGAGAGACCCTCTGGAAGCTCCTTCGGCACTATGGCATCCCAGCAAAGGTGGTCAACCTGATCAAGAATTCATACGACGGCATACACTGTAGAGTGATCCACGGAGGGCAGCTCACAAACAGCTTCCAGGTGCGAACTGGAGTCAGACAAGGATGCTTGTTGTCACCACTTCTCTTTCTTCTCGTCATCGATTGGATTATGAAGACATCCACTTACAAGCGTAGGAACGGAATCCAATGGTCATTGTGGACCCAGCTTGATGACCTGGACTTTGCCGACGACCTTGCACTCCTTTCGCACAGTAAACAGCAGATGCAAGAGAAGACCAACGTAGTGGCAGCCACGTCATCACAGGTTGGCCTCAACATCCACAAGGACAAGACCAAGATCCTTAGGATCAATTCCATCAGCAACGACCCAGTCACACTGAATGGACGCCCCCTGGAAGAAGTGCAGTCCTTCACCTACCTAGGTAGCATCATCGACCAGCAGGGTGGCACAGACGCAGACATCAAAGTAAGGATTGGTAAGGCAAGAGCAGCCTTCTTACAGCTCAAGAACATCTGGAGCTCCAGAGAGCTGTCTTTGGCAATAAAGATTCGACTGTTCAACTCCAACGTGAAATCAGTCCTACTGTATGGAGCTGAAACCTGGAGGACAACCAAAACAACCACCAGGAAGATCCAGACCTTCATTAATAGCTGCCTCAGAAGGATTCTCCAGATCCGCTGGCCAGACACCATCGGTAACATCCACCTCTTGGAGAGGACCCGTCAACTCCCAGCAGAGGAAGAAATTAGAAGGAGAAGGTGGGGCTGGATAGGACATACACTACGCAAGCAGCCAACCAACATCACCAGACAGGCACTGCGGTGGAACCCCCAAGGCAAGCGGAAAAGAGGCCGCCCAAGAAATACCTGGCGACGCGACCTTCAGGTTGATAGCAAAAAAATGGGCTATACCTGGAACCAGCTAGAGCGAATGGCCCAGGATAGAAGACTATGGAGATCTGTGGTTGGCGGCCCATACCCCGGTTGGGGTGACGGGCATGAATGAATGAATGATCGGATCTTGAATTTCAGACATTGAATTACCTGAATAAAGTGCTCTCACATGAGCTACAGACCAACAACAGTGCACAGGAATTATTCAGCAAGTATTTGAGGAGAACTGCAATGTTAGAGAGAATCATGAACTGCTCAGAGACCATTAATGCAGAGAAGCAGCAAAATCCATCAAACACAGAACTGGTTCTGACTTATTTCCTTGGTCTTAAAAGGGACCAACAAGGACCCGAGTCTCCTCCCTGTCAATAACCCCCTGCTCAGCCAATCAGGGTAGAGACTGAGGACGAGAGGCTGAGGGTTCTCACCAGAGAGCCCAGAGGATGGCCCAGGTCACTGATGGGGAACACTGCCCGAGCACTATTTCAGCCCCACATTTTTGTGTGGACCTCCCACAGTGGGAGCTGCAGAGCACTCCCCCGCAACACACACACACACACACACACACACCCCTCCTGGTGTTGGGAGGGGAACAGGAGAAAGGACAAAAGAAGCAAGAGACAAAGAGAAAGGAGGGAGGGATGGATGGAGGAAAAGATTAAACAAAAAGGACAAACCCCAATGTCCCCAGTGATTCTAAGGGACAAAATCCCAGGTGTGGAATAAAATCCTGCCTCCTTAAGCTCATGTTTTCCATGCCTAGAATTCAACTGTCACCAGATGGATCAGACTGAACAGGTTTCAAACCTCCAGGAGGCTCTTACCTTCTAAACAGGGACGGCTGTTTTCTAGTAAAATCACTATGGGCTTGGCTACACTTACAAATTTGCAGCGCTGCAGCAGGGTGTGAAAACACACCCTCTGCAGCGCTGCAAATTGCGGCGCTACAAAGCGCCAGTGTAGTCAAAGCCCCAGCGCTGGGAGCCGCGCTCCCAGCGCTGTCCGTTATTCCCCACAGGGAGGTGGAGTACGGACAGCGCTGGGAGAGCTTTCTCCCAGCGCTGGCGCTTTGACTACACTTAGCGCTTCAAAGCGCTGCCGCGGCAGCACTACCGCGGCAGCGCTTTGAAGTGCTAAGTGTAGCCACAGCCTATGAGGGAAGGAGAAAACTCGAAAGAGGTTCCTCCTGGCGCTCACGTCCGTGAACCCGAATACTCTCTCAGTCCTCAAAGAGAGACCTGGAGAAGGAGACTTGCTGAAGCAAAGCCACAGGGGTCTCTGAGGTTTCCCTGGCCCCTCGCCCCTGTCCTGCCTGGCCGATGTCAGCATCTCTCTGTGAGGTCACCACCTCCCCACCACCTTTGACCAATAGTCTGAGGTCCTGCAAAAGGCCTTTGTGATGTCACTGCCACACCCCTCCCTTGCTGGGCTAATGTCCTGCCCCTGGCCAGGCACTTTGGAGGTTTGAGCTACTCCCTGTGGATCACCCCACTCAAGGAGCGTTCGTTCTAGGCAGCAAGCCGGCTAGACAGGGAAACATCAGACGCTGCTCCCAATGCTACACTCAGTTTTTCAGAAATTATGGCCAGAAGAGACCATTAGAGCATCTAATCATAGAATCATAGACTATCAGGGTTGGAAGGGACTTCAGGAGGTCATCTACTCCAATCTACTGCTCAAAGCAGGACCAATTCCCAACTAAATCATCCCAGCCAGGGCTTTGTCAAGCCTGACCTTAAAAACCTCTAAGGAAGGAGATTCCACCACCTCCCTAGGTAACCCATTGCAGTACTTCACCACTCTCGGAATGAAAAAGTTTTTCCTAATATCCAACCTAAACCTCCCCCACTGCAACTTGAGACCATTACTCCTTGTTCTGTCATCTTCTACCACTGAGAACAGTCTAGATCCATCGTCTTTGGAACCCCCTGTCAGGTAGTTGAAGGCAGCTATCAAATCCCCCCTCAGTCTTCTCTTCTGCAGACTAAACAAGCCCAGTTCCCTCAGCCTCTCCTCATAAGTCATGTGCTTCAACCCCCTAATCATTTTTTGTTGCCCTCTGCTGGACTCTTTCCAATTTTTCCACATCCTTCTTGTAGTGTGGGACCCAAAACTGGACACAGTATCCAGATGAGGCTTCACCAATGTCTAATAGAGGGGAATGATCACATCCCTCGCTCTGCCGGCAATGCCCCTAATTATACAGCCCAAAATGCCGTTAGCCTTCTTGGCAACAAGGGCACACTGTTGACTCATAGCCAGCTTCTCGTCTACTATAACCTCTTGGTCCTTTTCTGCAGAACTGCTGCCCAGCCATTCGGTCCCTAGTCTGTAGCAGTGCATGGGATTCTTCCGTCCTAAGGGCAGGACTCTGCATTTCTCCTTGTTGAACCTCATCAGGTTTCTTTTGGCCCAGTCCTCTAATTTGTCTAGGTCCCTCTGTATCCTATCCCTACCCTCCAGCATATCTATCACTCCTCCCAGTTTAGTGTCATCTGCAAACTTGCTGAGGGTGCAGTCCACACCATCCTCC
>RQSS01039765.1:0-12548 GCA_003846335.1 Cuora mccordi | reverse complement strand
GTTGGCAGAGACCCAGCCCGGGGTGCAGCAGAAATGGGGTGATTTGGAAGGAAATGGGGATGAGAAGAGACACATGGGGGGCAGGGGCGGCTCTAGCAATTTCGCCACCCCAAGCACAGCTCCGGTGCACCTCCTGCAGACGTGCCTCCCTCCCCCACTCTACTCCCTAGCCCCACTCCCCTCCCAGAGCTGGGGGAGAACCCAGGAGTCCCGGCTCCCAGCCCTGTCCCTCCCCCACTCTACACCCCTAGCCCCACTCCCCTCCCAGAGCTGGAGGAGAACCCAGGAGTCCCGGCTCCCAGCCCTGCCCCTCCCCCACTCTATTCCCTAGCCCCACTCCCCTCCCAGAGCTGGGGGAGAACCCAGGAGTCCCGGCGCTGCGGGGGGCGGGGCCGGGCCAAGACCCCGGGACACGCGAGTTCGCGTTAGGAGCCGGAGGGGGCGGGGCCGGGGCTCTCAGGGGGCGGGGCGGGGATGAGGAGTTGCGTGGGAGGGAGGTGTCAGGTTGACCCAGGGACCCGCCCTTACCTGGGCTGGAGAGGACGGAGGCGCCCCGGGGCAGGCTGGGAGTTGTAGTTCCTGGCTTGTCTCAGAGCGGAAGTGACGAACCGGTTGCTCAGGCAACGCGCCCCCTCCCTGTGCACACTGGGAAGCGTAGTTCTCTCTCTCTCTCACACGCGGCCTCTATTGGAGGAGGGGCCGTTACTCGTCACTTCGCCGAGCCCCTCCCCGCTCCCTGATTGGCGGAGAGAGCGCGGGACAGAGACTCGGCGCGTGGGGGGAGGCCCCGGTTCCCTCGCCCCGAGGCTTCACTGCCCCCCGCCCCTGGGCGCGCGCTGCGGCCGTTGGGATTCGAATCCCGCGTGGGATCCGGGCTGGGGGGGGCACGGGGCAGAGGCAGCGCGGAGTGAAAGGGCTTCACTACCCTCCCCCAGCTGGGCCTGGGGGGCAGCAGCGGGGGGGGGGGCTGAGCTGCCTGGGATCAGCCCCACAAGCGGCAGCCTGGGGGCCGCGGGGCCCCTCAACACCCCCCCCAACCTGCCCCTGCAGTGCCCCCCCCCGCTGTGACCCTCCCGCCAGCCCCATGCCCAGTGTCTCCTCCTTTCCCTTTGCCCCCCCCGTCCTCAGCGCCCCACCCCCCTGCTCCTCCTCTCCCCATGCTTGTCCTCAACACCCCACCATCCTCCTCCCCCTCAGCGCCCTGCCCCTAATTGATTCCAGCCCATTCCTCCATTGCTGGGCCCCACTTTCCCATCCCCCCACTCCCCCAGTCCATCCCCAGGGTGTGAGGTTCCTCATCTCCCATCTCTGCTACCCCCAACCTGCCGGGTTCCCCTTTTCAGCCACTGTGGGGTCCTCCAACCCGCCCCCACCCATCCACTCTGGGCTCTCTAAATCCCACATTCCCACAATGCACCTTGGTAACCCCACCCTCCTCTATCCCTAATCCCCCTAGTCCCTTCCCTGGGGTCCTCCTGGACACCCCAACCCACACTCCGGCCCCCACATACATCCCAGTCACTCATTCACACGCTGAGCTAGTCCTTCAGGGATCCCCACAGCCCACCAAACTTCTCCATCCATGAGCCCCCTGGACCCGTGGCTGGGAAGTGGGGGAAGCTGCCACTTTGGCTGGGCTGGGTGTGGGTGTTACTCTTTTCATGTCTTGTGTGTGCTGAGCTCACAAACGCTTTTTGCTCCCTCGGGGTGGGGGTGGTTTTGGCCGAAGGTGACGTGGTTTGGTAGCCCTGTGGATGCTGTGTGGTGTCTGGAATGGGGCGTGTGTTCCCATCATGCCCCTTCCCCTCTGCCTGCAGCGCTGAGGACAGACAGGTCTGAGGAGCAGAGCAGGAGCTCTGGGAAGGAGAAGAGCAATACGAACATGGAGTCTAAGATGAGGCCAGGTGACTTCTGTGGAGGGAGACATGCTGGACAGCACCAAGGATTGGGGAGACAACCAGGTGTGAGCCCAGGGCTCAGATTTCTAATTGTAGCGGTGATGGCAGAATGGGAGGAGGGTTGAAGCCGGAGCCCTGGGGTGTGGGAGTAGCGAGAAGAGGAGCCTCGCCACCATTGCTTTTGCTTTTGTGTTGTGTTTCATACCAAGGGAAAAGAAGTCGCGGGGACGGAGTCCAGCCCCGAGGTGAGATGGAAAGTGAGCGAGAGCAGTGACAGGGTGAATCCTGTTGATGCCAGGCAAGACCTGCCCAGCTGGGATGAGAGTAGCTGTCTCTGTCGGTGAGAGAAGTATCTGGTTTGGGAAGGGCTCTGGTCACAGCCCCCCCTGGCTCCAGGCAGGGACGTTCCGTTACCTGGGTGTGGGTTTCCGGACTAGCTGTGGCTTCAAGGGAGATGATGTTGCCATTTGCGAGGGCTGATCATCTCTCTGGTCAGGAGTGGTGTGTGCTCCCTAGCAGAAGGTTGGATCCATGAGGGTGACTCCCTGTTCTGAGTTTCTTTCTTCCTCCGAGGTTTCTCTCTCTGTGTTGGCCAACTTACACTCAAACTCTCTCTCTCCTTTCATGGACACCTTGTCAGGGACTCTAACCCCAATAGCAAAGTTCGTTGTCTGACCGCAGAGAGACAGGCAACACCAGCAAGGTCCGATCAAAAGCTCTTTATTGACAAGTGCACGCGTCAATAGAGAACAGCTCGTATCCGAAGAGAACCAGCCAGCCCTCTTATAACTAAGTATAGGTTATATAGACAGTTCCGTCGCGTCACAAATTATTCATTTCACACAACCCATATCCCACCCCCCTTTGGTTAGTAACAAACCCTAATAACAAAGCACATCTGTCTTTCTTTATAATGTAAGCAAGTCGTGATGCCCCAGCAACTTTCTTATCAGCATGGTTGCCAAGCACCAGAAACTGGAAGACAGGAGTTAACAACGGACCTAAGACAGAAACAGGGAATGAATACAGGGAGGCTGACTCCCTATCAGTTCTTCAAACACTGTTCATAACCCAGCGCAGTTGGTTCTATGCCAGGAATGCAATTCCCTCACTTATCTCACTTTTTCCCAAGGCTTTGTGAAACATGCTGTGACATGGGTCACAGCGTGAGTGGCCAGTCATGTCTTTGGGGTTGTGGGGTCTGAGACTGAGAGGAGTGGGCTCGTGGTCATGGCTTTGGGCACAGGATTAGAGATGCCCAGAACCCCCCTTATCACTTGCTAGCTCCATTACTGCATCACCCAAAAGCCTCGCTCAGGGTCCAGTATGCCTCCTTGTGCTGGGCACTGCAGGGACAATCAGAGGGACAGCAGGATGCATGAGGAAATAGATGAGTGTGTGAGGCAGATGGGTGAAGGGGTGTGTGTGGCATACATTGGGGACGGATGCGGGGTTGAGAGTTGGACGGACAGCGGGACAGATGGAGAGCTGCAGGGACGGATGGTGACGTCACAGGCTGGACTTGTGATGGGTTCAGCTCATGGCCGCTGGCCCTGTCATCTCCTGCCCCCATCTGCCCGTCTGACTCTGCCCCTGTCTCTTGCAGGCAGCACTCAGCAGAGTCTGGCCCTGTCATTACTGGTGCCTACATGCAGTGCACACCTGTGTGTTATGTGCTCCTGGAGAGCTCAGGCAGGGACAAGCGTGCGGCTCACGGCTGCTGAACCAGCTACTCCAAAGCCTGCCACAGATCTCCCCCTCCTTGGGCAGCAAGACCCTGGCCGGGGGGTTCCCCGTCCCTCCTCGCTGCCAAAGCAGCCTGCTCAGCAGAGAGACCGAGGTCACCTGCCTCTGCCCAGCCTCTAGCTGGAGCTGCTCCAGCCCCGAATTGCTGGTATCCAGCCTGGCCGGAGTTGGTGCGATGTCCTAGCGGAGTCTGTTCTCTCTCCCCTGTAGATGATGATCTTCCCACTGCAGTTAGTTGCTCTTTCTCTGCTTCCCCATAGCCCCTCCCCAGTGATAGTGACCCCTGCTGGCCAGGCACGGGAGTGTCCTGTAGGTGCCTTCTTGTAGGAGCAGTGACTCCTGGTGGCGAGGGGCAGCAATGCCTGGCATGTATCCCCCCCCCAGCATTGCAGCGCCCCCTGGTGGCCACTGAGGGCAGTTGCCTATGTGACCCCACCAGTGCCATTGCGCCTGTGAGCGCTGGTGGGTAGGTGAGGCAGGGCCCTGTATGTATATCAGCCATTGGGGCAGTGCCCTCTGCGTATCCCACTCTCATCTCGGTGACTCGTGTTATCCCAGTGGGGCAGTTCCCTGTGTGTATTTACTCTCCCCAACCCCTGCATTGGGCCAGTGACCACTGGTAGCCAGAGGAGTCAGTGCCTGAGGTGTGTTCTTCACCTCCCCCAAGGTGGCAGGGTGCCTGGGTGGCCGTGTCAGGCACTGCCCTGGGTATCTTCCAACCCCTTTGTGGCAGTGAGCCCAGCTCGTGGTGTGTGTCACTCCCCCACTAGGGATGTGCACAGGTGGCCAAGTGGGGCAGTGCCCTGTGTGTAGCCCCCTTCCCCCCCCCCCAGGGTGACCAGATAGAAAGTGTGAAGAATCGGGATGGGGTGGAGGGTAATAGGCACCTACATAAGAAAAAGCCCCGAATATTGGGACTGTCCCTATTAAATCGGGACATCTGGTCACCCTATCCCCTCTACCCCTGTGCCAGGGATGGCAGGCACTGATCCCTGGCATCCCCGTGGGGCAATACCCTCTGTATATCCCCCAATTGGGGCAGTGCCCTGTGTGTGTGTGTCCCCTATTTAGGTAGTGACCCCTGGTGGCTAAGTGAGGCAGTGGCCTTTGATTTCCTCTTCTCTCCCCAGCCCCCTCTCTCTCTGGGGTAGGGCCCCCAGGTGGGGCACTACCCGATGTGTATCTCTACTAATTGGAGCAGTGACCTCCCCGTGGTGCCCTGCTGTGGCAGTGCCCTATTGGTATCTCCCTCCCCCTCTCCCCACACCATTGTGGTAGTGGCCATTTCAGGCAGTGGCCTGTTTATCATCCCCCCCCCGCCCACCCCCATTGCAGCAGTGCCCCCTGGTGGCCAAGTGCAGCAGTGCCCTGCATGTATCTCCCCCAACCACTGCTGCAGTGACCCCAGGTGCCCAGTTTGAGTGTGTACCTCACCTCTGGGGGGCAGTGACTTGTGGGGCCAGCACCGTCTGTGACGTCTGGTGGCCACGTAGGGCAGTGGCCTGTATGTACCATCTCCTCTGGAGCAGTGACCACTGGTGTCTTGGTGCTAAGATGCAGCTACCTCTGGGTTACATAGTGGGGCTGTTTACAGGACAATGGGGACAGCCCCCCCCCCCCCCGTTCCAGGAAGTAGGGGAATGTCTGGTGTTCGGGGCAGAGCGTTCCACCTTCTATTGAACTGTGATGCTCTGAGCACCTTTCCCCTGCCGGAAGAAGACCCTCTGTGGCTCCAAAGCTGGTCCAGTAACAGGTATCACCTCAGCTGCCTTGTCTCCCTGGTATTCTGGCAAGTGTCCAACTTCCCCTTCGCTGTTGGTCCTCAAACCTTCTCCAAGCAACCCCCCCCCCCCACAGTCCTTTAAGCTGCCAAACCTCCCCTGGAGCCCAACCCTGGGGGGGGGCACCCCACCTGAAAACCCTACGTCACCATGGGAGTGGTCGTGTCTCCTGCTTCCATTTCCTGCCAGCCGCTGCCAGGCCCGGCCCAGACTTCCCATTTCTGGTGTGAGTCCGGAAGCAGATGCTGCCATGAGGTGGTGCTGGAAAGGGTTGTGCTGGTGTCAGGAGAAAGCAGGAGGAGTAGGTGGGGTCTGTGCTACTGCGGGGAGGTGCTGCCCTTGCTGTGAAAAGGCCCCGCCCTTAGGGGAGATGTCATCTCCCTGCCTTGCCACGCTCTGCACCAGCCCCTGCTTGTCACGGAAGCAGGGCTGGCTCCAGGCACGAGTGTAGCAAGCAGGTGCTTGGAGCGGCCAATTCAAAGGGGCGGCCCGTCCGGTATCAGGGAAGCACGTCTGGGTCTTTGGTGGAAATTCAGCGGCGGGTCCCTCATTCCCTCTCTTAGTCTTTGAGCTGCCGCCGAATTGCTGCCAAAGAGGAAGGGGGGGAGGACTCGCCGCCGAACTGCCGCAGAAGAAGCAGTGTGGTTGAGCTGCCGCCGAAGAGCCACAGCTTGTCCTTTTTTTTTTTTTTCCTCCTGCTTGGGCGGCAGAAAAGCTGGAGCTGGTCCTGCACAGGAGGAGCAGGCTCCAGTCTGCGGAGCTGCAGCAGGGAACCCCGCAGCCCAATGCCTGTCAGGCACCCCCGTTCTCCATGCCCCTAATCCTTGCTGCCCCCCACACCCATCAGTTATAGAACAGGAGGCAACTTAACTTCTGCTCACTGTTCCCGGTGGGGCTCTAACAGAGCGCGTCCCGGAGCAACGTAACTTCCATTCGCTGCTCCCTTTATAGGAGCACAGTCAAAGCTCTCACAGGCTGGGCAGCAAGGGGCTGATGCAGTTTGTCTCACCCCAGTGGATATTGCAGCCCTTAGTATAGAGGTTTGTTCTTTAAACATGGGGTCAATCTCCTGTGGGGTTGGACCACAGGAGAGCTGCATGCCCCTTCCTGTGCTTCTAACCCTGCACTGTTCACCCTGCGTCCTCCCCCATGCCCCTAACCCTGTGCCCCCCTCTGCCACCCCTAACCTCTGCACCCCTAACCCTGTGCTCCCCCCCTGCACTTCCTCCTGCACCCCTAAACCCTACATCCCCAACCTCTGGTGCTTCTAACCCTGTGCCCCCCAAACCTTAAACCTGTGACCTCTGACACACCTACACCCCAACCCTGCACCCCCTCTGGCACCCCTCACCCTGCCCCCTTAACCTCTGCACCCCTAACCCTGTGCTCCCCCCCTGCACTCCCTCCAGCACCCCAACCCCTACATCCCCAACCTCTGGCGCCCCTAACCCTGCACCCCCTCCAGAACCCTTACAGCCCTCGCCCCTAACCCTGTACCCCCCCCAAACTCTAAACCTGTGACCTCTGGCGCCCCTACACCCCAACCCTGCACCCCCCTCCTGCACTCCTCACCCTGCCCCCCCAACGTCTGCACCTCTAACCCCTGTGCCCTCTCCTGTCCCCCTAATCCCTGCGACCCCCGTCTGGCACCCAACCCCTGAACCCCCTCTGGTGCCCCCAAGCTCTGCACCGCAAGCTCTGCACCCCTAACCCTGTGCCCCCCTCCAGTGCCCCTATCCCCTGCATCCCTAACCCCTGCCTCCTCCCGCATCCATAATCCCTGCACTGTGCCCCCTTTTCCCCTAACCCCTGCACCCCCTCCTGTGCTCACTTGGGGAAACTGACCTGGATGCACGGAGTAGTGGCATTGCTGCTCGCTCCCCCGCCGCCCCTGAACACTGCTCCTCCGCACATCGCTAGGGGGTTGTGAGAGGGGGAGCAAGGAGCAACATCAGGGCGCCCTGCATCCAGGTCACCTTCCCCACCACCTGGGCTGCTGCTCTCTGTCCTCCCCTTATGCAGCCCAGGTGGTGGGGAAGGTGACCTGGATGCAGGGAGCCCTGATGTCACTCCTTGCTCCCCCCTCACAGCCCCCTAGGGGGGCACAGAGGAACATTGTGGGGAGCAGTATCCACTCGTCACCGCTCTCTCCCCCTTCTCTTCCCCTCCCTCCCCTCATGTTCCTGTGCCGGGAGGGAGCAGGGAGAAATCTGGGCACCACCCCAAGCAGCGCTCCCCTGCCAGCCGGGAGAGTTTCTGACTTTACACCAGCAGCACCACACCTCTCTGCTACCGTACAGCACCGCCCTTGACCATGGTACCCCTGGGCAATTCCCTGGTGGCACCCACCCCTAAGGCTGGCCCTGGCTACGGGCTTCAGAGGGAGTGACCAGACCAGGCGGCCATGGAGAGCTCCAGCCCGTTCTCCCCTCCCAGCTTCTAGCAATCAGAGGCCAGGGACATGCTTCCATGCTGATGACAGGTACTGCTCGATGACGATCCAAAGTACCTTCATATTCCTCATCTGAGTCAGATGCCACCCACCGAAGATTGATTTTCCTGTCTAGTGGTTCAGGTTCTGTAGTGTCTGCATCAGCGTGTTGCTCTTTAAGGACTTCTGACAACATGTTTCACACCTTGTCCCTCTTGGATTTTGGAAGGCTCTTCAGATTCTTAAACCTTGGGTTGAGCGCTGTAGCTATCTCTAGAAATCTCACATTATACCTTCTTTGCGTTTTGTCAAATTTGCAGTGAAAGTGTTCTAAAAGTGAACAATATGTGCTGGGTCATCACCCAAGACGCGGATAAAACCATGGAGCAGGAGACATACAGTTCTTCATCAAGGTCTTCAGTCACTAATGCATTATTTTTTTAACGAGCGTTTTCAGCATGGAAGCATGTCCTCTGGAATGGTGGTTGAAGTATGAAGGCATATGGATGTTAGCATATCTGGCACGTTAATACCTTGCAACGCTGGCTACAAAAGTGCCATGAGAGAGCCTGTTCTCACTTTTAGGTGACGTATATAGGACACGGGCAGCATTATCTCCAGTAAATGTAAACAAACTGGTTTGTCTTAGCGACTGGCTGAACAAGAAGTAGGACTGACTGGACTCTAAGGTTTTCCATTGTTTTCTTTTTGAGTGCACTTATGCAACAACAAAATCTACATATGCAAGTTGCACTTTAATGATAAAGAGATTACACTACAGTACTTTATATTTTACAGTGTAAATATCTGTAATAAAACCATATATAGTGAGCACTGTACACTTCATATTCTATGTTGTAATTGAAATCAATATATTTGAAAATGTAGAAAAACATCAAGAATATAATAAATTTAAATTGGTTTTCTATTGTTTAACAGTGTGATTAAAACTGAGATTAATCATGATTTTTTTAAAGTTAATTGCATAAGTTATCTGCAATTAATTGACAGCCCTAGATTTGAATTTTTCTGTCCCATGCAGGACAAGCTGGAATATTTGTGTGCAGGGAAAGAGCCTGGGGGGAATTGTGCTGGGAAATTATTTCCTGTTCTGACATTTCCCCAATTGCCCCTTTTGCCCTAACAGGCTGCAGCGCAACATCCATGTTTTGCTCCGGCTCATTCCTTCCTTCCAGGGGCCGGGGAAGGGAAATGGCTGCAGTGAAGCCAGTTGAGGTCGGGATTATCAGCAAGTTGCTGGCGGGTTCCCTTTGCAGGGAGAAAGGGCAGTAAATACATAGGGGGTGGGAACTTCCAGGAAGGTTGGTCTGTGTGGGAGAGGGCAGGAAATCCCCAGGGTGGGGGAAGGGTGGGGGACAGGGTGTGACAAACCTGCTGGGATTTGTTTACTGTGAGGCTCCAGCATTTCTCAAGTGTGGCCACCAGGTGCTTTTATTGTGTCCACGTGTGGTGGGGCTCAGGCTTCAGGCTTCTGCTCTGGGATGGTGGGTGGCAGGCTCAGTCAAGATACATGGAAACAGAAGAATGCCAGCTTTTAAAACAATCCTCCAGCAAGACAAAGAAACTCACATCTGTAGACTCAGAAAACACTCCCAAGAAATTTTAACAATATATTGTCATGAAAAAAAACCAAAGTGCTAAAGATACCTGGTTTTTCAACTACTTTAAAAAAAATCTTCTCAAATCAGCATCTTTAAAGTGAAACTCTTTCTATCTTTTAAACCAGACAATTCTCCCCAGAAGGAGAGGCACTGCTCCTGGAGACACTGCAATACCAGATCAATGGACAGAGCAAGCTCCTATTCCATGACCTTGTTTCAAAAAATCAATTTGACATACAGTCCTTAAATAAAGGACCTACCAGCTATTAAACTGAAAAGAACAGATTTAAAGTTTATTAGAGAATATTTAAAAATAAACGATACAAAGTGTTTGAAGCATCAGTTATTGTGTCATTGGGGGTAACATACAGGTTGTAGGGGGATGTTAGCGTTCTGGTATTGGACGGCATATACATATACACAGTCTGTCATGTCCCCAATGTGGGGTATATGGTGGGTGAGTTCAAGGTACAGCCAGCAAGCAGTGAGGGTACATCACTCATACAAACAGGTTACGGATAGTCATGGGCATGAATAAATGAGCAGACTGGGTAATGATGATAGGATGACCCTCACAGGGCAGAGTTCAGTTTGGTTGGTTTAGGGGATAAAGTCCAACAGGGGAAGCCTACAGGTCGCTTCAGCCCTATGGGTGCGCGAAGTCACGCCAGCTTACTCTTGGTATCGACGGTGGCCGGTGACATGCTCTACTACGCTTGATCTTAACTCTAAGGAGCCGAGAAGCAATGCTGAGAGTCTCGAATGCTAGGCAGCCGCTCTTTCCCCACTGCTTTCTAATTCAGCACGAGGAGCTCCCAGACACGCACCAAACACCATTTACGACACTTTGATAACTAGGCAACTCGAAGTGATGATCACTTCCCTGGAAGAATTCAAAGCAAGAGCCCTTAACACACAATTCTGTTCAAAGACAGAGAAGTCTTTCAGCCTCCTTCCTCTTGCTGGTTTCCCTGTACATTCCTAATTTGCATAAACCCACCCACTGACCTGTGACTAACAATCTCTCACTGTTTTAACTCTTACAGCAAAACAGGCCAAAGAAAGCCTATGCAAGCACTATACCACAGCCCCAGTGCTCTTTTCTGCTCCTTCTCAAACGTACAGTCGTCAGGCACACATAAGATAGTTTTGCTCCATACCAGTCCAGTTCCTTGCTGTTTCTTGTCTAACCACTGCACACACATGGTATAACCCTACCCTGAGCTGATTCCCGACTTTTGCGCTCAATACAGGAAAACGAGAATTGAGAGAGAAGCTGTGCAGGGAAGTCTTCCTCAACTTGCACTCCACTCCCCAAGGGCCTTTCGGGCTCTTCTGTGGACTTCAGGTTCCATTTGATTGCCAAGGTTTATGGTCTTATTAATTAGCCATCTCCTAATGCAAGGATGCTGCTTGTCAGACTAAAGATCGATTTTCCAAATGAGCTGAGAAACAGAACTAACGCTGAGCACGAGGAGTTACATTTCCATGAGCATCCAGAATCTGACTGTGCCCTGGCAAGTTCAATGCTTCCGAAAGAAATCAGAAAATAAGGAGCCCGTCAGGTCCCCCTGCTAGCACCCAAATCTGGTGTCTAGTCAATCTGCTGGGAAATAAGGAAAAGGCAATGAATAAAGAAGTCAGGAAATAACAAGGAAATGAAGAGGTTTCTGTCCAATTTACCATCTTCTCAGCTACCAATCAAATATCGGCATAAGTACAGGTGGTTGGATGGCAGTTAAAAGGAGCTGCTGTGGCAAGTGTTAGGAGCCTGCAAGCAGCATGCAGACCCTTTAAAAACACCGCAATTAGAGGCTGTGACAAAGTTCCTCCTCTACCTTGGTGGGTCCTGCGCTTATTGGCAGATTTGCTCACCTCAGTGATCTTCCCCACAGTCTGGGTCAACTCCTCCTGTGTCTGATCAGGAGTTGGGAGGTTTGGGGGAACCCGGGCCCGTCCTCTACTCCAGGTTCCAGCCCAGGGCCCTGTGGCTGCAGCTGTCTATAGTGCCTCCTGTAACAGCTGCATGACAGCTACACCTCCCTGGGCTACTTCCCCATGGCCTCCTCCAAACACCTTCTTTATCCTCACCACAGGACCTTCCTCCTGGTGTCTGATAACGCTTGTACTCCTTAGTCCTCCAGCAGCACAGCACACTCTCAGCTCCACGTGCCTCTTGTTCCCAGCTCCTCACACGCACACCACAAACTGAAGTGAGCTTTTTAAACCCAGGTGCCCTGAGTAGCTCTGCCTTGATTGGCTGCAGATGTTCCACTCAGCCTGTCAGGGGTGCTGAAAGCCCCAGGGCAGATGCAAGGAAGTTTTGTGCCCTAGGTGAAACTTCCACCTTGCACCCTCCCACCCAGCTAACCCTGCCCCCCCCCCCACGGCAGCTAACTCAGCCCCCCACCCAGGGAGCCCCCCAGCAGCAGCAGCAGCTACCCGCCCCCCCCCCACCGTGACAGCTAACCCCTCTCCCCCCCATCCCATCCTGCGGAATCTAACCCTGCCTGGGGAGCCCGCCCCAGCTCATCTCGGCTCTGCCTCCTCCACTGAGCACGCCCGGAGGTCGCTCTAATTCTCCTTCCCGCCCAGGCTTGCCGCGCCGATTGGAGGAGACTGAGAGCTGGGCTGTGTGCTCGGTGGAGGAGGCAGAGCGGAGGTGAGCTGGGGTGGGGAGCTGGTCCCCTGTGCGCCCCCAACCCCCCGTTACTGGAGACAGCCCTCCCTGCGTGCCCCCCCCACCCAGCTCACCTCCACTCCACCTCCTCGCCTGAGGGGGCTTCTAGGTGCCTCCAACCACTAGGCACCCTAGGTGGCCGCCTTGTTTGCCTAAATGGTTCCACCGGCCCTGGTGTTCACAAGCAGTGTGAAAACGTGCAATTCCCGCTCGCACTGCACAGGGGCAACACAGCTCCGGGGTTCTCTGGAATCGCACAATAATGCTGGCTTTGTTCCCACAGCACCTGGAGCTTTGCACAGCGAGACATGGGGGTGCAGCAGCCCCCGCCGCAGCCCTCATTCCCGCCCCTCTGCTTCTCTGCGGGGAACTTGTTATGCCATGAGGGGG
>ML123496.1:537439-561455 GCA_003846335.1 Cuora mccordi | reverse complement strand
CAGCCGTCGGCATGTGGAGACTCACCCCCAGCTAAATTGTGTGAATTCTCCCTGAGCAACTCATGAATCATACAGAGAGGCACCAGCAAATCACCCCAGCCCCGAGCCTTGCACCCCAGAAATATACCTGTGACGTTGCAGTCCGTATGATTTTATAAAAAAATATGCTAATCAGTGTGAATATAATGTAACTAGAATATGCTTCATGCAAAAGGTCTCTTGTAAGGTATCATTACAAAGCTTATAATCTACTGAGTGTGATCATCCTGTTTGTATGAATGTATCATTCTTGGATCTGAAACTAGAAATATGAACTATCACTCTGAGGTCCTATTGTAATTATGCAAAGTGTGGGCCATTTGGACTCTTGATGGCTCCCATCAACTAGGACAATTGGTTGTAAATGGCTCCGTTGACTTGCAAACCTTCCTGTGAGTCAGGCCAGGAAGAATGAAGGCCTGGGGGTCTCACAGGACATGTGACCATGTCCAGTGATGAGCTGCCAAAATCTTAACAACCGGTTCCCTATAAAAAGTTCTGATTTAAGTGGGGGGAGCGGGGGAGGGGCTGGGGGAGGCATCCTCATGGGGCCAGGGGCCCCTGCAGGGCCTGGGCCAATTGCCCAACTTGCCCCCTCTCCTCCCCTCTGGCCAGCCCTGGAGCTTGCAGCAGGCCCCCCCACACACACCTTGCTGGGCCATTCAAAAAGCGGCAGCAGGACGACTCCAGAGCTCAGCTGAGCTGCCCAGCTGGTGCCGGCAGCTGGCCACGCTGCAGCTGGGGGGGAAGCGGGGGAAGGGCTGGGGGAGCCTCAGCCTCCCCAGCTGGGAATCCTGGGAGCAACAGGATGGTCCGGCCCGTGGACTGGAGTTCTTTGCCCACCCCCAGCCCTTTAACAACCAGTTCTCCATGGAGGTCTAATTTTAGCAACCGGTTCTTGAGAACCTGTGGGAACCTGCTCCAGCTCACCACTAACCATGTCCCCTGGTACTGGAATCCATCTTAAACCTGGTGCTGTGATAGCCTGAATGTGGAGTCCCACTCATGACAACGCTCAGCTCTGTGGGGTGGAAATTCCCAGTGGGTTCCTGGGCACGGGGTTCCTGCCGGACCTTGTCTTCTGTCCAACAGAGAGACAGGCGGACACAGCAGCTACTCTACCCCCCACAGAAGCTACTCTACTCCCTGGCTCATGGCATGATTTGAAACATTGTCAAACTGTGACCAGTGAAACCACCTGAAACCAAAGCAAATCCTTGGGCCTGCAGAATCCCCAGAACATGGCTTGTCTTGCGTTAGCTGCGATCAGGACATTTACAGGCACAAGCTAACCCAGAGAAGGAGAGCCGGCCCCTCAGATGTTCATCTCCCCCCAGAAAGAGGGGTTTTATATATTTTCTTACTGGTCTTTAGAGCCCCCTCCCAGTTTCACCTCCGCCCACCCCCAATCCCAGGTGCAAGGGCTGGAAACACGAGGGCTGGGTGCATAATGTTTTCGTTTAACCTACACGGGGAACAAATATTTGATAATGGTCTCCACAGTCTAGCAGAGAAAGGTCTCATGTGATCCCATGGCTAGGGTTGAAGCTGGACATATTGAGAGTGGAAACCACATGTCAATGTTTACCCGGGAGGGGAATTGACCATGGGAACAATGGACCACGCAGCGCGGTGGATTCTCCATTGAGGCGGGATGTGTTTCTAGGGGATCTGCTCTCATTCAAACAGGAATTAACTGGGGGCTGTTCTCTGGCCTGTTATCCAGGAGCTCAGCCTTGGTCCCTCCTGGCCTGGGAATCTACCAGTCTCTGCCATGGCTTCTGGGAATCTATCTGCTCACTCTGGTGCCACCAAGGGGACAGGGACACAAACTGCCCAGAGTCACACAGCTTCTTCAGATAAATATTCCCATATTCTCTCGTTCCTCCCCAGGCTCCTGCTGACAGGAAGGGACACACCTGGGCTGGAGCTCAGCCATCCTCCACCAGAGACCTTCTCCTCCAGGTGCCAGGTCCTGACCCAGTAGGTTCCCCCCACCCAGCAGGTCTTGAGAGATGGAGCGATTCCGGGAGGACGTCACCTGCTCCATCTGCCTGGATGTCTTGGACGACCCTGTCTCCATCGAGCGCGGCCACAACTTCTTCCAGGGCTGCCTCGCAGCTCACTGGCGTGGGGTCTCGGCCTGGAGCTACCAGTGCCCCGAGTGCTGGACTCCCTGCTACAGGGACAGGATGATCCCGGACACACAGCTGAGAGCCCTGGTGGAGAAAATCACAGACCCCCTGCGGGAAGAGATGGAGCTGGTGAGACCAGACTGGCCAGATCAGAGAAAGGGGCTTTGCCTCTCTAGGGGTGCTGGCTCCCACTGGCCCCATGGTGGGAGGCTGTCTGACTCAGGGGGGTCCCAGCTCTGGCCCTGCTCTCTCCTTGCAGCAGGGGCCGGGGGCTCAGCCAGAGCCGGGGCGCCCGGTGCAGCTGGTGCATCTGGACGAGGAAGGGGGCCCAACCTTGGACGAGGAGGCCCTGAACCGCTGCCTGGAGCAGGGTGGGGTGGGGGACGCCCCCCGTTTGCCTGGTGTCCATCATCGGGGAGCAGCGCCGGGGCAAATCCTTCCTGCTGAACTACCTGCTGCGCCGGCTCCGGAGCCCGGTGAGTGGGGTCGGATACCCAGCCAGCGCCCTGAACCACATGGGCCACCCCACCCTAGCCAGGACCCTGCCCCTTGGAACACAAACGTGACCCATCCTTGGCAGGGCCCCACCCCTTTAACCGCATGGCGCTCCGAATCCAGCCAAGCCCCTACCTGCTTCACTGCACGCCGGGTCCCGATACCAAAGGTCCCATCTCCCCAGCCGGAGTCCTTCCCCGTACAAGGCCGAGACCCAGGCTACAGCAACTGAGGCCCTGCAACCTCCTCCACTGTCCCCTTCCCCCCGCACCCTTAGGACCGCAGACCCAAACTCCACTCCCTTGTGTCCTCACCCTGGTCGGCCCCTACAGGCGGCTGAGGACGCATCCTGGATGGGCCGCGAGGACGAGGCCCTGGCGGGTTTTGAGTCTCGTGCCGGGATGGTGACCGTGACGAGGGGGGTGTGGATGTGGGACCAGCCCCTCTGGGTCGAGGACCAAGGGAGAAAGGTGAGTGGAGCAGGGGGCTAGATACGGGAGCTGTTGCAATAGGGGAGGGGGAGATTAATACAGAGCAAGGGGACAGGTCCCAGCATCATGCTGGGGACAGCAGACTAAGTGCTCGGCAGTGGGAGCTGTGCTGAGGAGCAGGGAGCGGGCAGGGGGCGCTGTGCTATGGGGAGGAGGTGGGGGGTTCGGCAGTGGGAGCTGTGCTGAGGAGCAGGGAGCAGGCAGGGGGCGCTGTGCTATGGGGAGGAGGTGGGGGGCTCGGCAGGGGGCACAGTGCTGGGGACCATGAAGTGGGTGGGGAGTTCAGTGGAGGGCGCTCACCTTTTCTTCTCATTATTTCCTAGATTTGTAACATTTCCAGCACATTTAAATGGACGGAGGTCGATTATTTGGAGGTGGGTGGGGCAGAGGATAGACACAGCTCTACTGACACTGACCTGGCAGCCATGTCCCTGCTGGGGATAACCCAGGTGTGTGGTTGGTGTGGGGACTGGTAGTGGCTGTTATTGATGGTTAGAAGGTCCCAGAGATCTTGCCCAGGCCAGAGTTCGGGTGCAGTGAGTCTGAACAGTAATACATCATCAGTAATTAATAAAATATTAGTGATCGTCATATTTCCGGTTAATTACCATTACCTGGCAGCTATTACTCATTCACCCCGTTAACTCTCAGTGGTTGGTTATTACAGCTGAGTGCCAGCTCTGCTGCAAGTCCGGTGGAGAAGAGATTTGTGTGTCCTGCTCAACTCTCCCAAGTGATCTGAAATGCGCCTGTGGACTCAGATTGCTGGGAGGGTCAGGGAGCCTCATGGCAGTGCAGGATGGGTTTGGTGACCCAGAGCTGGGGCGGGAGGAAGAAGGGGATGTCCACTTCCCCAGAGCAGTTGGCTCATTGGCTTCTGATGCTGCTCACCAGATCTAAATGGAAATTAGGCTTTTCCAGTTTTCTTATTTTCTCCTGAATCAGGAGGGTTCTTCCCACTGATGCCTAAAACATCCACTGAAATTTGGAAATTGATCAGATGTGGCTAAGAAAAGTTATCACGATACAGACAGACAAAGAGAAATTCCATCGAGTTGTGTGTCAGGCCTTCTACTTTGTTTGGCCAATTAACTAACTTCTATAATTGGTGATTATATATTCATGTAACCCTTCTGCCAGGCCGAAACAATAGCAGCGAGGGCCGGGTTCAATACATAGGGGTCCCTTCCCTACAACGTAATGCAAACCAGCTCGAGCCCCCACCCAGTGACCTGGGAAAATCTTACACACACCCCTGGGCGCCTCGAGGAGGCAATACTTCCTCTCTCGCAAGCACAGAGTCTCGGTGTAGCAGAAAAGGTTTAATTACATGAGATAAACCACAAGCATTAAATTGGGAAAACACCTCAATTAGCGTTCATAGATTAAACCGTGAGCAAAGATCCACCCCAGGAAATTGGGCTGTGTCCTTCTCCACGGGCTCTTGAGTCCAGCAACCCCCAAATCACCCCAAGACTCCAAAGTCCAATATCCCAAATGTCCCTAGAGTCCAGCAACCCAAAGATCACCCACAGTCCCAACAATCCCACAATCCAAAAGTCTCTGTCCCGGGTCAGTGCAGCCCCAGAGTTCGAGAGTCTATCTGCAGAGGTCTCTGTCTCCACCCCCAGCCTGGGTGGAAAGGGGCACCTTACATGGTCCGTGGGGTTCTGCTCCCGCCTTCTCCACGAACTGCTCCTCCAGCCATCCTCACAAACTGCTCTGCTCCGCCAGCTGCTCTGCTCCACCAGCCGTCCCGTGATCCGCTCCAGCCGTCCCCACAAACTGCTCGGCTCTGCTCACTCCGTGGGCTGCTCCACCCATCCCACAGCTGCTCCGCTCTGCCAGCTGCTCTGGTCCACCAGCCGTCCCCGCAAACTGCTCGGCTCCACTCACTCCGTGGCTCCACGAACTGCTCCACTCCGCTCTGCAGTATAGCTTCAGGCTCCCCCACTAGTTAGCACAGTACTCAGTGCTTTCAGCTCAGCAATTCCAGCTCTTTAGTGATTTCAGCTCACAGTAGGGGAGCCCCAGTGCTAGTGCACCATTAGCCCAAAGTGAGTTCAGCTCAGTAACCTGTATCTAGATTCTTAAGGGAATCAAAAATCAATTCTGATATTCCACAATGGAGAGAGGCATAGGTGGGGCTAGTGCTTCCAGCTCACACAAGGAGCCTGCACCACCAGGTACAGATACCTGTCCCCAGCCTCTCTCAATTCACTGGGTTTTGGAACCCATGTCCCTTGTCTAGCAAGTACTATTTAGTTTATCATAAGACAGTTTTGTAGTTCCTCATTTACTTAATCAGGGTGACAACATTTTATTCCTCCTGCCCTAATAACAAAGAAATTGGGGATCCCACAGCTGTGAAAATAACCATCCCAGGCTGCTATGAACTATGCTAAGTGGAGTGGGTTTGCCAATGCAAATGCACATTCCTGAAATTCCTTTCCCCACTCCAATGCACATTCTTGAAATTCCTTTGTCCACTCCTCATAATTTACCACCAGATGTCAGGGTAGAGCTCATCCTGACTCTGCTTACATCCATTAATAGCTGCCAGATATTGGTTATTTTTTAGTCATTGTCAGGGTTCCCTCCCCACTCTGAACTCTGGGGTACAGATGTGAGGACCCACATGAAAGACCCCCTCAGCTTATTTCTACCAGCTTAGGTTTAAACTTCCCCAAGGCACAAATCCTTTCCTTGTCTTTGGACGGTATCACTGCCACCATCAAGTGATTCAGACCAAAATTCAGGGAAAGGGCCACTTGGAGACCCTGTTCCCCCAAAATATTCCCCCAAGCCCCTTCTCCCCCTTTCCTGGGGAGGCTTGAGAATGATGTGAGTACCGACCAGACCCTTTGTCTCTAGGCCACTGAAAATCAAATACCCCTTTACAGTAAAGTGATTCTGTATCTCTGGCCAGGAGGGATTTAACGTTACTGTGCACATAAAGGTTATTACCCTTCCCTTGATATTTATGATAGTCACCATTTACTGTCAACTGTTCATTATTTAGTTCCCACCATTAGCTGTCAATTGTTTTCAGGGTGACAATGGCAGGAGATGGAAAATAAAAGTTTTGTGGAAAAATGGAAAACTGACAAAATCAGAATGTTTTCATACAAATTTCCACTTTCAAAGAACAGCCGAGCATTGGCGTTTCTTGGGTTTCTCTCTGCATGTTTTTGGTTTCCACTCGTTTCAGGTTTCAAGCTTCAATTTTCTGTCTATGATTTTCAGTTCTTGTTCATTATGTTTTGGTCCATGGTTGTCAGTTTTGTGGTTTTAGTTATCACATTACATATTTCATTCATTGGGTTTCATTCTTTGATTATCGGATTTTGATTGGCTTGTCAGTTTGGGTGGTTGTTTTCGATTTTCTGCTTTTGTTTATTGATGACAAGATTTCAGTGTTGGTTTACTGGGCTTCACTTCTTAGTGTCTCGCTACTGATTATTGACTTTTAGTTTTCTTCATAAATTGGGGGGTGTTAAATTTGTTTCCCAGTTCTGCTCTTCACTTTTTTTTCACTATTGTTTTCTGCCTTTGACTATTTCCTTTTCTAACTTTGACTTGATGTTGTGACCTTGATAAGTGGTTTTTCACACTTGAATTACTGGGTTTCGGTTTTGGCTATTGGTTTTCTGATTTCAGTTTCTACTTTTTTGGCTTTGATTACTAGACTTCTGCTTTCAGATATTGGTTTTCTGATGTTGATTCCTGGTTTTCTGGCTTTGACGTTTGGGTATTTTGACTTCAATAGCTGGTTTTCTGACTTCAATTGCTGGTTTTGACTCTTTGACTGTTAGTTTTCTTGACTTCAAATACTTTTTTTTTTTATTGTTGGCTTTCAGTCTTTGCTTCCTGACATCTTTCTTCCATTACTGGTTGTCTGGCTTTGATGACGATCATCAGTGATTTTCTATTTTTCACCATTGATTTTCTGACAATTCTTAGCTTGCTAATTTTGCTAAGTAATTGTCTGATTTCTTTCACTGGTTTTCTGGTTTTAATAGCTGGTTTTCTAATTTCAGTGGCTAGTTTTCTGCTTCTGATTATTTCTTTTTGGACTCCGATTTTTTGCTGCTGAGTTCAATTATTGGCTTTCTGTGTCCTCGATGACTGCTTTTCTATAATCAACTTTTGGGTTTTCTGAGTTCAGTTATTGCTTTTATATCTGTGATTGTGGGTCTTGAGTTGTTGGTATTTGAAACTACGTTTTCTCTCTTCATTTCATCAATTTTCTCCTTCAGTGATCAGTTTTCGCTTCACATTGTTCAGGTTCTGTTTCGTTTCAGTGGCATTTATTTCACTTGCTTCTTTGGTGTCACCAAACTTGTTTGGTCACCTTTAGTCACTAGGGGGAGATGTTTTAGTTAAAGACGGAAAATATTTTCTTTCTCTCTCTGCATCTCAGATATTTGTTCATGTTGCAAAGGAGGTTGGTGAGAGCTGCGATCTGCCCCCAATTCAGGTGAGTCCTCGTTTCCCATCACCGTAAAGTGGGGGTAAAATGCTGGTTCCACCCCTTCTCCCATCACCCCCCTTTATTCTTATTATTCATTGTATCTATTGCCAGAGCACCTCAGACCCCCCCGTCCTAGAACAGGACCCCGTTGTGCCAGGTGCTGGACAAACCCACAGCAAACAGCCAGTCCCTGCCCCCATTATTCTCCTTCCATGCCCATGGCGTGCCCAGAGCCTCAGTGTCGGTGGCTGGGTTCGGCAGCATCCTCCAGCTCTGGTCTCCTCTCTGTGCCCCCAGCCGCAGCGTGACCCTTCTCCTGTGCTCCCTGTTGCAGCACCTGGACCTGTTGGTGCGAGATTGGCAGCTCTCTGGAGCCTACGGCATGGCTGCGGGGCAGGCGTACCTCAGAGACATCACACGGGTAATGATCACAACCAGGTACCATGTTTGTTCATCGAAGAAGCAAACTCCGGCTTTGGGGCGGAGCTGAATGGTTCCCTGGCAGGTCTGATTTCTCATTGACGGCCGCAAATGTCACTTTGACTCTTCCAGGAACTGGAGGCTTCTGCTGAGCAGCCCCTGGTGTTGGGAGCTCTGAGGACGAGCGGCACCCGGTGCTACCTACTGCCCCACCCTGGCTCTAGGTTCATCAAGAGCAGGGCAGGGACACCAGGCGGTGAGATGCCCCATCCCTGCCCCATATCTCCCTCGTATCACCCACCACCACATCCGTCCCTGGCCTTGTCTCCCCATCCTGCGCTACCCCTCACCGCTATCCATGCCCCCATCCCCCCCTCCTGCACTGCCCCCACATCAAAATCCCAGTGCCCAGCTCACCCCCTTTGACTTCGAATTGACTCTAGTTCCCACGGCACAGGGGCCCTCACAAGACTCTGTGCGGGGGGGGGACATGCGGGGGGCACTGCTGGGGGGATGCTGCTGGGTCCCCACTTTTCAGTCTTCATGGGTTCCCTGGCACCACCCTTTGGAGACTCCTGACCCTGCTCTGCTGCAGCCTCTCCCTGTCCAACCCCTGCTGCTCTCCCATTTTTTCCCAGGCAGTGCGGGGCGGGGGTGCTAAGCAGCTGTTGCTCAGAGAGGAAAACTCATTTCCTGTGGCGGAAATCAGCCCCCCACATCCCCCATGTAACTTGTGTCCTACCCCAGATGCCTGAGTCCCTCCCGGATGCCTGGGTCCTTTTCCCCCCTGCAGACATGGACGAGGATTTCCAACAGTACCTGTGTGGCTACGTCGACACCGTGGTTCGCTCAGCAGGGACACACGTCCGGACGGACCGAGCCGGGCAGGTGCTGACGGGGGCTCAGCTGGCTGCCAGGATCAAGGTGGGAGAGTGGGGGCTGCTAAAGGGAAGGGGGATGGGATGGGAGACAGCAAAAGGGGCTGCAGGGAGCGGGTGGGGGGCTCAGCAGGAGACAGGCTGAGCCGTCCCTGATCCCAGTTCCCCCCGGCCTTATTCCCTGCAGGGCGTCTACCAGTATTTGAAGACCAAACGCTATGACTTCTCCTCCCCCATGAAGGTACCAGGTCGTGTCTTCCCCCTTCTCTCTATCCAGCCTAGATTTGGGGGCGGTGGGGGCTGGTTCTATTGACCACTGACTCCCAGTCCTCCTGCCATTGGCCATTGGACACCACAACAGCTCCCCCAAATGTCCTGATTGGGGCTCCCTGCCCCCAACCCCCGAGAGATAAGGGGACCCCCTGGGACCCAGCCTGAGAACCAGCCCCTTCCACTGGGGTAGCGGAAATGTAGCCATGGCTGTGGAGTTAGAATGGGCTGCCCTGGCCGTGGGGGAGTGTGGGTAGATCGGGGGCCAATGAGGAGGTGATAGCGGGGAGCAGGGTCCTGGAGGAATGGGGGGAGAAGGTGGTGAATTGGGGGGGCTCTCAGTCCAGAGATGGGCCTGTCCCCACCCCCACCCCATCCCCTCTAACCCCACAGATGGCCGAGACATTTGCAGCAATGAGACAGGAGACAAACAGCAAAGCAATAGAAGACACCAGGAAGGAATACGAACAATTTGTGCAGGAGCTGGTGAGTGCAGAGGGGCTGCAGGTCGGGAATGAGGGGCACCAGCAGAGCTCGGGGGTGGGGGATCCCAGGGCTGGGCTAGGAGGGGGCTGCTGGCCAGGGTTGAGGGGCAGCGGTAGAGCTGTGGGCAGCATGGCTGGGCTAGCAAGGGGCTGCCAGTGTGTGTGGGAGTGTCTACCCTGTGGCTGGGGAGTGCTAGTGCCAGTCCCTCGTGGCCGATCTCTTCCTCCTCCTGGCAGGACCGCGGCCACCAGAGCATGATCCCCTGCCTGAGAGTGAAGCCGGCGGAGATGCAGCAACGGCTGCAGGGGAAATGCAAGGAGCTGCTGGAGCTCTGCCCTGGGAAGCTGGTGGGCAAAGACCTCCAGAAACGGGTTGCCCTGAAGAAGCTGGAGCAGGAGCTGGGCAAGAAGACGGCCCAGTTCCTGACCGCCTACGACCAACGCTTTAAAGAGAAGAAGGCCGTGCGGTTGGGCCTCGCCGTGGATGGGGGCATCCTCGCTGCTGTGGGTGCGGGTATCGGGGCGGGTATCGGTGTAGGTGTGGCTGCAGTCATAATAGCAGTGGAGGAAGCAATAGCCATTGGGGTCGGAGCAGGGGGCCTTGGCCTGGTCGGGGGAGCTGTTGGCAGCTGGGTTGGAGCCTTGATAGGACAGAAGACAGCCCGGAATACGACACGCACCAATGCCCCCGGGCAGGGGGACGAGGCGGAAAGCAGGGCAGGACATTCAGATCAGGAGCCCCTGCTGGGGGGTGACAGATAGTGGGGAAGAACCATCACCCCCCACCCTGGGCAAGACTCTGTCCCAGCCCTCAGCACTGGGAAAGTCTGTGTGCAAGGGGATAGATAGATAGATAGATAGATAGATAGATAGATAGATAGATAGATACCCTTCTGCTCTTCAGAGTTAGCAGGAACAAGGGCCAGGTTCAGTATCTAGGGGTTCTGTTTCAATAACACAACGCAAAGCCAGCTTGAGTCCCCACCCAGTGACCTGGGACAATTACATACCACCCCCCCAGGCGCCTCTAGGAGGCAATACTTCCCCTCTCGCAAGCACAGAGTCTGAGTGTAGCAAAATCCGTTTTGCTAAAGGAGGGAAGTAATGCAACATTATGTGGTGAAACATCACAGACAGGATTCATAACCCAAATCATGAGCAAAAGACCCACCCCCAAGTAAGCTGGGCAGTGTCCTTTTCTCCTCAGGGTCTTAAGTCCAACAACCCAACAGTCACCCCACCCACAGTTTCTGTCCTTGCTCAGTGCAGCCCCAGAGTGGTTCTTGAGTCCAGCAACCCAAAGGTCACCCCGCCCACAGTTTCTGTCTTTGGTCAGTGAAGCCCCAGAGTTCAGAAGTTCATCTGCAGAGTTTACCTCCCAGCCTGAGTGGAAGCGGGTGGAGGTATGGGGACATGTTACATGCTCCACTGCTCAGGTCAATGGGCTATTGCCATGCCTCTCTGTGGGGTGCAGCTGCAGTCTTCACCACCAGCTGCTCCTTTCCACCAGCCACTCACCAACATGTCTTCAGACTCCTCCTCCACTTAATACAGCTCTTTGTGATTTCAGCCGTTAGTTGAGGAGCCTCAGTGCTGGCACACTCAGAACCACCAGCCCACAGTAGATCTAGGAATCAGTCATCTCAGCTCTGCAGTACATAACAAGACTCCTAACAGAATCAAGATGAACTCTGCTATTATACCATGGAGAGAGGAAAAGTCAAAATTCTGTTTCATGCTCTAAAAGGGACCCCCATACACACATCTATCCCCAAACTCTCTCAATTCACAGGGCTTTGGAACACATGTCCCTTGCCTAGCGACTTGGTTGAGGGTGAGTCCCTCCGTCATAAAATGTCAAGTACTGTTCTACTGTCCTTGATTCACATAACCAGGATAACAACACTTTATTATTCCTGCCTGATAACAAAGAGACTGGGGGTCCCACAGCCGCCAAAGTGACCATTTGGGCAAGCAGGGTGGCTGTGCCCATGCAAGCTAGATCAGCCCCTGAAGTTCTTTTCCACAGCTCCCCACCAGATGTCAGGGTAGAGCTCATTCTGACTCTGCTTACAGATAGATAGATAGATAGATAGAACTTACAGCAGGTAGGTAGATTGCAAAAGGACACCGAGATTGATTGATTTACAGTGGAGTCACTGAGATCAGAATCCAGCCCTGACCCCATTGATGTCAGTTGAGAAATAACCCTGCCCTGGTTCCGGTGCTCTGAGCCAGCCCCTGCATCCCTCCGTTGCAAGTTTCATTTGGTTTTCATTTTCAAAAACTGAGTGGGAAATTGATTCTCATATTTTGTATTTGGGGTTTTTTCACATTTTCTTCCCACCTGAACAAGTGTGTGGAGTGGACAATTTTGATTCCCCCCCCCCCCGCCCCCCCGCCCCGCTCATTTCCCACTGATTTGAAAAATGATACAAACGGAGGAGGGATGTTAGAAAACCCCAAAATCTCCCTTCCAACACTTTTCAGTTTATTCTTGGGGCTCCAGCAGGTGGAGGGCGGGGCCTCGGGCAGAAGGAGTAGGAGGAAGCAGGCTAGCCTCCCCAAAGGGGGGGGGAAGGGGGTCACTAGTCATCCATTTGACTGTGAGGCCTTTGCTTAGATTTTACCAATCAAGTGCCAAGTGTGAGCTCCTCAGCCACAGTTATAGCCTTAACATGGAGTCCCAGACAGTCCCCTTGGGTACTCCAATTTATCTGGTCACTGTGACGTCATTGACAGAATCTGTAACCGTACAGATCACTGTTACAACCACTGTTATAGATTTGCCGCAAATATTGTACAAAGGTTGTTGTGTGAGGTCTCTATGGGATGGTTCTGATTGGCTGGTTATAATTATGCCATCTGTATATGTGTGTCATTTTTGTAGTTGAAGTTATGAACGTTGGCTCTGTACTGTCTGTATTTCAAACCAATCCTGTAATAAACTGTCTCAAATTATCTATTAATATCTTATTGAATAAGCGTTTACAACACAGTTAAAGCAGGTAAATATAGACACACACAAATGAGTTACAGTCTGAAGTTTCAGGAAGATGTGGCCAGGAAGGAAGGGGCTTGGTTTGGACCGAAGGCGGCTCAGAATGTGACAGGAAACAACGCCCCACGGCAGGGGGAAGCGGGGGAGGGTGGAGCAGGGTGTTTAGATCCGGAGCCCCTGCTGCGGGGGGGATGTAGTGGGAAAGAACCATCATCCCCCATCTCGGGCAAGAGTCCGTTCCAGCCCTCAGCATTGGGAAGCTCTGTATGAAGGAAATAGATAGATCGATAGATAGACAGATAGAACATACAACATGTAGCTAGATTTCAGGAGGACATAGAAATTGGTTTACAGTGGGATCACTGAGATCAGAATCCAGCCCTGACCCCACCAACATCAGTCAATAAAAAAACCCGGCTCTGGTTCCTGTGCTCCAAGCCGGCCCCTCCATCCTTCAGTTGCAATTTCCATTGGTTTCCATTTTCAAAAGCAGATGGGAAAATAGATTTTCCTGTTTGGGGGGTTTCTTACATGAGGTTTCTCAGGAAGTGCCCAGGCAAGTCTCCCCAGACGTGAGGACTCCAGTCCTTCAGCCTGTCTGGGCTGATTTCCAGGAGATCCCTCAGCCTGAGCTTCCCGTTTCTGAACTTCCTGATTCTCAGCTAGGTCTTCACGGCTCTTCTTCTCCCTGCAGACGGACACAAAGGCGTCACCACCCAGGATGGCATCACAGCTCAGGGCCACCGTGGCCTCCTCTGTGTCTCTGTTCCCAAGATAGAGGTCTCAAGCTTTCACCCCCCTGAGGAGGAATCTCCCCATGCACCCAGTCACAGACCAGGGAAATAGCTACAGTCCCCAGCCGTGATTCCTCCTGCGGCTGGGCCTGGGCCTGAGCCCTGCCAGACACCTCCGGGAGCTGAGGCCAGTGTGTGAATACAGGCACAGACACCAGCCTTCTCCAAACACCGGCTCATTTAATATCAGCAGAGGGGCCCAAAGCCTAAGAAGCAAAGGGATCTCACCCACCCAACTGTTCACACCCCTCAGTCTCAGCTAACACTAAGGGAAGCTTCCCGTATCCAGACCCCACTCCCCACTTCTGGGGCTGGGTGTCCCGCACTGAGGTGTGGGTGGTGCAACCTCGTGATCAGAGCAAGGGTCGGGCCTAGCGGTCGCAGCAGAGCTGGAGGGCAGAAGCAGAGGAGTAGTGGGGAGACCAGCCAGGGGCCAGAGCCAGGGGTTCACAGGCAGGCAGGGCATAGGGCTGGAGTGGAGCAGCCAAGGGGTGGAGCCGGGGCTGGACAGGAAGCAGATCTGACACAGCTAATACATGAAGTGTTTGTAAAACAGTCCTGGCCTCTTCCACATCCTTCACAGGAGGACAATACTCAGGGGACGGGCAGGAGCTCGGGTGCAGCAGGTGTGCGGAGATGGGGACACTGGATGGAAGAACCGGGGGAATCTGGAGGGCCCTGACTGACTTCCTCATTGGCCGAGACAGCCCGTGGTCAAGGATGGAATGGGCCATGGAGACCCAGCTCCTGTTTCAACGGCAGCACCTCAGTCTGCAGAGAGCCTGAGTCCATCGCTCGGAGAGGTGTGAACTGCACCCAGTGTAACTGACACAGCATCACTGCCTGAGTCTGCAGAGAGCCTGAGCCCATCGCTCGGAGAGGTGGGATCTGCCTGTGACACTGCGGGTTTACCCAAGGCATCCTGGGTGAACCACTATCACCTGCTCGCAGTGTGGGAGAGCCGGGCCTGTGGCCAGATGAGGGAAATTCACCCTTAACTTCTGGATACTGGTGGCACTGGCCCTATGCTCTGGGCTCCCCAAGTGCTGCATTGTCCCCTGCCAGTGAACAGTTTACATCCCCTCTCTGCTGCACTCGAGTGCCCGTCTCTCGTTATCGAGGTAGTTGCAATGTGCACCGATCCGCTGCCTCCTGCAGCAACGCCTCTGTTTCCCACTCTCCCTCACACCCGGCACTTAGACGTGGCTACAGTAAAACCAAAGGGAGGCTTATTTCACCGTCAGACAGATTCAAAAGAGAGGCCAGCAGACGCACTGGAAACACCAGGTTACCGACAAGCATAAACTGCAATCCTGAGCCTGCCCTTATTCCCCAGCTCCTTTCCCGTCTCATAAGGGATCCCACCCCCCAAGGGCCAGTCCGTGCCGCACTTGGCCAGTCCAGAGGGCTGGCACCCACCTCTCATGAGACCCTCTCGCGGGCAGAGCGTTGCCTCCATGAGATGGATCCAATTTTCCATCTCTTATACAGCCCCCAGCTCTGTCTCATTCCACAATCTGGGCCTTTCAGCTCAGCCCCGAGGGTCCTGGTTCAGAGTCTTTCTGTGGGTGCTTTTGTCTATGTCCCTGCACAGGCCTGCGGCTGGTCCAGCCTGTAAACACGGGGCCGGGCGGCGGGAAGGTGTCAATTGTTCTCACTCTGGACTGAGTCAGCGCTGAGACCTGCACCGGCTCAGGCGAGGAGCTAGGTCGCTCGGACATGAGGTGGCTGTTTGCAGCTAATGCTTTTTCCCCTTTTTCTTCTTTCCTGCATCATTTTTGGCCTCAAACACCAGCCCAGAGTTATGATGTTTGGACACAAATCCCCACATCTCCTTATTTGGTGGCAGGAGTTTTGTGGATTTGGGGAGGTTCATTGGCAATGACCCAGCTCAGACAGCTTGGGAACACAATAGTCTGCATTTTACTTACCTCTTGTGACAAACCCCTCACCCTAACCCAGAGGTTCTCACAGGGCTGCTCAGACAATTCAGGGGGCCTGGGGCAAAGCAATTTCGGGGGCCACGTCCATAAAAAAAAGTTGCAATACTCTAGAATACGATATTCTCATGGGGGGCCCACAGGGCCTGGGGCAAATTTCTCCACTTGCCCCTCCCGGGCAGCCCTGGGTTCTCAAACTGGGGGTCGGGACCACTCAGGGGGTTGCGAGGTTATTACATGGAGGGCCACGAGCTGCCAGCCTCCACCCCAAACCCAACTTTGCCTCCAGCATTTATAATGGTGTTAAATATATAAAAAAGTGTTTTTAATGTATAAGAGGGGTCGCACTCAGAGGCTTGCTGTGTGAAAGGGGCCACCAGGACAAAAGTCTGAGACCCGCTTCAATAACCCTTCTTAGCTTCCAGCTGAGCCCACTGGGAGAAAGTGGGAACTGTTTATGAAACCCGTGTGTGCCTCAGTTTCCACGTATGCTTTTGAATTGCTACCCAGTGGGGTAAACAGGCTCCAGTTTGCTCTCAGGGCAGACCAAGAGACACAAGGGTGGGTTTGTCACCGCACTGTCTAGGAAGAATGAACAGGGTCTTTAAGAAACTGGTTGAAACTGACCCAGATCAAAAAAAGTCCCAGCGAGACAATGCGAGCTCCAAGTACCCATGGACTAATGCTCAACTGTGGGATGTTCTGGCCGGGGTGGTGGTGAACCCAGCACGGCCCTGCCTGGAGAACAAAGGACTGAGGCCGGGTCTACACTCAAAAGTTAAGTCGACCCAGCTATGGCATTCAGGGCTGTGAAAAATCCACACTCCAGGGCGATGTAGTTAAACCGATCTTGCTCCCAGTGTAGCCAGAGATACGTTGATGGAAGAATTCTTCCAAAGTTGGTGAACCAGCACTGGTCATATGGATCTGTGTCACCCACACATGCCCCTGATGAGCCATCTCCATGCAGCGTTATGTGCGGCTGTTACTGAACTGCTGCACCCCAGAGGCAGCTGCATCTCAGTGCTGGGCACATACAGAACTCTGGGCTGTAAGACGTGAAGGGCATTCAGGACACAATGTGGACGGGTGTAGGGGGGTGAACTGGAATGAGAATGGAGAATGCGGCTGAGAGCACAGGGTCTAGGGCCGGGTTATTTATCGACTGACATTGAAGGGGTCAGGGCTGGATTCTGATCTCAATGACTCTGCTGTGACTCAGTCTCTGTGCCATATTGAAATCTATCTACACGTAAATTCTTTCTATCTGCTCCCACAAACCCCTCTAACTAGCTATCCCCTTGTATACACAGGCTCCCGGTGCTCAGGGCTGGGACAGGTGATCGATGTGATTGTTATACCAAGAAAATAAAAACCAGCAGGCTCTTATTAAAGGGGATAAGGCTACACACCGTGTTTATTAGATCTGTCCATACCACTTGCAACACAGGAAAAGAAGACAAGATAAAAAATGCTAAGGGTAGGAGTCAGCAAATTTTATCGCTGGGTTCCGGGAAACAGTAGCTTTTTTTTACTAGGTTGTCTTATCACTTTCCGAACAGACTCCTTGTCGGGATGTGCTGGTATAATTAGCATCCACCTTGTAAATGTAACAAGCGTATTTGCAATTAGCACAGTCTTGGCAGGCTGGCTGAGAGGCATCTTTTCTTTCTAATTATACAAGCCTTGCTGGGGTCTCTCCTGGACCATACTTTCCCCCGGAGCATCAGTGTATTAATTATTACCTTTAAGCCAACATGATGTTTCCTCCCCATTATGCATCCCCTGCAGCGGGGGCTCCTGATCCGAACACCCTGCCCTGCCCTCCCGTTCATCCCCCTGCCGTGGGGCGTTGGTGCCTGTCCCATTCCGAGCAACCTTCTGTGCTAAGCAGGCCCCCACCTGCCTGCCTACAGCCCCCCCTCCCCCCCGGCCAGTCAGGCCAAGGCCCCCTGTAGGTATCGGGCCCTTTTCCTGTAGCCATATTGTCAGGCCTAAAAGCCTACGGCCTTAGTCTGCAGCCGGACTGAAAGAGCAGCAGCCATTAGCTGAGGAGCAGCAAGTGACATCCTCACATTCTATCCAAATGACATTAAAATAGTGCAAGATCAAGCTGTTAAGAAGGAGACCCCCATCCTAATGGCCCCCACTGTCACCAGATAAAGAAACAGATCTCAAGATGGTTAAAGAAAACTTGGTTTGAGAGAAATCCTGTCCGACAAGAAATCACTTCTCAATAGGGGAGGTTGTGAAATCCCCATTTCTTCATTGTTTTGTCATTATGGTCCCCTCTGTCCTATTGTTTGTCTGCATGATCTCTGGTTCTCTGATGATTTCTGTCTGCTGTATAATTAATTTTGGGAGGTGTAAATCAATTAAGGTGGTGGGATGTAACTGGTGAGAGAATTACATTACGCTATGTGAGGGTTGGTTAGTAAAATTTTAGTATAACGATTGGTTAAATTATAGCTCAGCAGGACTCAAGTTTCACTATATAAACTGGGGTCCGAAGGGCAGGGCCGGCTCCAGCTTTTTTGCCACCCCAAGCGGCGAAGAAAAAACAAACAAACAAACAAAATGATTCAGCTGCCACCAAAGAGTGAAGCGGAGCGATTGAGCTGCCACTGAAGTGCCGACGATGAGGAAGAGAGGGACTGAAGTACCCACCGCTGAATTGCTGCCAAAGACCCGGACGTGCCATCCCTTTCTATTGGCCGCCCCAGGCACCTGCTTCCTTTTCTGGTGCCTGGAGCTGGCCCTTCCAAAGGGACGTTCTTTGGGAACCAAATCCAGGACACAGCCCCAAGATCAGAGTGGCCAGACCTCAACCCTCTGCCAATGACGCCGTGCAGAGACTAGAGCCCCCCAGATGGACCTGATCCTGAGTGGCCCTCAAGAAATGTTCATCTGTCTTATTGGGAGTGGTGAGACTTGTATGCTCAGAGTGTGCCGTCTGTTCTGGGTGATTGTTAATAAATACAGGTTAAGAAGGATATTACTGCGCAAGGCTCTTTCACTGGGAAAAGACCCCGCAAACCCACAGAGTGTAAAGGCTAAGCCGGAGCCCTAGGAACGGGTAAGTGTGGGTGCCTGTAGAGTATGTGAGGGACAGAGAATTTTGTGCGGGTAACATCCCTGCCCTGATCCCGGTGGCCACCGCTCCCTGCACCACAACCACAGCGGCAGCCAGGCACAAACTCTTCTTGAAGTGATGCCCATAGGCCAGTGGGAACTTCACCATCTGCCTGCCCAGCTCCTGCTCCAGTGCCTCCAGGGCCACCCGTTTCTGGGGGTCCTCACCCCCAGCTCCCCACAGCAGCTCCTGGTGTTTCCCCTCCAGGCATCGCTGAATCTGTGCTGGCTTCACCCTCAGGCAGCAGCACATGCTCTGGTGGTCACGGTTCTGCCGGAAACAGGGAGAGATCGGCCGTTAGGGACGGGCATTAGCGTAACCCAGCCACAGGGGGCGCTGCTGCCTCACACACCCACAGCCCCTCCTATCCCAGCCCTGCTCCCCACACCTCTGCCGGTGCCCCTCACTCCTGACCCGCAGATCCTGGTTATTCCAGCCCTGGGCGCCTCCCCGCTACTCTACCAGTGCCCTTTAATTAGGGTAACCAGATAGCATGTGTGAAAAATCGGGAGAGAGGGTTGGGGGTATTAGGCAGCTCTATAACACAAAGCCCTGAATATCAGCACTGCCCCTATAAAATTGGGACATCTGGTCACCCTGCCCTGAATCCCGACCTCCAGCCCCTCTGTGCTCACCTAAGTGTTCATATTCCTGCCTGGTGGCTTCTACTGCTCGGCAGTTTTCCTCCTGGCTCATCGCTGCAAACGCCTCAGCCATCTGTGAGGGGAGAGGGGACAGGGCAGGGGTGGGCACGGGCACATCTCTGAACTGGGAGCCCCCCTCTCAACTCACCACCGTCTCCCCCCATTCCTCCAGGACCCTGCTCCCCGCTATCACCTCCCCATTGCTCCACGATTGCCCCACATTCCCCCAGAGTCAGGGGCTGGCCCCTCAACTCCACCGCTCTAGTAGATGGGGCTGGTTCTCCAGCAGGGATTCCTGCAGGTCCCCTTATCTGTTAGGGGCTGGGGGCAGGGAGCCCTGATCAGGACATTTTGGGGGCTATTTTGGTGCTTCCTCCTGGCCTAGTGTGATTGGCCAATGGCGGGAGGACCTGGGCTGAGGGTCAATAGACACCCCAAAAACATCCGTCCTGGAAAGAGAGAGACGGGGGGGAGGGGTGACCTGTGTCATCTTTTCTTCTATTTAATGTTAATCATATTTCTGTGGGTTCAGCTCTGCTGGCCACAGTCTCGAGTTTGAGAGTCACCTCAGTTTGTTCTGGATTGAGAGCCCATGAGAACACCCGAAACCACAGGCAGATAACACAAAAAATTACAAACAGCAAGGCAGCCCCACCCACCAGCTGAGCTGCTGACGACCAACACATAAGAGAAACGGGGAGTTTCACTTTTGTGTATCAGACAAAATTTTGCCTCCACAGAGAGAAGCAAAGATTTGGTCAGGTAAGTGTCTGTGTGGGTGGGTGGGTTGGTGTGTGTGTGTAGGGTGTTTGCCCCAAACTAGCCTATCCAGTGCTTGATTTGTGCCAGAGATGAGCCCCGGCACCTCTGGGCTTGGCAGTTCAGAGCCCCGGCACCTCTGGGGTTCCTGCTTTGCAGGGGGAGTTTCAACCTTGCCATCTGAGCAGCAGAGAGACAGGCACAGGCAGCAGCTAATCTACCCCCAACGTTGCCTGCTCTGGCTCATGGCATGATTTGAAACACTGTCAAACTCTGACCAGTTCAACCAGCTAAACCCGGGCAAATCCATGGGCCTCTGGAATCCCCCGGAACGTGGCTTGTCTTGCGTTAGCCGCAATAGGACATTTACAGGCACCAGCCAACCCAGGGAAGGTGAGCCGGCCCCTCAGATATTCCTCCCCTCCCACCAAAAAATAGAGGTTCTCTATTTATTTTTTGCCAGTCTTTGGAGTCCCTTTTCCAGCTCCCCTCCCCAACTCCAGGTGCAAGGGCTGGAAACACGAGGGCTGGGTGTGCACTGCTTTGGTTTAACACAGCGCAGCCTCCAGCAGCTGGGGATTGCAGGAAAGCCCCAACTCTCCTGTGAACCTGACTGCCCCTCTGTTAATGAAAACCTGATCGATTTTGTCCAAAGATGGAGGGAAACAAAATTCCCATTTGCTATTTTGGGGGGGGGAAATATCCACTTAGGATGAAAACACAAATTGGTTGGCCCTGGTGCTCGGTCAGGAGACATCACTGCTGGTTTGATGGGTAAGGCAGACCCCCTTTGGGGCGTGTTAGTGGCTGGGAGGGATCCCAGGGTGGGAAATGGGGGAGAGTCTCCAGCAGAAAAAGAGGAGTCTTTGGAGCTCCAGGACCAGAGCACAGCACTGGGGGAGGGCAATTAGGACAGGGCACGTTCTTTCCCCTTTCTGTGCCTCGGTTTCCCCACCCAAGCCCCAGGACTCTACCAGGGAAAAGGGTGAATTTGCTCTTACACCAGCGGGAGGAAAGCTCGGCCAATCAGCACCCAGCTCACTGCATGATAGGAAGGAAACTATTTACTTGTTAGGCTGAGCTTGGTGTCTCCTGGACTCAGAACCCAGCAGCCCCTGTGTCTCCCCAGCTGCCCTCGGCAGCGAGTTGGACCAAGATCAGACCCCTCAGTGGCTTGTGCCCCTGCTGGGATCGATGCAGCTGGTGATTAGCCCCTGGCACACGGCGTCAGCCAGGCTGTTGGCAGCAGAGAAAAGCCCAATGTCCCCAACAGCCCCAGCGCTAGGGTAGGCTGGGAAAAATCCAGCAACACGTGCTGTGATACTGCCAAAGAGCCTCGGCCATGCCCCCGGGCCGGGGGGTCTCTCTGGGGACACAGACAGAGCGCAGGAGGTCGTGGGAGTAACTAGCTGGATGTGAGCCCCCCATGGGGCGCTGTGGCCAAAGGAGCTAAGGATGCACAAACAGGGGAATCACTAGCAGGAGCAGAGAGGTTATTTTCCCTCGGGACTTGGCCCTGGTGTGACCGCTGCTGCAATCCGGGGTCCAGTTCTGGTGCCCTCAGTTCAGGAAGGATGTGAATATATTGGAGGGGGTCAGAGAAGAGTCACACGAATGATTAAAGGGTTAGAAAACGTGGCCCTCCAGCAGCTCAAGCTGTTTAGCTTAACAAATTGACGCTCCAGGGGTGACTTCATCCCAGTCTAGAAGCATCTATGCGGGGGATCAAATATTTACTAACGGCCTCTTCAGGCCAGCAGAGAAAGGTCTAATGTGATCCATTGGCTGGAAGTTGAAGCCGGAGACATTTAGCCTGGAAAGAAGACGTCCGTGTTTACCAGGGAGGGAAATTAACCAAGGGGACAATGTACCAAGCAGCGCAGTGGATTCTCCTTGGAGGTGGGATGTGTTACTAGATCTGCTCTCGTTCAAACAGGAATTAACCGGGGGGCAGTTCTCTGGCCTGTTATCCAGGAGCTCAGCCTTGGTCCCTCCTGGCCTGGGAATCTATCAATCTCTGTCATGGCTTCTTGGAATCCGTCTTCTCACTCTGGTGCCACCCCGGGGACAGGGACACAAAACGGGCAGGTAAACTGAGTCACACAGCTTGTTCACAGAAATATTCCCATGTTCTCTCTCTCTTTTAGCTCCACCCCACCCCCATTCCAGACTCCTGCTGTCAGGAAGAGGCCCACCTGGGCTAGAGATCAGCCGTTATCAGAGCCCTTCTGCTCCCGAGTGCCAGTTCTCACCCACCGGGTCCCCACTCTCAATGAGCTCCGGAGGGATGGAGCGACTCCGGGAGGATGTCACCTGCTCCATCTGCCTGGATGTCTTGGATGACCCCATCTCAATTGAGTGCGGCCACAACTTCTGCCGGGGCTGCCTCGTGGCTCACTGGCACTGGGTCTCGGCCCAGGGCTACCAGTGCCCCGAGTGCCGGGCTCCGTGCTCCAGGGACAGGATGACCCCAGACACGCGGCTGAGAGCCCTAGTGGAGAAAATCACAGAGACCCTGAGGGAAGAGATGGAGCCGGTGAGACCAGACAGGCCAGATAAGGGGAAACGGGCCAGGCTCCCACTGGCAGAGGGCAGAGGACTGGCTGCCTCAGGGGGTGGAAACTGGGCATGGGGCTCTCATCCAGAGGCAGGGGACTGGCTGGCTCAGGAGGGTCCCAGCTCTGACCCTGCTCTCTCCCTGCAGCAGGGGCTGGGGGCTCAGCCAGAGCCAGGCCGCCCGGTGCAGCTGGTGCGTCTGGACGAGGAAGGGAACCTGACCCTGGATGAGGAGGCCCTGAGCCGCTGCCTGGAGCAGGGTGGGGTGGGGGACGCCCCCATCTGCCTGGTGTCCATCATCGGGGAGCAGCGCCGGGGCAAATCCTTCCTGATGAACTGCCTGCTGCGCCGGCTCCAGAGCCCGGTGAGTGGGGCCGGGAGCCCCAGCTATGGCCCCATCGCCTGAACCAGAGATCCCACCCTCCCCAGACAGACCCAACACAACATAAACCCCACCCACCCCAGCAAGCCCCCCCCGTCCACCACAGGCCACCCCCCCTACAGCACAGGTCCCCTCTCCCCAGCCAGGGCTCTCCCCCTGTACCAAGCCCAGGGCAGAGCAACTGAGGCTCCACCTTCCAACCATGGCCCCTCCCCCTGCACCACAGGCCCCACCCTCCCTCCATAGCCCCTCCCCCTGCACCACAGGCCCCACCTTCCATCCATAGCCCCTCCCCCTGCACCACAGGCCCCACCCTCCATGCATAGCCCCTCCCCCTGCACCACAGGCCCCACCCTCCATCCATAGCCCCTCCCCCTGCACCACAGGCCCCACCCTTCAGCCATGGCCCCACCCCCTGCACCACAGGCCCCACCCTTCAGCCATAGCCCCTCCCCCTGCACCACAGGCCCCATCCTCCATCCATAGCCCCTCCCCTGCACCACAGGCCCCACCCTTCAGCCATGGCCCCTCCCCCTGACCGCCAGGAGCCCGCCCCCTCCCCAGTGCCCCACCCCCTCCCCCCTCAGAGCCCCAGACCCAAACCCCGTTCCCTCCTGACCTTGCCCTGGCTGCCCCCCACAGGAGGCTGCGGATGCGTCGTGGATGGGCCACGAGGACCAGGCCCTGGGGGGGTTTGAGTGTCGCAATGGGACGGCGACCGTGACGAGGGGGGTGTGGATGTGGGACCAGCCCCTCTGGGTCCAGGCCCAGGGCAGGAGGGTGAGTGGGGCAGGGGGGCAGGCAGGGAATGGGGGATGGGGCAGTAGGGGCGGGGAATGAGGGTGGTGTGGGGGGAAGATTCTAAGAGGGCAGGGGGGCTGGAGTAGTGGGGGAGGGGGCAGGGGAATGGGGGAGGGGGAGGTGAATGGAGGAGTCTGGGGGTAAAATCCTGTGTGGGGGCAGGGGGACTGGAGGGGCTGGAGGAGGGGGGAGAGGACTGCAGAGCCAGGGGGTCCCAGCCCTGGGGCTCCCTACAGACACACTGTGGTTGGGGATCGGGGGCTGTTCACAGCTTGATCCTGCTCCCCCAGGGCCCGTCCCCAGCCAGCGTGCCCAGGGC
>ML123496.1:514725-524822 GCA_003846335.1 Cuora mccordi | reverse complement strand
GGTCTGGTCTCTAGCTATGCGTTTGTCAGTTCTTACCTAATGCCTGCAGCCTGGTGAAGAGCCAGGATCTGGCCTGCCAGCATCAGACCCCCAATACGAAACTGGTGTGGGAAGGGGTGTCACTAACACTTCCGATTACACCTCCAGGTCCCCACATCTTGATAAGGCCTCAGTCACTACATTCTCCTGTCCCTTGATATGAATTATTTCCACGTCGTATTCCCACAGAGCTAGACGCCAACCAAGTGATCTGGAACTTGGTTCCCTTAGTTCGGTGCAGCTGTGTCAAAGGGGCGCGATGTGAGAACAACTTACATTTCTTTTCACACAAATAAGTTTTAAGTTGCTTAATAGCCCCAATGATGGTGGAACATTCCCACTCTGGAACATTCCCACTCGATGCCAGTGTAGGTCTGTGCGGGGGGCGGGAGGGGGAGAAGGGGGCAGTTTTTTACTCAAGAAAGTAATGGGGGGACTCTTGCCCCCTCCCCAGCCTGCATTAGCACTGCACCTCACCCAGTGTTAGAAGCGTCCATGCACAGCACAAAGATTTGCCGAAATTGGGAATGACCAAAACAGGCTTTTTACCCAAAGCCTCTTCTGTGCTCTGGGAGCCTCTCTCACAGGCCTCTGTCCAGACCACCTGGTCCGGTTTCCCTTTTGTAAGGTCTGTTCTGGGGCCAAACCAACACTAAACCCCTTCACAAACCTCCAGAGTTGGCCAGACCATTAAAGGATTGGACCTGCTGCTTGTTTCAAGAGGCAGGCCAGCGCCAAATGGCGTCTACCTTTTACGGGTCAGGGGAACCAGCTCGCGGGCCACCCTGTCTCCGAGGTAGGACACCTCGGCAGCCCCCATCTTGCATTTAGAGACCTTCTCATTTAAAATGGCTTCCCTCAGCCTCTGTAACACAATCCCACATGGCTTAAGTGGCCTCGCCAGGAGCTACTGAAAGTAGCCAAGGCATCTCTATAGGCCGTGGTGAATGTCTGTAACCCCTGCAGCACCTCACTGACAAGCCGCTGAAAGGTAGCCCCCGAATGAATTAATCCAAAAGGCAAAACCTTAAGCTCATATAGTCCAGATTCCACTCTGAAAGTGATTTTTTTCCTTGGCACGAGCATCTAAGGCAGCGGTTCCCAAACTTTAACAACCTGTGAACCCCTTTCACTAAAATGTCAAGTCTCACGAACCCCCTCCTAACAATGAAGCTTTCCAGGGATTTTCTCATTTACCCGAGTATAATTCATAAAAGCCGTGAGCTTGGAAATATAAAATTTGTTTTTACGACATGCTTATTGCACAGTATTTATTATTAATTACTATTTATCATGACAGTATTTTTATTACACTATGAAAACGGCAACGCTCTGCCGAGATCTCACTTTCGTAGCTTGTCTCACTTTGAATAAGCCTGTTATAAGACCAGACTCCTATGTTTCATCACGGAGTCTCAGATGTGAAAGAGGAAGGTATTTAAGAAGCCAGCTCAAAGAGTTCCTCCTCCACAAGCATTCAGGGCTTGAGCAGTCCAGGCAAACGACGCTCGTTACAACCAAGCTTAAACTTGTTCTTCGTAATAATTTAAAAAACAAGACTAGCTGCCTTTTTAATTTTAAAAACAGCCAAAAATATCCACCTCCCTTTCCATTTCGTATACGGAGTCTTGACGTTTAAATCTCCTCAGTGTGGTAGAGCTGGTTGCTTCGATCTGCTTCGCTCTTGGAAGTCCAGGGGCCCTAGGGACAGGTCATTAGGGATTTTTTTTCCTGAGAAACCCCTGTAACATTTCGCGAACCCCAGTTTGGGAACCACTGATCTAAGGGAATTTGTCAGAACCCACAAGTCACATCCAGTGGGCTTATGCAGCCTGCACTACCCCAGGAGATCCAGTAGGTCCCCTATTTGGGGGGCGGGGTGTGGGTCAGGCTGGGGGATGGCATTCAGCTTTCGATAATCCCCACCAGATCTCAAGACTCTGTCCTTTTTGGGTACTGTTACAGTAGGAGATGGCGTTACCCCCTCTTCCAGCATGCTTGCCACCTGCTGCTGGGTTCGTTTCTGTACGTCCATTTAGCCCCGTACGCTCTGCTAGGAGCAGGGCAGAGCCCAGAGGTTTCAGTGGAACGTACAATCTCACCAGTTAAACCAGAGGGTTGGAAAATACCTGTTTGTGGTATTTAACCAGGCCAGCATTTCCTGCTTTGGGGTTGGATTTCAACCCTCCCCAAATTCAACGCTTTCCAGAGGTGGGATGGGGCCATGAACCGATTCTTTGTATCGCAGTGTTGCTTGATGGCCCGTCCGATTTCAGCGGTCGTTCTGGATGGGGGTGGGGAAGGAAAAATGTCCATGCTTGAGTTGACACGTTCAGATCAAACCTTTTCAAAGTCATAAAGCAAAAGTTACAGATTTTCTGGCAGCCTGGAATCTAGCTATTACAAGCGAGATGCAGGCAGGCAGCAACTCCCAAACATTTCACAGAATCTACGCACTCAACACATCATTATAGGACTAATTCCTGTTTTGAGCAAAACTAATGCACAGGTGACCTGGTCTGGTCTCCAGCTATGAGTCTGCCAGTCCTTAGCTAATGCCTGCAGCTTGGTTAAGAGCCAGCATCTGGTCTGCTGGCGTTACAGGGCCCTCCACTCTATTGACCGCCCCCCCCCACACACACATGGGGCAGGATCGTTCTGTCCCAATTGTTGCATGTTTCACCCTCCCCAAGCTGGGCTGTCCAGTCACATGATAGCTCTTAGCAATCTGAGGGGTAGAAATTCCCAGCGGCTGTGGGTGGAGTGCCTGGGGGGCAGGGGCAGTTCGGATCTCACCATCCGTCCAGCAGAGAGACAGGCAGAGACAGCGGCTAATTTACCCATGACGTTGGGTCTGGCTCATGACGTGATTCCAAATACTGTCAAACTCTGACCAGCTAAAACCAGCTAAAACCCTGGCAAAGCCCTGGGCCTGTGGAATCCCCCCAGAAGGTGCCTTGTCTTGTGTTAGCCACGATCGGAACATTTACAGGCACAAGCTAACCCAGGGAAGGAGAGCCGGCCCCCCAGATATTCACCCTCCAAAAACAGAGAGGTTATTTCACCCCGGGATTTGGTCCCGGTGCGCCTGCTCCTGGAATCTGGGGTCCAGTTCTGGTGCCCTCAGTTCAAGGAGGATGTGAATATATTGCAGAGGGGTCAGAGAAGAGCCACACGAATGATTAACGGCTTAGAAAACGTGGCCTGAAGTGAGAGACCCAGGAGCTCAAGCTGTTTAGCTTAACATAGAGACGCTCCAGGGGTGACTTGATCCCAGACTAGAAGCACCTATGTGGGGAACAAGTATTTAATAACTTGTTCGATCTAGCAGAGAAAGCTCTAATGTGATCCAATGGTGGAAGTTGAAGCTAGACCAATGCAGCCTGGAAAGAAGATGTCCGTCTTTACCAGGGAGGGGAATTAACCATGGGAACAATGTACAAAGCACCATGGTGGATTCTCCATCAAGGCGGGATGTGTTTCTAGGAGATCTGCTCTTGTTCAAACAGGAATTAACTGGGGGCAGTTCTCTGGCCTGTTATCCAGGAGCTCAGCCTTGGTCCCTCCTGGCCTGGGAATCTACCAGTCTCCGCCATGGCTTCTTGGAATCCGTCTTCTCGCTCTGGTGCTGCCCAGGGGACAGGGCCACGAAGTGGGCAGGTAAACTGAGTCACACAGCTTGGTCACAGAAACATTCCCACACTCTCCCTCCCCAGCCAGACTCCTGCTGTCAGGAAGGGGCACACCTCAGAGCTCAGCCGTCCTCCAGCAGAGCCCTTCTGCTCCGGGTGCCAGGTCCTGACCCGGTAGGTTCCCCCCACCCAGCGGGTCTGGAAAGATGCAGCGACTCCGGGAGGACGTCACCTGCTCCATCTGCCTGGATGTCTTAGACGATCCCGTCTCCATCGAGTGCGGCCACAACTTCTGCCGGGGCTGCCTTGCGGCTCACTGGAGCGGGGTCTCGGCCTGGGGGTCCCAGTGCCCCGAGTGCCGGGCTCCCTGCTCCAGGGACAGGGTGATTCCGCACACGCTGCTGAGAGCCCTGGTGGAGAAAATCACAGCACCCCTGCGGGAAGAGATGGAGCTGGTGAGACCAGTCTGGCCAGATCAGAGAAAGGGGCCTTGTCCATATAGGGGCGCAGGCTCCCACCGGCCCCAGGTTGGGCACTGGCTGGATTGGGGGGTGGGAATGGTACATGGGGCCTTTCCTCTCTAGGGCATGCCAGCCCCAATCCAGCCCCATGGTAGGGGACTGGCTGGCTCAGGAGGGTCCCAGCTCTGACCCTGCTCTCTCCCTGCAGCAGGGGCCGGGGGCTCAGCCAGAGCCGGGGCGCCCGGTGCAGCTGGTGCGTCTGGACGAGGAAGGTGACCTGATCCTAGATGAGGAGGCCCTGAGGCACTGCCTGGAGCAGCGTGGGGTTTGGGATTCCCCCGTCTGCCTGGTCTCCATCGTCGGGAAGCAGCGCCAGGGCAAATCCTTCCTGATGAACTGCCTGCTGCGCCGGCTCCAGCGCCCGGTGAGTGGGGATGGGAGCCCCAGCTCTGGCCCCGCCCCTGAGCCACATGGCCCACCCCATCCCAGACAAGGCCCTGCCCCCGTCATTGCAGGCCACGCCCCCAACATCACAGGCCCAACCCTCCCCAGCCGACCCCTGGCTGCTTCCTCACAATCCAGGCCCCTTTCACCACATGTCCCCTGTCCCTCGCGAGGACCCTCCCCCTGTACCAGGCCCTGGTCCCAGTAACCAAGGCCCTAACTTCCAGTCCTGACCCCTCCCCCAGTGTCCCACCCCTGCCATGGCCCCTCCCCCTGCACCACAGGCCCCACCCTCCAATCATGGCCCCACCCCCTGTGTCCTGTGGCCCCGCCCTCTCCCCAGGTCCCAGCCCCGCCCCCTCAGAACCTCCAACCCAAACCCCACTCCCTTGTGACCTCAGCCTGGTCGCCCCCTACAGGAGGCTGAGGACAGGTCATGGATGGGTCGAGATGACGAGGTCCTGGCAGGTTTTGAGTGTTGTACCGGGACGGCGACCGTGACGAGGGGGGTGTGGATGTGGGACCAGCCCCTCTGGGTCCAGGGCCAAGGGAGGAAGGTGAGTGGGGCAGGGGGATAGGAAGGGGAGGGGGCTGTTGCAGTAGGGGAGGGGGAGAGGATTGCAGAGCAAGGGGGCTCCCTATGGACACATTGGGATGGGGATGGGGGGCTGTTCACAGCTTGATCCTGCTCCCCCAGGGCCCGTCCCCAGCCAGCGTGCCCAGGGCAGGCCCCAGGGAGCCGGGCAGCGGAGGTGCCAGGGCTGGTCGGGGCGAGGGTGGCGTCAGTGCAGGGCGCCCGTCGCTGTGGCCGGTGGATCTGTCCGTGTGTCTGTCCCTGCAGGTGGCCGTGTTCCTGGTGGACACCGAGGGCTCCCTGGACCTGCAGCGCTGCATGGAGACCAGCATCAGGCTCTCCGTGTTCAGCATATTGCTCAGCTCCTACTGGGTGGGGGCGCCCTGCTATGGGGAGTGGGTGTGGGCTCAGCAGGGGGTGCTGGGGAGCAGGGAGTGGGCGGGGGCTCGGCGGGGGGTGCTGGGGAGCAGGGAGTTGGCCGGAGCTCAGGAGGGCACATTGTTCTGCGTGTAGTGGGCGGGACTCACCTTTTCTTCTGATTACGTTTCTAGATTTTTAACATTTCCAGCAACTTTACCCGGACGGAGGCAGATTATTTGGAGGTGGGTGGGGCAGGGAATACACACGGCTCTTTTAATTCTGACCTCTCAGCCATGTCCCCGCTGGGGAGGACCCGGGAGTCCTGGCTGTGTATGACGGCAGGCGGGGCGGTCTATAAGCTTTGGGGCTGTTATTGACAGTTAGAAAGTCCCAGGGAGCTCCCCCTAGGCCGGGGTTCAGGTGAAGTGAGTCTGAACAGTGATATGGAACAGTGATTAATAAAATATTAGTGAATGTTGTATTCACAATTAATTATTCATTAGCCCTGTTAGCGCTCGGTGGTTGGTTATTACTAAGGCTGCGTGCCTATCCTGGAGGTTGCAGAAGTCACAGATTCTGTGACTCTCCATGACGTCCATGACTTCTGCAGTGGCCAGTATAGTTGACCTCAGCGACCTGGGGGCGGCTGGAGCAACAGCTGGTGGGTGGCCCTGCTGACGGCCCGAGCAGCGGCCGATGGGGGCTCCCCCGAGGGCCCTGCAGAGCAGCAGCGCTCCAGAAAGCCCCCCGCCCCCTAGCTCCGATTTAGTCAAGGGTATTTATAGTAAAGTCCATGGACAGGTCATGGGTTGGGAATTTTCATTTATTGCCCATGACCTGGCCAGGACTTTTACTAAATATACCTGTAACTAAATCGAAGCCTGAGTTATTACAGCTGGGCGCCGGCTCTGCTGGGGGTCAGGTGGAGAAGAGATTTGTGTGTCCCGGTCCACTCTCCTAGCGATCTGGAATGCGTGTGTGGACTCAGATTGCCAGGAGGGTCAGGGAGCCTCGTGGCAGCGCGGGGTGAGTTTGGTGACCCAGAGCTGGAGTTGGTGGAGCAAGGGGGTTGCCCAGATATAGACCTCCCAAAAAATCAGTGTTCTAACAACCGGCCTATTCTAGCAGGGCTTTTTGGTGGGGGGCAGCACGTGCCCAGCCAGTCTGTTGCGTGCAGCCAAGACAGGACCAACAGAGTTAAGGGAAACGCCCACCCAACCGTACCTCGGCCCCCTGGGACCGACGCCCCAGTACGCCCGTGGCACCCGGCCCAGCACTCTGCCTTTGCCCTGTATGGGCCAGCAGACACCTGCACCTGCCCTGCGCCCACACACTGAGCCTGGATGGGCAGGAGCCAGCCCTGGGCAACCCGCATCGCTCTGCGTTAGCGAAGGGTTTGTGATTGGAAAATGTTCCATTGGAATCTTTCCAACCAGCCCTAACCCTGACCCTATGTCCCATCCCCCGGCCCCACCTCTGTGTGTCCCACTCCCACTGCCCCCATTCCAGGGGCTCTGTGTGCCCCATTCCTCCTCCCTCCATACCAGGGGCTCTGTGTGCCCCATTCCTCTTCCCCACATGCCAGCGATCTAGTTATAATTTTAGTTATCGCATTACATATTTCATGTATTGAGTTTCGTTCTTTGATTGTCAGATTTTAATCTTCTCATCGCTTTGGGGATGTTCCTTATCCGTTTTCTGCTTTTGTTTATTCATCACAAAATTTCAGTGTTTGTTTACTGGGCTTCACTTCTTAGTGTCACTGTATAGATTATCAGCTTTTAATTTTTCTTCAAAAATGTGGGGTATTTAAAAACTTTTTTTCAATTCTGGTATTCACTTATTGCTTCTTTTTTCTATTAGGTTTCTGCCTTAGATTATTCATTTTCTAACTTTGACTTAGTTTTGTGACCTTGATGCCTGGTTTTCATACTTCAGATACTGGTTTTCTGTTTTGGCTCTTGGTTGACTTCATTTACTACTTTACTGGCTTTGATTACTGGATTTCTGCAGCCAGTTGTTGGTATTCAGATGCTGATCACTGGTTTTCTGTCTTTGACTCTTGGTTTTTGACTTTGATATCTGGTTTTCTGACATCCGTTGCTGGCTTGGACTCTTTGACGACTGATTATCTTGACTCCAAATACGATTTTTTTAATGGTTTTCAGATGTTGATTTCAGATCTTATTAGAATTGCTGGTTTTCTGACATTAATTATTAGTTTGCTAATTTCGCTAAGTGGTCGATTTCTTTCACTGCTTTTCTGCTTTCAGTAACTGATTTTCTGATTTCAATGACTAATTTTCTGCTTTTGATTATTTCTTTTTTTACTTTGATTATTGGCTTTCTGTGTCTTCGATGGCTGCTTTTCTAGAACCACCTATTGGTTTTTCTGAGTTCAGTTATTGCTTTTATATCTGTGATTACTGGTTTTGAGTTATTGTTCTTGAAATTGTGTTTTCTCTCTTCCTTTTATCTGTTTTCTCTCTTCAATGATCGGTTTTCACTTAACGTTGTTCAGGTTTTGGCTCGTTTCAGTGGCTTTTTTTTCACTTGTTTATTTTGGGCCACCAGTCTAATTTGGTCACCTTCAGTCACCTGTGGGGGATGTTTTGCTGAAAACAGAAAACGTTTTCTTTGTCTCTCTCTCTCTGCATCTCAGATGTTCATTAAGGTTGCGAAGGAGGTTGGAGAGACCTGCAATCTACCCCAAATTCAGGTGAGCCCTCATTCCCCCCCGCCCCGACATAATGGTACAATGCTGGTTCCCCTCCCATCACCCAATCTCATTCTTACTAGTCACTGTCTCTACTGCCAGAGCACCTCAGAGTCCCCAGGATAGACCAGGACCCCATTGTGCCAGGCACTGGACAAACCCAGAGCAAACAACCAGTCCCTGCCCCCATTATTCTCCCTCCATGCCCACGTCATGCCCAGGGCCTCAGTGTCAGTGGCTGGGTTGAACGGCAGCATCTAGCTCTGGTCTCTCTCTGTGCCCCCAGCCCCAATGTGACCCTTCTCCTGTGCTCTCTGTTGCAGTGCCTGGACCTGTTGGTGCGAGATTGGAGCCTTTCTGGATCCTACAGCGCAGACGAGGGGCAGGAGTATCTCAGACACATCACACGGGTAATGATCAGGGCACCACGTGTGTTCATGGAAACAGCAAACTCTGGCTGTGAGGGGAAGCTGAATGTTTCCCTGGCAGGTCTGATTTCTCACTAATGGCAGCAAATGTCATTTTGACTCCCTCAGGAACTGGAGGCCTCTGCTGAGCAGCCCCAGGTGTTGGGAGCCCTGAGGGCGAGCGGCACCCGGTGCTACCTACTACCCCAACCTGGCACTGGGTTCACCAGGCGCAGGGCAGGGACACCAAGTGGTAAGAGACCCCCATCTTCTCTCCTCTCACTCCCTGCACTGCTCCCCCGGCCCCCACCCCATCCTATGCTGCCCCCACCCCAAAATCCCAGTGACCAGCTCACCCCCCTGGGCTTAGAATTGACTGTCCTGCCCACTGCACAGAGGTGCTCACTGGGTCTCGGCATCTGTGCAGGAGGGGAGGGGGATCTGAGGGGACACTGCTTTGCCCTGGGCTCCTGGGGGGATGCTGCTGGTTTAACCACTTTGAGGCTTTCAAAGCTGCCCCTGCATCACCCAGTGGAGACAGCTGCCCTCCCCCTACCCCACTGCTCCCCCATTTCCCCCCAGGCAGTGTGGGGGAGGAGTCCTAAGCAGCTGTTGCCCAGAGATGGGATATCTCATTCCCTGTTTCACAAACCAGCTCCCACATCCACCATTTAACTTGTCTCCACCTGGGCCCCTCCCGGATGCCTGGGTCCTTTCCCCCCTGCAGACATGGACGAGGATTTCCGGCAGTGCCTGTGTGACTACGTCACCAGCGTGATGCGCTCAGCAGGGACACATGTCCGGACGGACCGAGCCGGGCAGGGGCTGACCGGGGCTCGGGTGGCTGCCAGGATCAAGGTGGGAGAATTGGGTCTGCTAAAGGGGAGCGGGGACCTGGATGGGAGACAGCAAAAATGGCCACAATGAGGCGGGTGGGGACTCAGGAGTGGGCTCCGTGCTGCAGAGGATGGTGTGGGGGGTACAGTAAGGGGCACTGTGCTGCAGAGAGCGGGGAGGGGACCTCAGTAGGGGGCGCTGTGCTGCAGGGAGTGGGATGGGGGCTCAGCAGGGGGCGCTGTACTGCAGAGAGTGGGGAGGGGACCTCAGTAGGGGGTGCTGTACTGCCAGGAATGGGGAGGGGGCCTTGGTAGGGAGCGTTGTGCTGCAGGGAGCAGGACAGGGGGGCTCACCAATGAGCAGGCTGAGCTGTCCCTGATCCCAGTTCCCCTGGACATTATTCCCCACAGGATGTCTCCCGATACTTGAAGACCAAATGCTACGACTTCTCCTCCCCTGTGAAGGTACCGGGTCACCCCTCCCTCAGCCTCTCTCTTTCCAGCCTGGATTTAGGGGGTGGGAGCTGGTTCTATTGACACTGACCCCCGGTCCTCCTGCCATTGGCCAATCACACTAGGCCAGAAGGGGGCACCAAAGCAGCTCCCCCAAATGTCCTGATCAGGGCTT
>ML123496.1:440764-458672 GCA_003846335.1 Cuora mccordi | reverse complement strand
CTCCCCTCCCAGAGCTGGGGATAGAACCCAGGAGTCCTGGCTCCCAGCCCCCCATGCTCCAACTACTGCTCCCCACTGCCCTCCCAGAGCTGAGGATAGAACCCAGGAGTCCTGGCTCCCAGCCTCCCTTGTTCTAACCCACCCCCTGAAATGGGGCTAGAACCCAGGAGTGTAAAGTGCCTTGTTCCTACTCCCAGTCCTGCTAACACCTCCTGTGCAGGGTGAATCCAGCCTCGCCCATCCTCACCCAGCAGTAAGAGGGAACATTGAGTAGCAGCAGGGAGGAGATATCAGCTGTCCCTAGGGATGAGGTGAGACCCACTCCTGGGGAAAGAGGAAAGTCCAGGCTGGGTCAGCATTGGACAGCGCTGGCTATTTGCTGAAGGCTTTTGTTTACATTTGGGGTGGAGCGGAGCTGGGTTGCAGGGAAAATCCTTGTTACCCTGAACAGGAAACTCCCCTGTTTGTTTGCCATTTCTGAGTAAGTGTATAAAGTGACCTCAACGCTTCCTCCAAATTAGTGCTCAGCTCAGGGCAGGGTTGCAAGATTGTTTCCAATGCACCTGGCACCAGATTCCCCCGTGCACGGCCAGAACTGGAATGGTGGGTGTATCAGGACTCCCAGGGTCCCACCCCCTACCACACACCACTCTGCTCCGCTCCTGGAGCTGGGGAGAGAACCCAGGAGTCCTGGCTCCCAGCCCCCCTGCTCTAACCCACTAGACTCCACTGCCCTCCTAGAGCCAGGGAGAGAACCCAGGAGCCCTGGCGCCCAGATCACAGCCAGCTCCCATTTTAATTCTGGGGCACTCCACTCCCAAACCCACACCAAACAGTGCTCCATATTCCAGCCTTTTCTGACCCTCTTCCTGGGAGTTCCTCAGGCCCCCGGCTCGTCAACATAGATCACTCCAAGAAATCCCAGCGCCTTTACTCCGGCTCCCACTCGGCTCCTGGTCCATCTCCGAGCCCTGCCCGGGGCTCACCGCATCTCCCGCTGCCTCGAGGCCCCCTCGGTCTCAGCTCGGCCCTGAACTCACTTTCAGGCCTGCCCCATCTCCTGGAGTCTTTGCCTTCTAACTGTCCCACCCCGGATTTCCCAGGCTCCCTTCCCACCCCTCACCCTCCTTCCTCGGGGCTCCTTGCCGAGACTCAGCCTCGTGCCTCCACAGGTTTCTTGGCTCTTATCACACAGCACAGCCTCCCTGCCAGCTCCCCTCGGCAGGGGCTGTGGCAGGGGCCTTCCCCTGCCTGCAGATCCTCTCCTCAGCCCCCGCAAATCTCCCTCCCTCCGTCCCATTAGCCCCCTCTTGGCTCTGGTTCTGATTCCAGGCTTCCAACTCCCAGCTGCCTCTCACGCGATCTCCTCCCTGGTCCCTTTTCCCACGGCCCTGAGCTCCCTCCGTTATGAAAACCCAGCCCTCCCCAACCCCAGTTCTAGCGCCCTCGCCAGTGGCCTAATGCAACTCCAGCTCCCGTTAATGGCGGATGGATTCGCTGATTCCCAAACCATTGTGATCATCTAGTCTGACCTCCCTGGAGAACACAGGCCAGAGACCTGCCCCCGAATAATTCCTAGAGCAGATCTCTCGGAGAAAGTCAATCTTGGTTCAAAAAAATGCAGCAATGGAGAATCCACCACGACCTTGGACAAATTGTTCCGATGCTTAATTACGCTCCCCGTTAAAAATTTACACCTTATTTCCACTCTGAATTTACTGAGCTTCAGCTTCCAGCCAGTGGATCGTGGTAAACTTTTCTCTGCTAGACTGAAGAGCCCATTACCAAATATTTGTTCTCCGTGTAGGTACATGGTATCAAGTCACCCCTGAAACCTTCTCTTTGTTAAGCTTAGTAGACTGAGCTCATTACAGTTCTTGTAACTTTTTCAGCCGCACCCGGGGCTTAAACAATGGCTCTGATCCACCTCCAAACTGACCTCTTCTGCTCAGCATCGATCCCAGCTGGTGCCCAGCACCGACAAGGCTAATCAGGGTAAAGGTTGGATCTCCAAGCCCTGGTCTACACTACGAGTTTAGGTCGAATCTAGCAGCGTTAGATCAATTTAACCCTGCGCCCGTCCACACGACGAAGCCATTTTTGTCGACTTAAAGGGCTCTTAAAATTGATGTATGTACTCCTCCCCGACGTGGGGATTAGCACTGAAATCGACCCCGCTGGGTCGAATTTGGGGTAGTGTGGACCCAATTCAACAGTATTGGCCTCCGGGAGCTATCCCAGAGTGCTCCATTGTGACCACTCTGGACAGTGCTCTCAACTCAGAGGCACTGGCCAGGTAGACCGGAAAAGCCCAAGAACTTTTGATGAGCCAGAGAAAGTTGTTTGTGTGTGCAGCCACATTGGGGCTTTGCTGGCCACCAGAATGCACACAGCCAGGTGGCTGGAGATGCCGCGCTGCTGCTAGCGTATCTGAGTATCGCCCGTGTGCTAAGCGTTTCAGTCCTGCCCTTGTCAGCTTTCTGAGAACATGTGTTACGTACATCGGCGGTTCTCAACCTTTATTCATTTGCAGACCCCTACAAAGTGTCAAATGGAGCTGCGGTCCCCTTGGGAAATCTATTGTCTGTGTACATAGAGGTGAATTCTGTTCAGTCAGTTGAAGTCTTTGTGGACCTCTTAGACATAATCCGCCAGCCCCTCGGTGATCTGCGGACTACAGCTGAGAACCACGGGGGCATCTTACTTGCATTCATAGATTCCACACCGCTAGAACGTAGAGTCTGATGTCTACACTACCGCGGTAAGTCGACCTACACTACACAACTCCAGCTACGTGAATAACGTAGCTGGAGTCGACGTACCTTAGGTCGAGTTACTGCGGGGTCTACACCGCTGGGGGTTGACGGGAGAAACTCCCCCATCGACTTACCTTACTTTTCTCGTTGGGGGTGGAGTACAGGGGTCGACTGCAGAGCGATCTGCTGTCGATTTGGTAGGTCTTCACTAGACCCACTAAATTGACCGCCAGTGGCTCGATCTCAGAGCGTCGATTCCCACTGTAGTGTAGATGTAGCCTGACGGTGGGACTTCTGTGCTTGAACTACAGCAGATCTCTCAGGAGAACATCTCATCTGGATTTACAAATAGCCGGGGATGGAGAATCCACCCTTGGTAAATTGTTCCAATGATTAAATTCCCCTCGCTGTTAAACATTTGCACTTTATTTCCAATCTGAATTTGTCTGGCTTCAACTTCCAGCCATTGGATCCTGTTAAACCTTCCTCTACTCGACTGAAGGGCCCATTATCAAATATTCGCCCCCCCCCCCCATAGGTCATTATAGACAGTGACCAAGTCAGCTCTTAACTGTCTCTTTGTCAAGCTAAATAGATTGAGCTCCTCGGGCATCTCACTTTGAGGCAGGTTTTCCCATCCGTTAATCATTCTCACGGGTCTTCTCTGCACCCTCCCCAAAGTTATCAGCATCCTTATCTAACATCATTCTGCAGAGACTTGTTTGGGGGAGTTTTGCCAAAGTTTCTGCTTTGAGAGCTGCTCTTTCGAGGTGTTCTCACATCCACGTGCAGGCCCTGAGTCTCTATGTCGCAAGCGTTTCGCTGGAAAGGCACATTAATTAAATCGAGGAGAGAGGCAAGGTTCTGAGAAGCATGACTCAGGCGCCGCGCCCTTGGACTAAGTTGGATCCAAAAAGAGCATGTGCAATTCTCTGACACGACAACATGAGCAAGGGGGCCGACCCTTTGGAACACCATTTTCCAAGGAACTACAGCCCGGGGAGGGGTGAAATCAATCAGGACGGTCCTTGGGTTCGTGCAGATTGGATGAGTTCTTGCAGACAGCTGGAATCTGGGGGTTTACTTTTCCATGATCACCTGAAGTTGCTGCTTTGATTGAGGACAGGATCCTGGTCAATAGCAACTGTACGCCAGTCCTTAGACTAGGACTGTCTATTAGGAGTACCTGTCCTGGTGTTAAGCAACCTGCTTCCTCCTGCGTGCCATTTCCCAGAATTTTGAAATATCAACTCCGAAACCAGGAACTTTGGTCTCCAGGCAACATTACCAAAAATAGCCTCTGCAGAAGGCGGGACTCAAACTCCAAGCATGTGGGTGCTGATGAGGTTTACCATCACAACTAGTCACCAAATCCTGCCGCGCACACTCCGAAGAGTTTTTCTCCCCCCGTTTCCTTGCTTGGCCTCCAGACACGCTGGAGAGCTGACATTTAGCCAGGAGAACTTTTGTCACTCTCGCTTCCCCAAAGGGGGCAGGAGCTGAGATCCAAACTTAGTGGGGGGAGATCGGTTTTGAGGTTGATGAGAGCCACCGTTGCACCGCTAGGCCTGCACAAACAAAGCGGTAAAAGCTGGAAATTGTCGCTGTCATGTGATTTTTAGGGGGTGGTATTTCAGGATGACCTCAAATACCCCACCGTGCAGCCTCATGAGGTGCAGCGGTTTTCAAGACAGTCGGAGTCTGTTTGTGGATACTGGAGCACTTGAAATAATTGGCCTCAGTCTTCATGATAGTGCCCTATTATAATTGTTTTGCTGATGCATCAGAGGATTGCACTGGAGTGAAACTCAAGCTGACAGCCAACTGGGCGTGCAGGCTGGGCTGCGGGGGAGCACAAATTAGGGGAATAGGGGGTGTGTATGACTGTCCGTCACTCCCGTGCAGTTCGTAGCCCACGGGGCTCCGTCAGGCCGAGGGGAAGCTGCTGCCTGTAGGGGATTTGCTGGTGGAGTGGTCCCACTCCCATGCTCCAGGGCAGAAAGGAACTGCCTGTGAGCGGGAACAGGAAGGAAGAGCTTCCTCTCCGTCAGACACCATGGCACAAGAGACGTTGGGCAACAGAGTGGGGAGCTGGTAACTTCCTCTGATACATCACTGCTCACTGGTGGAGCAGGCAGGCTACAGAGCTAGATGGGCCCAGGGAAATCCCAGCGCTGGCAGAGAAGCACCGTGCCCCCTGGACTGCACCCGCATGAGACAGCCAGACCGAACTGGTCTCATGGCTCAGGCACCTCCCACCAGGAGATGAGAGCTTCCTAGAGGAGAGTCCAGAGGGGACCGAGCCAGGCCAGGTGCAGTCGCTGTTCACATTAACACCCCAACACCGCTAGTGAACCCCCCTTCCCAGCAGCACAGCGCCCCCTAGTGCCACACTGGGAGGCAGCAGTGAGGAGAGAGCTCCCCTACTGAGCGTGCAGCACAGCGCCCCCTAGTGGTGCACTGTGGCATTGGCACCAGCACTGACTGCCAGGGGAGAGCGCCCCCTACTGAGCCTTTACCCTGATCCCTGCAGCACAGCGCCCCCTAGTGCCGCACTGGGACATTGGTGCCAGCACTGACTGCCAGGGGAGAGCGCCCCCTACTGAGCCTTTACCTTGATCCCTGCAGCACAGCACCCCCTAGTGGTGCACTGTGGCATTGGCACCAGCACTGACTGCCTGGGGAGAGCGCCCCCTTGCTCACAGCCCTATGTGTTTGTAAGCACAAAACCAATATTTGCTTGTTACTTTTTAAAAACAGTTTCCTTCTCTTTCACCCAGGTGATTTTGTTGGGTTTTAAACCATTTTATATCCCCCCCTGCCCCCGATCCCCTTACGTGTCCTTGGGCTTTAGACCCTTTTATTTTTTAGTCTATTGCCTTTTTATCCTCTGAGAACTGCAAATAGAACCCAGGTGTCCTACTGACTCCCTTCCCCTGCTCTAACCACCAGACCCACTCCCTCCCCAGAGCCAGCAATAGAACCCAGGAGTCCTGGCTCCCAACCCCTCATGCTCTAACCCACTAGCCCCCATGGTCCTCCCAGCGCCAGGGATGGAACCCAGAAGTCCTGGCTCCCAACCCCTCATGTTCTAACCCATTAGCCCCCATGGTCCTCCCAGAGCCAGGGATGGAACCCAGGAGTCCTGACTCCCAGCCCCTCATGTTCTAACCCGTGAGCTCTAGTCCACAGAAGATGATGCCTCAGAAATGTAAGTTTTCCCTTCTAAGTCCACTGGACATATTGGGCCTGGGTTGTCCTGGAGTCAGATACTGGGGCCTGCTGAGCCAGCACCTCCCTCCAGATGAAATCATCCCCCAGAGGCTACCGACACGGGCTCCTCACCCTTGTTTTCTCTCCCTTACAGGCCTCCAGCAAGGAGCAGCAGCAGCAGGTAGGAAGCCCAACATCCCTCTGATCTGAACTTGTGGGGCAGGAGGCGCCTGATTTTGCCTGCTCTGCTCCAGGCTCCTGAGTGGCTGGTTCCATCTGCCCCAGAGCTGTGGTGGGTGGGGAGTAGGAACGGCGGCTCTGGAAAGGAGGCTTTCTGCATTTCACAATAGGCTTCTGCAAATGAGCCAATGCCCAGAGCACCGGTCTGACATCCACGAGAGGAAAGTCAATAAGGACAAGCGCAAAGTGCAGCACGCAGGAAGGAAAAGTCAAATGCACGGCTACAAAATGGGAAATAACTGGCGAGGTGTAACACTGCTGGGAAGACCCCGGGGCTTAGAGCAGATCCCAGAGAGAATATGAGTCAACAATGCGATGCAGTGGCAAGAAAGGCTAATATCAGTCTGGGGTGTATGAGCAGGAGTGTCATATGGAAGACCCAGGAGGTCATTATCCTCCCTCTACTCAGCACTGGTGAGGCCTCAGCTGGAGGCCTGTGCCCAGTTCTGAATACCGCACTTTAGGAAAGATATGGACACACTGGAGAGAGTCCAGAGGAGAGCAAACAACCTGGGAAAAGTTTAGACCCCCTGAGCTATGAGGAAAGGTTAAAAAAACAGGGCGTGTTTAGCCTTGAAAAAAAAAGACTAAGGGGAGACCTGACAGTCTTCAGATATGTTACGGATTCTTGTACAGAGGCTGGTGATCGATTGTTCGCCACGTCCGCTGATGGTAGGACAAGAAGCAATGGGCTTAATCTGCAGCAAGGAAGACTTAGGCTAGAAATTAGAAGAAAACTTTCTAACTCTCAGGGAGGTTAAGCTCTGGAATGGGCTTCCGAGGGAGGTTGTGGAGTCCCCATCACTGGAGGTTTCTTAGAACAGGCCAGACAAACATCTATCAGGGCTCGTCTAGGTTTACTTGGTCCTGCCTCAGTGCAGGGGGCTGGACTTGATGCTCTCTCATGGTCCCTTCCAGCCCCACATTTCCATGAGTCTATAGTAATAAGATACACAAGTAAAACCATTGCAACATCTGCATGAAGGCTCCAGAGTCCCAGGCTGACGGGCAAGGAAGGTTTTGTAAATCATGCAACAGATGCTGCAGAGACTTTGTCAGTCCAGTGCAATCCAGCTGCATGGAATTCGTTCATGCCACCAGGGATGTAATGACAGTGAGACACACACAAGAGTCTGCAGAATGAGGCTGACAAAATCACACACACCCACAACAGCAGTGACACATAATCACACACACGCAGCCTCCCCATGCTTTCACCCACTAGGCCCCACTCTCCTCCTGGAGCCAGGGATGGAACCCAGGAGTCCATGCCCCCTACCCTCCCTGCTCTAACCCACTAGATCCCACTTACTTCCCACAACCAGGGATAGATCCCAGGAGGCCTGGCTCCCAGCCCCCTCCACTCTAACCCCCTAGACCCCACTCCCATCCTGGAATAACCAGCTCCCTCTCTGTTTTTTTCCATATATGGGGTAGGATTATTATGTGATAACTAATTTCCCCGCTCTCTACAGGACCAGTTTGTGGCCAGCAGAGAGTCTATAGCCGGATCGTCGGTGGGGTCAATGCCCTGAGAGGGGAGTGGCCCTGGCAGGCCAGCCTGCAGCTCCGCGGGGACCACATGTGTGGAGGGACCCTGATCGGTGACAAATGGATTCTGTCAGCTGCTCACTGCTTCATCGGGTAAGTCTAGAACCTCAGATCCAGAACCTTGGGGACAGACGTCGGCATGGCCTCTAGAACGGGGCAGCTAGAACTGTGTGTGTCTTCTAGTGCTGAGAGTAACAGGGTTGTTCATCTATAGCCATGGACACCAGATCTCTCAGTCTAGAACAGTGCACACATTATCCAGAGGCAAAGAGCTGTTCTAGAACCCAGCATGGTCTCCAGAATGAAGTCGAGAGCTGTGCATCTAGAACTGTATTTTACACTTCGATTAAAGAGATTGAGGCTGTACATCTGGGACTATTTGATAGCCTAGGGAAAGAAAGCTAAAACCATGTGCACCACCCAGAATAGACAGCCTACATCTACAATTCTAGACGTGACCTTTTCTCAAACCACCTACACTGGAGACTCTAGAAGTTAGTCTAGAAGTACAGCATCCTGAGATGAAATCTAACGCATCTGCAACATCTAGAACAGTGTTCAGGATTTCGAGTACAGAGCAATTAGCCTAGAACCATGCATGGCATCTAGAATGAGCCTAGAGCTTGACATGTAAACTCTGTGCACCAACTACAATTGTGGATCTAGATATGTATGTATAATCTGTAAAGAATGGAAACATACATCTAGAAAGATGCATGCAGCATCTAGAACAAACATAGAGGCAGGAAACGAAAACAATATGTACAAACCAGAGCAAAGAACCTCATGCTGTATACAACATCTAGAATTAGTCTAAACCCACAATTATATAGTTTTATGTACTGTCTAGAACTGATCTAGAACCATGAAGGTAGAACAGTGAGCATCAGCAAGAGCCATGAATTTAGGTCTGCAGGCATCATCTAGAATGAACCTAGAGCCATGAATCTACAACTGCACTCCAGAGCGAGTCTAGAACCATGCATCTAAAAAGATGAACACCACCAAGAGTCACAAATCTGGAGCAGAGTGCATCGTACTCAATAACCCCAGAACAGGGAATCTAGAGCCAAGTGCATCACCAAGACTCAGGAAGCAATCTAGATATATGTGTACAATCTGGGACAAGCCTAGAACTCAGTACCCCCCAACAGAGCAATAAGCCTATAAAAGCAGGGTCTAGAACCCAGCATTTCCCTGTCCCAGTAATGACACCCTGTCCCTTATCTCCCTGCAGGAAAGACACGACCAAGGACCCATCCGCCTGGAAGGTGGTGCTGGGGCGTCTGCAGCTGAATGGTGGCCCATTACAGGGCGTAGTGCGGAACGTGTCCCAGATCATCACCCATGAGCAGTACAAAGACTACACCAAGGGCTTGGACATCGCCCTGCTGCGGCTGGCTGAGCCTGTCTCCTTCAGCCGTGACGTGGGCCCCATCTGCCTGCCCTACCCCAACCACCGATTCGCCTTCGGGTCCCAGTGCTGGGCCACCGGCTGGGGCAGGGTGAAGGAGGACAGTGAGTGAGAGGGGAGAGTTCCTGGCAAAGATGGAGACATCTATCCCCCTGCCCACCCGGGGTATGCTCGTCCCCAACAGGGCACTGACCCTTCTTCTTTCCCTCCCCGCAGTGACCCTCCCACCCCCCAAGCCTCTCAAGAAGGTGGAGCTGGACCTGCTCAGTGCAGAGACCTGCAACTGCATCCACAATAACCTGCGCCAGAAGGAGCTCTCCAACCCTGCCGGGCCAGGGCTGATCTGTGCCGGGTATCAGAGTGGAGGCCAGGGGCCCTGCCAGGTGAGAGTGAAAGGGGGTGCCAGGCTGGGGTGGGAGCTGGGCTAGGGGGTTGGAGAGAAGGAAGGGGAAGGAGATGGGTTGTGGGAGGGGAACAGAGGGGCTGTCCCTGGTTTGGAGGGGGGTAGAGGCGGCAAAGGGATCATACCTGGCTCCCCAGCCCTGAATCTCCCTGCCCATCCCTCCCCAGGGCGATTCCGGGGGGCCGGTGGCCTGCTCCGAGAACGGGACGTGGTTCCAGGCTGGGATCATGAGCTTCTCAGTGGGATGCGCCCAGCCCCACAGCCCCATCCTGCTGACCGAGGTCACAGCCTACACCGGCTGGATCCAGAACCACACCGGGGGAGCCTCCTTCGCTGTCCAAACGGTGCCGCCCCCCTTCAGCAGCGACCAGGGAAAATGCAGAGGTACGGCCAGTGGGGAATGGGACGTGGGGGCTTTCCCCTCTAGGGGGCGCTGGTTCCGATCCAGCCCCAGGGTGGGGGACTGGTAATAGGCTACTGACTCCTAATCTCTCCAGGTTGCGGGAAGCTGAAGGGACATGAGCTGAGTGTCACTGCCAAGGGGCCTTGGCCCTGGTACGTGAGCCTACAATACGGGGGGCAGCACGTCTGTGGGGGAGCACTGATCGCCGAGAGCTGGGTGCTGGCGGCCGCTCACTGCTTCATCGGGTGAGTGAGGGGCATGAGGCGGGGGTGACCCAGCAGGGGTTGGGGAGGGAGGGAGAGGGGTCACACCCCCCAGGGTATCCATGTCTCTATCAGAGATGAATGTCTGTAATGTGTGCCCTACCCAGCTCCCCTCTGGACCCCATTCCCCTCCCAGAGATAGAACCCAGGAGTCCTGACCCCCCCATCCCCCTCTGCTCTAACCACTAGACCCCACTCCCCTACCAGAGCCATGGATCGAACCCTGAAGTCCTGACTCCCAGCTCCCTGCCCTGACAGATTAGTAACCCCCGGTGTGTTGCAGGCGGCAGGAACCCGCCGACTGGAAGGTGCTCCTGGGTGAGCGGCGGGAGGGGGCAGAGTCACGCTGGCAAGAAGAGAGAGGCCTCCAGAAGCTCATCCTCCACGCAGCCTACGTGAACATGACCGAGGGCTCTGACATCGCGCTGCTGATGCTCGCCAAGCCAGTGGTGTTTGGGGAGAACATCTGGGCTGTCTGCCTCCCCTACGACACACACCGATTCCAGCTCGGCAGCACCTGCTGGGTCCGGGGACGGGAGAATGGTAGGTGGGACACGGGGGCCTTTCCCTTCTAGGGGGCGCCGACTCCGATCTGGCCCCCAGACGGTAACTGGAGGGCTCAAGGGACAGCAGGTGGGATAAGGGGTAGGGCTTGGTAACTTCCAACACAACGTCTCTGTGTTTCCACAGCTCGGGCACCTGCACCGCAGTCGCTACAGGGCATGGAGGTGGATCTCATGGGACCTGTCGCCTGTAACTGCTCCTACAACCAGAGCAGCTCAGCTGGTGAGGCGGTGTCCATCCTCCCAGACATGCTTTGTGCTGCTCAACAGGAGGCGAACACCAGCTGTGAGGTGAGTGAGCCATCCAATGCACAGCATGGCCCCAGGGTTGGCAGAACATCTGGGCAGCCACAACAGCTGGCTCTGAAGGACTGATCTCCATGGCTCTGTCAACGGAGACATTCCCCCCATTTTCCACACAAAAGCCTGGCTCTGGCAGCCCTTCCGTGCCCCCCATCTCACCCCTGCCCCGTTTTCTTATCAGATGCTCTGGACGTTCAGTGTGCTGATCACTTGAATCTAGATGCTGGCACCTCTGGAGCTGTCTATGGTGCTGAAGTGTCCTATCCTCTGGGGCTGAACCGGGGCATTCAGGGGGGCATATGCCCGGCAGTCCATGGGGTTTATGGCACTGTCCATGGTACGGAAATTTTCTGTTGGCCATTGCTGAGCTCCGTGCTTCTGGGTCAGGGAGATTTTCCGCACAGCCTCGTTCCTCTGGAGCTGTCCATGGTACCCATGTGTCCTATTTTGCCCAGGGCTGAGCCATCCAGTGTTGGATAGGGGATGGATCCAGCATGTCCTGGTTCTCCAGGGTGAACGGTCCTATTGTCCATGGCTAATCCATCCTGCCTTGGGTTGGGCATGGATGTAGCACACCACAGCTCTCCATGGTGCAGAGATGGTCTGTGCAACCTCTGACCCACTGTGCACTCGGGTAGCTCATGGTCATTCATGGAGGAGGACTGTTCCACTGAATTTCTGGGACGTCTCCTCATGCAGCCACTCCCTGGGGAAGACCCAGAATATCCGCTGTCCAACAGGCCCTGAGAACCCACCTACTCTGGAGTTCATGCAGTTGTCCCTTTGCTCTTGACTCTTCAGGGCGATGATGGGGGGCCTCTGATTTGCAATGAGAAGGGCACCTGGTTCCTGACTGGCCTCTCCAGCTTTGGCAATGGCTGCGGGAGGAAGAGACAGCCCGGGGTGTACACAGAAGTTAGAGCATACGAGAAATGGATCATGGACATCACGCGGGATGGTTACTTTGCCAAGCAGCCCATGCCAATTCCAGTGGTCGTAGAAGAGGACAGATGCCCAATGAAGCCTACTCCAAGTAAGGGGCGATCCAGACAGCAACCGCAATTCCTTTGGGCGCCCATGCTAAGCAGGGTGGGGGTAGGTCAATGCTTGGATGGGAGACCAGACAGGAAAAACAGGGTGCTGCACAGGGGGCTACCTGCTCACTCATGGCCATCAAGACTGATCCCAATACCCCATAGTCACCCTAGGAGGCACTGTGCTGTAGGGATTGGAGTAGGAACTCAGTAGTGGGTGATCTCCCCTAGCAGTCAGTGCTGACCCCAATGCCCCACTGCAACACTAGGGGGCGCTGTGCTGCAGGAAACAATGTGGGTGACTCAGAGACATTCCCTGACGATGCCTCTCTCTCCTGCAGGTTCCGGTGGAGACGGAGAAAAGCCAGTGCCAACGACTGGTGGTACCACAAGAGGGGAAGGTGAGTCCCTAAGCACCTGAAGACACTTTTCCACTGCCCAGGCAGCATAACTGGTGTTAGGAAGTGTGGTCTGACTGCAAACCACCTGCCCCTCCTGCAATCTGCCTCCCCAAGCAGAGCTACCTCCCAGCACCTGGGACCAACCTTCCACCCTGCCTGCCAACTGCCAAGCCAGCCAGAGCCCAGCTGTGCCTCCACCAGCCACTCTAGTGTGGCACTGGGGGGGTGCCGAGCTGCGGGTGGTGGGTCAGGGCTCAGTAGCAGGTGCTCTTCCCTGGCAGCCAGTGCTGGCCCTGATACCCCAGTGTGACACTAGGGGGCGCTGTGCTGCAGGAAACAATGTGGGTGACTCAGAGACACGCCCTGACTATCCGTCTCTCTCTCCTGCAGGTCCCAGTGGAGAGGGGGAAAAGCCAGTGCCAACGACTGGTGGTACCACAAGAGGGGAAGGTGAGTCCCTAAGCACCTGAGGACACTTATTTCACTGCCCAGGCAGCATAACTGGTGTTCAGAAGTGTGATCTCAGTGCGGAGCGACCTGCCCCTCCTGCAATCTGCCTCCCCAACACGAGCTGCCTCCCTGTACCTGGGACCAACCTTCCACCCTACCTGACTACCGCCAGGCCAGCCAGAGCCCAGCTCGGCCTCCACCACCCCTTCTAGTGTGGTACTGGGGGGCACCGAGCTGCAGGGGGTGGGGCAGGGGAGAGCAGGGGTTGCTCTTTCTTGGCTGGCCATGCTGGCCCTGATACCCCAGTGTGGCGGTAGAGTCAAGGCTCAGTATTGGGCACTCGCTCCTGGCAGTCAGTGCTGACCCCAATGCCCCACTGCGACACTAGGGGGCGCTGAGCTGCAGGAAACAATGGGGGTGACTCAGAGACACGCCCTGACTAGGACTCTCTCTCCTGCAGGTCCCGGTGGAGAGGGGGGAAAGCCAGTGCCAACCACTGGTACCACAAGAGGGGAAGGTGAGTCCCTCGGCTTTCCACTTTTCCACTGCCCAGGCAGTCTGAGGGGGTCTTCAGAAGTGTGGACTCACTGCACAGCGACCTGCCACTCCTGCAATCTGCCTCCCCAACCAGAGCTACCTCCCAGCTCCCGGCACAAGCCTTCCACCCTGCCTGCCAGCCACCGAGCCATCCAGAGCCCAGCTCTGCCACCACCCGCCACTCTAGTGTGGCACTGGGGGGGTGCCGAGCTGCAGGTGGTGGGGCAGGGCCCAGTAGCAGGTGCTCTTCCCTGGCAGCCAGTGCTGGCCCTGATACCCCAGTGTGACACTAGGGGGCGCTGTGCTGCAGGAAACGATGTGGGTGACTCAGAGACACGCCCTGACTATCCGTCTCTCTCTCCTGCAGGTTCCAGTGGAGAGGGGGAAAAGCCAGTGCCAACCACTGGTGGTACCACACGTGGGGAAGGTGAGTCCCTAAGCATCCGAGGACACTTTTCCACTGCCCAGGCAGCATAACTGGTGTTCAGAAGTGTGGTCTCAGTGCGGAGCGACCTGCCCCTCCTGCAATCTGCCTCCCCAAGCAGAGCTACCTCCCAGCACCTGGAACAAACCCTCCACGCTGCCTGCCAACCACCGAGCCAGCCAGAACCCAGCGCTGCCGCTATCAGCTACTCCAGTATGGCACTAGGGGGCACTGCACTGTGGGAAGCAGAGCAAGAGCTCAGTAGGGGGCGCTGTGTTCTGGCAGTCAGGCCTGACCCCAGAGCCCCAGTGCAGTGCGAGGGGGCGCTGATCTGCTGCAGGGAACAATGTGGGTGATGCACAGACACTGACTATCCCTCTCTCTCCTATAGATTCCGGTGGAGAGTGGGAAAAGCCAGTGCCACCCGGTGGTGCCACAGAAGAGGAAGGTGAGTCGCTAAGCACCCGAGGCCCCTTTTTCGCTTTCCAGGCAGTCTAAGAGGTCTTCAGAAGTGTGGTCTCAGTGCGGAGCGACCTGCCCCTCCTGCAACCTGCCTCCCCAGCCAGAGCTACCTCCCAGCACCTGGGACCAACCTTCCTCCCTGCCTGCCAACCACCGAGCCAGCCGGAGCCCAGCTCTGCCTCCACCAGCCACTCTAGTGTGGCACTAGGGGGCGCTGTGCTGCAGGGAGTGGGAGATTCATTAAGGGGCACTCTCCCCTGACAGTCAGTGCTGGCCCTGATGTCCCAGTGTGGTGGTAGGAGGCGCTGTGCTGCATGGAGCAGAGCATGTCAGTAGGGGGCGCTCCCCTCACAGCCAATGCTGAGCTCAATGCCCCCTTGCAGTGATAGGGGGCGCTGTGCTGCAGGGCACAAGGTGGGTAACTCAGAGACACTCCCTGACTATATCTCTCGCTGCTGCAGGTTCCGGTGGAGAGTGGGAAAAGCCAGTGCCACCCGGTTGTGCCAAACGAGGAGAAGGTGAGTCCCTCAGTGCCTGAGCCCCGTTTTTCACTGCCCGGGCAGTCCGAGGGGTGTTAGGAAGTGTGGTCTCACTGCAGAGCGACCTGACCCTCCTGCAATCTGCCTCCCCAAGCAGAGCTACCTCCCAGCACATGGGACAAACCTTCTACCCTGCCTGCCAACCGCCAAGCCAGCTGGAGCCCAGCTCTGCCTCCACCAGCCACTCTAGTGTGGCACTAGGGGGCACCGAGCTGCAGGTGGTGGGGCAGGGCTCAGTAGGGGGCGCTCTCCCCTCACCACCAATGCTGACCCCCAACACCACACTGCACTATGAGGGGCCGTTGTGCGGCAGGGAATAGTTAGTAGAGACACTCACTGACTATACGTCTCTTCCCTACAGTTTCCAGCAGAAAGGGGCAGAAGTCAGTCCCACCTGGTTGCGCCAAACGAGGGGAAGGTGAGTCCCCCAAATACCCAAGGACACTCTTCCACTCCCCAGCCAGTGCAATTGGTGTTCAGAAGTGTGGTCTCACCCCAGAGCGACCTGCCCCTCCTGCAATCTGCCTCCCCAACCAGAGCTACCTCCCAGCTCCTGGGACAAACCATCCTCCCTGCCTGCCAGCCACCAAGCCAGCCAGCGCCCAGCTCTGCCACCACCAGCCACTCTAGTGCGGCACTAGGGGGCACTGAGCTGCAGGGAACAGTGCATGCAGCTCAGCAGGGGATGCTCTCCCCTGGCCGTCAGAGCTGATGCCAATGCACCAGTGCGATGCTAGGGGGCGCCGTGCTGCAGGGAGCAAGGGAGGGGCTCAGTAGGGGGCGCTATCCCCTGGCCGTCAGAGCTGATGCCAATGCACCAGTGCGATGCTAGGGGGCGCCGTGCTGCAGGGAGCAAGGCAGGGGCTCAGTAGGGGGCGCTCTTTCCTGACAGTCGGTGCTGGCCCCTGTGCCCCAGTGATGCACTAGGGGGCGCTGTGCTGCAGGGACCCGTGGGGGTGATGCAGAGACACTCACTGAGTCTCTCTCTCTCTCCTGCAGGTTCCAGTGGCAAGGGGCAGAAGCCAGTGCCACCCGGCGGTGCCAAACAAGGGAAAGGTGAGTCCCTTAGCACCTGAGGCCCCCTTTTCAGTCCCCTTAAAGTCTGGGGGTGTACAGATGTCTGGTCTCACCGGAGAGCGACCTGACCCTCCTGCAATCTGCCTCCCCAAGCAGAGCTACCTCCCAGCTCCTGGGACCAACCTTCCACCCTGCCTGCCAACCGCCGAGCCAGCCAGCGCCCAGCTCTGCCACCTCCAGCCACTCTAGTGCAGCACTAGGGGGCGCTGTGCTGCGGGGAGCAGGCAGGGACCCTCTCCCCTGGCAGTCAGTACTGGCCCCAGTGCCTCAGTGTGGCACTAGGGGGCGCTGTGCTGCAGGGAGCGGGGTGGGGGCTCAAAAGAGGCGCTGTCCCCTGGCAGGCAGGGATGGCCCCGATGCAGCACTAGGGGGCGCTGTGCTGACAATGTTCGGTGCAGTGTCTCTGGCGATTTCAGCCTTAATCCACGTGTTCATTCTGGTGTTTTAGCCAAATCCCTCGCTCTGCCTCCCTCGCTCCCCCCTACACTTTCAGCTGGATACCAGGGTCACCTCCTCTTCCTGTACTAAACTGTGTGCTGGTAGCTCAGTCCCCGGCCACCCACCCCAGAGGCGACTGCATCTCAGGGCCGGGTGTGCTATCGCTGTGCTGCGTTGTGTGCAGCTGTTCCCCAGCTGCCCCGCCCCAGAGCTGGCTGCATCTCAGGGCCAGGCAAGCCGTCCCCATGCCGCTTCACTGCGCAGCTGCCCTGCAACTCCACCCCAGAGGTGGCTGCATCTCAGCGCCAAGCCAGTGATCCCTGTGTGTGCAGCTTCCAAAGTGCTTTGGGACCCACCAAAGCATCCTAACCATGGGTAAAGATACCCCATGTACTCACTGCCTGTTGTCTTTCTGGTGACTTTCGCAGGAAAAAAAGTGAAGGGACACAAAGGAAAGAACCATGTCTCTTAGCCACCGTCCCACAAAAGAGAATTCTGCTCCCCCCACGCTCCGTTTGCTTCACCCAATGGAAGATTGTCACGTACTAATCGGCAGCTCTGTCTATTTCCTGTGCGGTCCCAGCTGCTGAGATGTCGAATCAGGCACGAGAGAAGCCACTCGCCTTCATTTGTGTTCTGACCCCTTCCCAGTGGGATCTCCTACCCAGCAGAACCCAGCATCCTATGGATCTAGAAATGACATTGTCTGATGCCTCAATGCAACTGGCTCTGGGGAGGAACGTTTTTGTTTAACTGCCTATTAATTATTAATTATTATCATTATTATTATTATTATTTATGCTACAATAGTATCCAGAGACTCTAACTGAGATCGGGGACTCCATTGTGCTGAACACGGCACAGATCCCAACCGAGATTGGGGGTCCCCAGTCGAGTTCTACACAGACCCTGACCGAGATCGGGGGCCTCCCGTCGCACCGGGCGCCTGACAGCTCAGGGACCCTGTTGTGCTGGGCGCTGCACAGACCCCAACCGAGATCGGGGTCCTAGCTTTGTTCACAGCACACCAGAGGCGACGTTTGCACCCGAAGTCTGATTGTCAACACAGTGGTGACCTTGGGTTTTCCCCGCTACCACCCCAATTTGGGTTTCATTTGCCTCGTCTGCGTATATTGCCTGGAGGAAATTGTTATGTTCTTGGGTGATACAATGGCTTGAAATGACTGGAATACTGTTAATCACAGCACAGTCAGGTGTTTGCAGTAGTGTTCAAACAATAATAAAAAACGGATTCACTAACCGCAGCAAAGAGCTTCGAGCTTCAATCTAGAGTTTAAATTCAAAGTATTTCATATTCTGCATTGCCCCCATATCAAGCCTCCCGCCCCACTCCTTGCAAAACAAGGCCTCGTGCTGAGCCCCACTGCCCTGCTCCCTGCAGCACAGCACCTCTACTGAGCCCACCACCTGCCCCCG
>ML123496.1:406735-419623 GCA_003846335.1 Cuora mccordi | reverse complement strand
GGGCGTCAGATTAGCTCTTCTGGCCTCCACCCTGTGAAAGTGCAAAGGATGCTGGGAATGAGGGTAGAGGCATAATGGGACTGGGGGGAAGAGATAAGGGGAGCCCATAGGGTCAGTGGGGGAAGGATAGAGGCAGCAGTATCCCCTTGTAATGGGTTGGACTCGCCCCCGCGGCGCCTCCTACTGGTCGTCCTCAGGAATTAGCTCAGTCCAGTGTCCAGAGCGCCCTCTGCAGGCCGGTGATCCGCCTTCCAGCTACTGGCCCCTGTGTCCCTCCCAGGACCCCGCTGTCCCTTTAACTGGGTCTCCCTCTCCCAGGGGAACCCCCATCCCACTATCCCCACTTTGCCTCAGTATTGGCTACTGCCCAGTCTCCATCTCGCCCCTGTTCACTGGGGCAGACTGCAGGATCAGCCACTCATCACTGGCAAGGAGGGTCTGGACCTGCTGCCTTTGCCTACCCCTGGGCTGCCCTCCACAACCCCCAGGACCTGTTGGCCTTATACTAGGCCTCTGCCTGGGGCTTTCCAGGCAGGCGCTCCCCAGCTCCTCTGCCTGTCCCCAGCCCTGCTTCACCCAGGTACCTTGTGTCCAGCTCCCTGCAGCCAGGCCCTTCTCTCTCTGAAGGCAAAGAGAGAACAACTGGGCTCCTGGCTCACTGCTTCTTATAGTGGCCAGCTGGGCCTGATTGGGACCTGGCCGCAGCTGGACCTGCTTTCTCCCAATCAGCCCAGGCTTCTTGCCCCAGCTACAGCCCTCTCCTGGTCTGTTCCAAGCCCCGAAGGGCAGGAGCGGGTAACCACCCCGCTACACCCCTTTTCCAATGCTCCCCATGGCACCCTAGAATGCCCAGCTGCCCTCACCCTGCTCCACGTGTCTACGGTCCATCTCTCAGACCACTCACAGCACCCAGAGTTCCCCCCACTCCTGCCCGCCCAGCGATCCTCAATGGCCCATTATCACAATGAGGAAATGGCAGGTGGAACGGCTTTGGCAGCTGGCTCCTGCAGATGTTGATCTAGAGGGTGTCACCTCGCTGGTTAAATTGGGGCTGAGACACGGGGGAAAAGGCAGATCTGGGCAGCTCGGCCTGTGGCTGGTGAACGTGAGCTGGATCCTAAGACAGGAGCCCTGTGCTACACAGGATCCACCGGAGACGGTAATCTAGGGGGCAGGGAACTATGGGGGGTAGGCTGGGAAGGGCAGATCCAGGCTGGGGTGATGGGCACTGGGGAGAGGGGTGAGGAGCAGAGGCTGGCATGATGGGGAATTTAGAGGGGGCAGCACCATACCCCACTGATGACCACTGTGCTATTCAGGGCTCCCTGGCTAATCATCTTCTCAAAGACCGCAGCCCTCATCTGTGCCCCCCAGTCCTGGTAGGCAGCTGTTCCCCTGTTCCCCCTCCCCAGAGGTGGCTGCATCTCAGCTCCAGGTGAGTCATTTTGGCATTGCAGACTTTGCTGGTAGCCCCAGCCTGCTATTAAAGCTATCCCAGGCTAACCCAGGTATGACATTCTTTCCAGTTGACTCTTCCTTACCAGACTTTAACTATTGGAGCTGAAATTTTCCATGCTGGTGGGTGTCTACCACAAGCTGAATATTTGGGGAGAATTTCAGCCAAAACAATGAATCCATTCCCAAGAGAGAGGCAAGAAAAATTACAGCATTTCGCCCACGTTAAAACATTTCTTGCCATCTTTTTTTAACAGCTCTAGTGGCCTGGTCCCAGGCGGTGTGGGTAGGGAGTCAGCCTTTGTGCCAGGCCGGTGTCTCTTGCTGTCATTATGAAAATCAGTCCAAATTTGGCCACGTGAGAAGCCTTCGAAAATGTGTCATCTGCGCATGCTCAGAAGACACTTCGCAAGAGCTAAAATCTCGTTGAAGTTCTGTCCGCACTGAACATGCTCCAGCCCAGGGCTGCAGGGCCGAAGCAGGACTGTGCCTGTAATTTCTCCTCCGGACCGGGCTGGGGCCAAGCAGCCGAACAGAGAGCCGGGAGCCTGCTGCTTCTGGGGTCTTACTGACCCTGCAGTCCTAGCACCCAGGCAGTGCAGAGGAGGAAGCGTCTGATTCAAACACAGATGATAAACACTAGAGCAAGGGGGGAGCTGGAAGGAGCAGACTCGGGCGAGGAGTTGAGAGAGACCAGGGGAGCAGAGACACTATGATGGGGAGATGGAGGAGGGGCGGGAAGCTGGGATGGAGACCCGGCAGGCGGTGGGAAGGCTGGGGCTGGTTGGACAAGGAGACTGGGACGAGGAGCCGGGGTGGGGAAGAGACAGGACTGGCACGGGCTGGAGAGGATGGGGGAGAAGGGGGTCCAGTTTGGGGGGGATGGGCGGGAGATTCTGTGCCCACGAGAGCGCTCCGCCCTCCTGAGCCTGGATGGGAGCCCAGGATCCCCAAGTGTCAGTGTCTTCTGCTGGGGAAGGTAAATTACCCAGAGGGTTGCACGTGTCATTGCTTCTGCTGTCTGAGCTCAAAGCACCGCCCCTCTGAGCTCCTCGCATCCTTCTGCCCTCCCACAAGCTGCCCGGGGGCCTCCTCCCATCCCCCTCAAGTTCAGGGCATCCATGACAGGGGCTGTGTGTGCCCCCGCTCCTGCCTTCCCCCCCATTCCCATTACTTTTGTGGCTGGCTGGCAGATCAGTTAGTCAGGGTGTCAACAGACTGAGCTGGGTGATGCTGGGACGGGTTAATTTCTGTCATCAACCGGGTCCTTGCGCGCCAGGCTAACGTTCCTCTAAGCTCTCTTCTGTGTTCTCACTAGTGAGACAGAACAGCCAACAGACAGGAAAATCCACACTGCAAGTTACCTGCCTGGAAAGAAATGATGAGTATTTATTATCTGTATTACGGATGCACCTGGGAACCCCGGTGATGGACCAGGACCACACTGCACTAAATAGGCATTGAAAATATTGTCCTGAAATCTCCACCTAAACTGTGGAACTCATTGGCACAGGATAGGACTAGGGCCAAGAGTTTAGCAGGATTCCAAACGGGACCTTTCCTTGGAGAATAGGAATGCCAGAATTATACTCCTAAGGGATTTAAATACATTTGTTTAAAAGGGATATAAGTCTCATGCTTCCCAGTCTGAACTCACCTCCGATTAACGAGGGGCAGGGGGAATTGGCCTCTGTTAGAGATGGTACACTGGGCTAGATGGGCCCTTGGGTCTGATCTGGGGTGGTAGGGAAGGGGCAGGATACCAGGCTAGATGGGCCCATGAGTCTGATGTGGGTCTGATTGGGCCGATGAAACCCTAGAAAATGACCCTTAATCGGTGGCTAAATGGAACAAAATACACCACTTTCAATGTCCACTAGGGGGCCCCAGGGGTTCCTATGGTGAGGCCATTCATAGAGCCAACACTTGCTGGTGCTGAGAGCCACCATCTGGGAACACACCACCGCCTAGAGGCCACCTTCAGTCAGAGCAGCAGCCCACTAATGTAATCTCAACCTACAGGGCACGTGCATCTCCTCCCCCTAGTGGTTAGTACAGCTACTACGACTGCAAGAGAAATGGGTGTGGCTATGCAAATTAATAAATGCATGTTCAAACATGCAAATTTCATCTCCATATCATTTGCATAAAGACACCAGGTTCCAGGAGCCCAGAACCTCGGCAGATGTGATATAAGCTCTGATTGACAAAAAGACAGTGGTAATTGAATGCTTCCTGCTCTCTCTGTCTCTCTCCATATAAGTAAGTTAACTTGTGGTACTGCCTGCTTCCGAATTATGATTTATTCAGGAACTCTTTATGTCTCTCTCTGTAGGGGGTTTCTGAGACTGACGTCCCATCCTGTGCAAGGGACCCCACCACACCAGCCATGCCCAAACCTAGTGCCTTCGTGCTCCTGCTCCTCTTCCTCCTTCCTGTGGTCTCCCCCGAATGCCAGACAGGCACGGCTGCTGCCTGCATGAATGCAACCTTCGTGCCTGGGCACAACCTAGTGGGGGAGGGGATTGATGTGACCACACTGGGCCTGACGGGGGCCTACTTGGTGGATACCAGCCAGTGGCACGGCCCGAATGGCACCTGCACCCTGTGCCGGAACCCGCTGCAGGGAGGGCAGTGGCAGAGGCTGCCACTGGCCGTGGTGGACTGGAGGGTCCGAGTCTCATGCCAACGAAAGCTCAGCAGCTCGGTGCAGCAGTCGGCCATGGGCATGATGGAGTCAGCGGCGTCCGTGGTGCAGAATGACTGGAAGGTGGGGCTGAAAGTGTCCATGGTGCCCAAGGTTAATGTGCAGGTGGGGCTGGCCGGCTCACGCTCCAAACTGGCCGAATTCGTCACGCAGAAGTCACGGAAGGACAAATACACCTTCCTAAGGCATGAGGTTTCCTGCCAATATTATGGGTAAGAACCAGCTTGGACACCTCCCAGTCGGGGGATGGCTTGCCTGGCACTGAGATGCAGCTAGCTCTGGGGAGGGGCAGATGGGTAACAACTGCACAGTGATGACACACCGGGATGTCTCGCCCAATGCTGAGATGCAGCCGCCTCTTGGGTGGGGCAGCTAAGAAACAGCTGGACAGTGGTACCACTCAGCCATCCAGGGCCTTTCCCTTGTAGGGGGCTGTCTTGTTCTGGGGTGCGATCCAGGCCAGTGACGGATTGTGTCACTGCCGACCTGTAACCTGATCTGGGCCTGGCTAGCTATGGGGGATTTTCTAATTGTCCCATAAATTCTTTGGGTCCCTGGGGCAGGTTCCGGGTCAGCGAGAAACCTCCACTCACCAGCCATTTCACCCAGGCAGTGAAGAACCTTCCCAGCCTGTACAACAAGACCTCCAAGCCAGAGTACCAACATCTGATTCACACCTATGGCACCCACTATGTGTCCCAGGCATCCCTGGGGGGCCGGGTGCGGGACGTGACTGCGGTGCGGATCTGCCAGGCGGCGCTGGATGGGCTGACCGTCAGCGAGATCAGGGACTGTCTGAGCAACGAGGCGGCCGTGAATATTGGGGTGGCCTCATTGCAATTCAGCTTCAGCAAGTGCAAGGAGAAGAAAAATAAGTTGAAATTCCATCAGAGTTTCCACGAGAGGTACCAGGAGCGCCACGTGCAGGTGGAAGGAGGGAAGAACACGGCCGACCTGCTTTTCTCCAACAATAAAGTTGGGGACTTCTCAGCCTGGGTGAAAACCCTGGAGTCCCTCCCTGGCCTTCTCACTTATTCTTTGAGGCCGATCCACACCTTGTTGGGGCAGGATGACCCCAAGCGGGAGGCCCTGGGGCAGGCAGTGAGTGAGTACATCGCTGCGAGGGCCCTGCAGATGGATTGCACTAAGAACTGCCCAGAGGGGACCCAGCGCAGCACCCTCGATCCCTGCTCCTGCATCTGTCCCGGATTCAGCTCCACCAACACCGTGTGCTGCTCGCAGCAACGGGGCCTGGCGACGCTGACGGTAACTGTGGAGCGGGCAAATGGCCTGCGGGGCGACCCCATCGGTGCTACTGATGCCTACATCAAGGTCTTCTTTGCGGGGAGGGAGATCCGGACTGGCATCATCTGGAACAACAACAATCCTGTTTGGAACAGACAGATGGACTTCGGCACCATCCATGTCTCCATCGCCAGCCAGTTCCGTGTCGAGGTCTGGGACAAAGACAAGTGGAGGGATGACCTGCTGGGGGCCTGCAACATCCCACTGAAATCTGGGGGGCCCCATCACAGGGAGTGCTACCTGAAACACGGCCGCATCTGGTTCCGTTACACTCTGCCCTGTGGGCCTCACCTTCGGGGCCAGATCTGTTCTGAGTATGTTCCCCAGCCCCCTCAGCACAGCATAATAAAAGGGAAGGAGCCCTTCTGGTGAGCGCCATGGATAGGGAATTGAAGAGGGACACGGGTATGTATTGGTCAACAGTGCTCCCTGTCCCTCAAAGCATTTCCTAGCTCCCACTCTCCTGATGCTACTGGGCTTCATGCTGTCATTTCTGCTCGGGAATCGGTGTCTCCTATGCCCATAACAGCCTCCTCCCTTCCATGGACCAGTCACCCTCACAACTCTCTCTGGAAAGGCATCCCATCACTAACTGCCTATTCCTGAGCCATTGAACCAGTACATGCATTGACTGTCTCCAACCAACCAACCAACAAACCAACCCACTACTGTATGTATCCAGTGCATCCAAGCTATCCATCCATCCATCCATCGAACCAACCAACCAACCTATGTATCTCTCCAGAACATCCAGAAAATCTCTCCAACCAGTCAGCCAAGAAATCAACTATCCAGTGTCTGTATCCAGTACATCCAATGTATCCTTCAAACCAATTAACCAATGAATGTATCACGGTCATCCAAGCAATCCATCTAATCAACTAATGTATGTATCCCCTACATCCAACATCTCCATCCAGCCAGTCAATCAACCAATCATTGTATCCAGTGCTTCCAACATATTCAAGCAAGCAACTAATATATGTATCCAGTGCATCTAATGCTAATATAACATTGGCAATTGGTAGCATTCACAGTTAACACCCAGGAGGACATGCCACAGGGCTATTGATTCAGATTGTTAGCAGATTCCAGGAGATGGCCTTGCATTGGGGTCACACTGGAAAGGACAAATCCCCCTAACTCTGGGATTAAAGATTATTCCAGGCTCACACCTACCTGCATCTGCTGAAAGCCAAGATTAATAGTGCCATGGTGCAGTTAACTGGTGAATGCGGATTGTTAACTCTGAACCCTACTGACTGAAAATTAAATAGTTCCAGCATGGAAAACTGCCTGGCAGCTTTGCAGCTCCACCACAAAATGATTTGCTTCTGGGAAGCTTCCAGATCTCTGGCTGTTTGCAAATGTGTCTCTCTGCCTCAATAAATATTTGTGAAAGGAAGTTTGTAGACAGGAAGCCTCGTCATTCCTCTAACCCCACTGGGCTGGACCAAGATGGAGTAGATTAGAAATGAGCAGGTGCACTACATATTTTTGAGGACACTGGGGGGGAGGGGGGCACTGGGACGGAGGAGAGAGAGGCATGACAAGACAGGGGAGCTTGACAGCCAGATGAATTTGCTGCAGTGGGGAATCCAGTGTAATGCGGCTAATGCCGGTCAAGGGAAGTGTTTCTTTCAGGGACATAGTGGGGTGGGTAGGAAAGGGATACAACAAGACAGACAGGTTTATTATGGGGTATTAATATTGCACAGCTGATATTTGCAGGTTAATAATATTGCCAATGTATCCTGGAGGGGATATGCAGCTTCTCCCATCTACAAGCCATATATAGGACCAGCTAGTACCGGGGGGCGGGGATGGGGATGCATGGCAGTAGAGGGTGGTGTGCTGCAGGAAATGCCTCGGTAGGGGGGCTGTCCTCTGACATTAAGCACTGATCCCGACGCCCCAGTGTGGCACTAGGGGGCGCTATGCTGCAGACTGCAGGGTAGGGGGCGCTCTCCCTTGGCCATCGGTGCTGGCCCCAGTGCCCCAGTGTGGTGCTAGGGGGCGCTGTGCTGCCAGGAACGGGACAGGAGGGGAACACTGACGGATGGAAAATGGTTTACAAAGATATCGGTTACGTCTATCTAACTTATCTCTCTCTTGCTAACGAAATCCTTGCTGTTCCTTAAAGGGCTCCATTTTCCGGGTAATGATTTTAACAGGATATTGGAGTGCGGTTGTCACTGAAGATAGAAGCCACTCTCCTGCTGAACACCAGAACTACCTGTCCTGCCTACCCTCGAAACTTTCGCTGTCAGGTCTTTTGTCTGGGCCACCCAAGAGGCTGTGTCTGCAGAAGATAATGGGGTATTTTGGGTAGGCTTCCCAGTCTCCCCCATGCCACCATCTGGTGTAATGCTTCATGGGACATTTTTTTCAGTGCATGTAGGTTACCAGTTGTAGGCGCGTCAGTCTTGGAGGAAGGCTACGCCTCCTCGCTCTTGGGCCCTTGACAAGACAAGGGGAGAATTAGTCCTGGCCCCGTAGGTAGAGCTCAGAAACAAGTTAACAACCAACAGTTTAGGGGCTCAGGCCTTCAGGCTGGGTGGAGTAATAAACAGTCTGACACCCTGACTCTGGGAGATGTTAGACAAACGCTGGCCTCTTGGCCTAAGGTGGGGAAACTGGCACCCCAGGAGTGGGGTGGGTGCAGGGGTAGGGGGATCCAGGCCCACCCTACTCCACCAGTTCCCAGCCCAGGGCCCGAACAGTGGCGGATGGGTCCACCACTGGGTCAGCAGGGATCCAACCATAACACGCTGAGCCCAAGCGCTGGTTAAAGCTGTCTCCCCGATGGCCATGTAAAATGTTTCCCCCAAAGCTGCTGATTGTCCAACCGGCTCCCCGGCCCTGCTCCCTGTTCTAACCCTAATCTGACTCCATTACTCCAGCCCTAAACCCTGCTCTAAGATGATCCCAGCTCCCCTCCCCTAACCCTAATGTAACCCCTACGCTAACCCTACCCCTGCTCCCCTTCCTAGATCGGATCATTGAGAATGGGCCCATCTAACCCAATATCTAACCCTGCCACCCCAGATCACAGTCAGACCCATGCGCTGATGTAACCTAGTATCCCGCCCCCTCCCTGCCACCCTGAATCACACCCATCAGCCCCTCTAGCCCAGTATCCTGCCATCTCCCTGCCACCCCAGGTCAGACCAGTGGGCCCATCTAGCCTGGTATCCAGTCTTTCACTGTGGCCAACTCTGGAATAACCTGCCCTCCTGGGGGCGCTTTCCTCCTGACCCTCATTAATCAGAGGGCAGTTTAAGCCCTGGAGCATGACATTTACACCCCTTCCAAACATATTTGTTTTAAACCCTTAGGAGTGTAACTCTGGCTCTTCCATTCCCCTTATAAAGATCCTATTCCGAATCCTGACTCACATCCTGTGCCAATGAGTTCCACAGGCTACCTGGGAATTTAAAGATAGTATTTTCTTTGAGTATTTAAGGTTAGTGGGTTAGAGCAGAGGGGGCTGGGAGCCAGGACTCCTGGCTTCCATCTCCAGCCCTGGGAAGGAATGAGGTCTAGAGGGTTAGAGCAGATTCGAATGCACAGGGATCTATTCAGGCTTTCATTATATTTAATAAATGAGCCGTACAAATTGGCAGAGTCCACGTGTCTGTCTGTGTCCAGGTGGGGGCATGGAAAACTGCCAAACCAGCCAATCATTTGTCAGCTGAGACGCTGTAATGAGCCGGCCAGGTGAGGGGAGAGCGACACGTTTCCCATCTGCACCTCCGTTTCCCTACAAAGCACATCCCCTCCCATGATGTCGGGAGGGGACGGGGCGTCGTGATGCCAGACAGCGGGGAAGCAGCCAGAAGGGCAAGGGCAGGATTTCTGACTCACAGCTCAGTCATTGAAAGTGGAGTGTGAGGGGGAAATTCCTCAGTCGCTGCCGGCAAGAAAGACACGGCTCGTTAGGGTCACTGAGACCAGAACCCAGCCCTGACTCCACTGGCGTCAGATGGGTCACTCACTCCGCATTTTCTCCAGGGCCACTGAGATCAGCACACACACAATGCAGGCCCTGATCTCTGTAGGAGCTGGTCCCTCACCCTCATAACTCACAGTCCAAACAGACAAGACAAACTGAGGGTGAGGAAGGGAAACTGAGGCACGGCATGATTCAGTGACTTGCCCATGGTCACACAGCATATTGGGAGGGGAACCCAGGAGTCCTGGAATCCCTCCGTGGGCCATAGACACAACAGCATTCCCCTGTTCTCCAACACCCAGCCTGGCTGATGGGTCTCTGAGGGTGGTGTGGAATAAGTAGATTCTGTAGCACCTCAGCCTTCATTTTACAAATTAATTCTCTAGCCCTCATGGCTGCAAAGAAAGCCATCTAACCGGTGTGACGAGCACCAGCATCTGCAGAGAGCCTGACACAACAGCTCTGAGCAGCGAGAACTGGCTGCATTTGTCTCCATGGGTTCGTTCACACTTGAAACTAATGATGTCACTTGCTGGCCCATCAGTGTACCTTGACCTACTGATTGCTTGGGTGGATGAGGCAAGAGAAGGGGATGGGGGTGATACCCATGTGGGGTGGGACAATTGGGAGTGGACATGGAGAGACCAAAAAAGGAGTCATGTCTTTAGTTTAAGTCCTGTTTATTCTGAAGCCTAATGATAACCCTTTAAATGTCAGTTTTTACCCTCTCGTTGCTAGTGGTTTCAGCAGATGGGTGAGTGAACAGGGTGGGGAGTGGTGCCCATGTGGGGTGGGTGGCAACTGGGAGCTGACACAGGGAAGTGTCATATCTATCATATCCCCCACTGCTGACTCTGGAGTCTAATGATGACATGTAACAATAGCAGTTGTCACTATTCCCCACCTGATCATGTTAGTGGGGCTGGAAGTGGACCCACTGGGGGAGGGGAACTGGGACCTGCTACAGGGACAGGGTGGGGCAGATTCAGCCCCATAATTCAACCCAATTTAATTCTGCAGCCCAAGGAGGATGCTTGAAATCATGAGTGCCAGTAATTTTTTTAATTAGGGTAGCATGGAAACCCCAGCCACGATCCCCGCCAGGCCAGGCACTGCACAGATGCCTACAGCAAGATCAGGGCACTAGCTCATCTTCTCTGTTCTCCCTCCCACCCTGCCCCATAGCTCAGGGCAGAGGATTCCCCTAGCTCCCCCTGTCCTGAGCCCAGGAACGGGTGTTTGGCTGAAGCAGCTGTTCTACCAGGCTGGAGGGGACCCCACTAAAGCCCTGAGCAGGACTATTTTTTAAATCCTCCCTGCAATACCCACTCCCACTCGAGGGTTGCCAACTCCGACCGGACACTATTTGCGGTAATGGTCCGACCGAGTTGGCAACCCGATTGCACTCCCAAGTGTTCCTTGCACTTGTATCCTGCTCTCACCCGCAAAAACCTGACATCAGGCAAATCCTGCAAGGGAGACAGATTTTCCCCTGCTGAAAGAAAGAAAGAAAGAAAGAAAGAAAGAAAGAAAGAAAGAAAGAAAGAAAGAAAGAAAGAAAGAAAGAAAGAAAAAGAAAAGGGGAATGGATGAGCAAGAAAGAAAGAAAGAAAGAGTTAATATATTATAAACACGATTCAGACACAATTTTTACCACTAAAAGAATAAAACAAATCTTGCTTAAATCACGTAAAAAAAGTTCTGTTGGAATAGAAATCAAATCTCTTTTCTATCCCTTGCTTAAATGTAAGTATTAAAAGCTTTATTTTTTAAAAAGGGGAAAACTTGCTTTACGTTGCTGAAATTCTGTTTGCGACACACGGCTGTCAGGTGTAGCTCACACGAAACGTGAACCAAATTGCACCACAATTTTGCCGTAAAACGTGCAGATGGTTTTTTAATGGTTATAAAAAGTACGTTGTTTTTTAAAAAAACTGGATTATTTTTAACCTGCTTCAGCACTGTTTTTAGGCCTTTGAAACCTCCCAGTCCAGTTATGCGTATGTCGGGGTCATTCATGCTTTTTGAAAACCATTGGGTGGAAAAACTGCTCGCAGCGCTGCGTGCAAACTGCCACGCCTGTGCCTCTGATGAAGTGAGTTATAACCCACCAAAGCTTATGCCCAAATAAATGTGTCTCTCTAAGGTGCCACAGGACTCCTTCTTGTTTTTACACCTGTATTGGAGCAACAAAATCTGGGAGTATGATCCTCTGATCTGACTTGAGCCCGCGAACCGCAGATCCAGAGTAGGTGACCAGATGTCCCCATTTTATAGGGACAGTCCCGATTCTGGGGTCTTTTTCTTATATAGGCTCCCATAACCCAACCCCGCTTCCTGATTTTTCGCATTTGCTGACTGGTCACCCTAATCCGGAGTGAGAGAGAGAAACATGCGTGGGAAAGCCAAGCTCAAAGACACTAAGTAGCAACTTCCCAACTAGGAACAACAATGAGGGGTCCCTGTGGGATCGTGGAGACTAACACATTGACTTGGGCATGAGCTTTCCTGGGCTAGAACCCACTTAATCAGCCGCTTGGAGTGAAATGACAGCAGGCGGATGTAAACGGACTAACACATGGAAAGATGCGCTCCTTTTGGTAAACCAGGATTTAGTATCTCCCAGCCAATTCCCACAGTCTGGGCGGGGTTTTCCTCCACCTGATCAACACGATACACTGACTCCACCTGCTCCTGCCACTAGGCCAGCTGGTCCTGCGGGGCCCACAGGATCCCAACCCCACTGCAGGGTTAAACTCCGCCAGAGAGGGGACCCCCCGCCCTGCTGCAGGGGGGAGGGCTCAGCTCAGGGCGGTGGCCGGAGGAGCCGGACAAATCAGCGGCCCCGGCCTGCGCCCAGTTCCGGTTTCACTTTCGTTTCCTCGGCGCGGTCTAAACGAAGCGAGCTCGCCGGGCCGCTGCGGGAGAGGAGGGGCCGGGCTTTCCCGTGGGCTGTGAGCTGCCGCCGGCAGTGCCCCGCTGGGGTGCGGGCTCTGGGGCTGGAGCGGGGCCAGGGAACCCGGGGGGGCAGCTTGGAAAAGCCCCAAACCAGCCTATTCCTGCATGGGACCCTCCTCAACCTGCCCCCCCCCCCCACTTACCCTATGGACAGGGGCACCCCAGTGCGGCGCTAGGGGGCGCTGTGCTGCAGGCCGTGGGGGCTTAGTAGGGGGTGCGCTCCCCCTGGGAGTCAGAGCTGGCCCCAGTGCAGAGCTAGGGGGCATGTGCTGGGGGGGGGTCGAGAGAGGGGGCCCTCCCCTGGCAGCCAAGACTGGCCTCAGTGCGGCGCTAGGGGGCGCTGTGGGGCAGGGGATCTGGGCTCAGCAGGGGGCGCTCTCCCCTGGCAGCCAGGGCGGGCCCCAGTGTAGCGCTAGGGGGCTCTGTGCTGCAGGGAGTGGGGCAGGGGATCAGCAGGGGGCGCTCTCCCAGAGCTGGCCCCAATGCCCCAGTGTGGCGCTAGGGGGCG
>ML123496.1:386907-406725 GCA_003846335.1 Cuora mccordi | reverse complement strand
CTGCGCATGAACAAAACATGAGGGACAGGAAGCATCTACTGGAGCAGTTGGATGAAATGACCAAGGCTGCAGCGAGGTTGGAAAAACAAAGCAGGGAGATGAAATTTTCTGACATCATGGACTATGATCCGGAGACGCACAGTTGGTACATCCCTGGGCTGTGGCATGGAGTCCCTCCTATGGCACCAGTGAATATGGGATACAGTGAGAGCGTGTGTGAACTGAAGAAATACCTGTTGGAATTTATGAGACACCGATCCCCTCGCAGAGCCCCCAAGGACCTTCCCCAGTTCATCAAATGGGTGAGGAGCCTCTGGTACGCCGTGAAACACGAGAACTTCATCTTCAGTTTCAGAAACAGCCTGGTTGCTGAGGCCTATACCCAGCTGTCTGTGATGTACGCGGAGTGGGAGTGGGATTTCCGCAAGGAGATGCATCTCTGGATGTCCAAAACAGAAACCACCATCCAGAACCAATCCCCAGACGATCTGGGTCCAGGCACCTTTGAGAAACTAAGGCTGGAAATTCACCAGATGCTTCACAGTGGGGAGCAGAAGATGCTGCAGAGTCTACAGAGCTATTTTGAGAGTGGAGCTGGAAATCTACACCTGGTAGAGAAATACAGAGAAGACTTTCACCGAAGCGTGACATTTCTCCGACACGAACTGGAGAGCCATCTGCTCTGCAAGTCTGAAGAGGCCATTCGTATCCAGAAAGGTCGGAACAAGATAGACCAACTGCAGACCAGGTACATGAAAACCATTGAAGGGAAGGTGGATGGGCTCTTGCGGGACTGCAGGGAGAGGGAGGTGGAGCTAAAGCCCAATGAACTGGAAAGGGAGTTTGCCAAGATGTGGAAGGAAACCTTAGCAGAGCTGCCACTGGAGAGCTTACCCCTACGCCAAATTCATAAAGACATCCACTACCAGCTGCGCAAGGACCTGGAGAACAGAGGGAGTTTGGTCAAGCAAATGCTCCATAAAGCCCAGAACTTGTTGACCTATCAAAGCAAACCGTTCTGCGTGAAGAAGGAGTATCTGGACTTGACTTGGTACAAAGCAGCTGTGGAGTATATAACGCAGCAATGTTCACGTGAATTGGAAAAGTTCACAAAGTCCCTGATGGAGGAGTGTAGGAGGTATGTTGGGCAGAAGGTCCACTCCCAAGGGGATTACGACCAGACCTACTGCAGGGAATTGCTGTGGATGATCAACCAGAGGCTCCAGGAGAACATCACTGGGAAGATTCGTATCAGTGCTTCCTTTGAAGTCGATTTAAAGCTTCACATCCTGGGGGAAGCAGCCAGCACCTTCCAGAAGATGCACGAAGACTTTCTCAAGAAGAACGACCCTCAGCGTCGCCTGGAGGAGCTGAGACCTCAGTATTTCTCCACCTTCAGAGACCTTTACTATGAGAAGGATGCCTGCCAGAAGAGAGCTTTTGATTTCTGCGACCGATGTCTGAAACCTGCTTTATGGAAATATATGAAGAAAAGACTCGGGATTGAGATCGTGGACGACTTTCTCAGCAGTGGAGAGTCCATCGAGTATGGCAGCCGGAGCTTCTTCCAGTTCACTGTGCAGAAGAAACTGCTGGAGGAGATGGACTTCAATAACTACATGAAATACGTCAGCAACTATGAAGAGTTTGTAAAGGCCTGGATCCAGACATGTCTGATCAGCCACTACAGAGAGACTGGGGGCTTGGGAGAACTGGAGAGAACGGTTCTAGCCATGATAATGAAAAAAATCCGGGACGCTCTGGAGAGCTCTGAGTGCCAAGACACCCTCACCATCTCTGAGTTCTTGGAGCAATTTTGCCAAGTGATGTGCAAAGAGCTGGTCATCTCCAAGGACAATTTGGAGGTGATCCTCTTCAAAAACACAGCCAGTGTTGGGCAGTTCTCCGCCGACATCCAGACCTTCCTCCCCCAGGTGGAAGAAAGCATCCTCTTGGGATGGGAAGAGCTGGGTGGGGAGATGGTCTTCACACAGCTCCAGTTCAAGCCCCAGGATGAGATCTTCAAGCATGTGTTCGGCTGTGGGAAGCAGTGTCCATTTTGTAAAGTCCCCTGTGAAGCAGGAGGCAGCGACCACAAGGAGCATTTTGCATCAGTGCATCGGCCTAAAGGGCTGGGGGGCTACAGTTATGAGACAACTGACAGGCTTGTGTATTCTTTGTGCTCCTCTGATGTAGCTTCTAGTAAATCATTTAAAAACCTGAACACGGCATTTAAATGGCATCCCTACAAAGATTATCGCCAATTCTACCCCACCTGGCGCATCCAGCCGGACCCCAGCATCAGCGCCTCCGATTATTGGAAGTTCATATTCACAAAGTTCAATCACCAGTTTGCCAGAGAGTACAACGTGCAGCCTGCCAATCTCCCCCCCGATTGGAAGAAAATAACCAAGGAGCAAGCTCTGCAGAGCATCCGAGAGGCCTTTAACATGGAATAGAGGCTGGCTCTCTGCATTATGATACGGTCTTTAATTCCATAACAAGGTACTGTCAATCCTAATCCTAGCATCTTGTTACTTCCCAGGGCTTGATTTTGCTACGTGAAGGCTCCTTTAACGTAGTTCCTTGTGTGTAATTGCCTAGGCCACTGGGTCTCAAACTTTTTTACTGGCGACCCCTTTCACATCGCAAGCCTCTGAGTGCGACCCCCCCAGTAAGTTAAACATACTGTTAAATATATTAAACACCATTATAAATGCCGGAGGCAAGAGGGGTTTGGGGTGGAGGTTGACAGCTCGTGACCCCCCATGTAATGACCTTGCGACCCCCTGAGGGGTCCCAACCCCCAGTTTGAGAACCCCTGGCCTAGGCTTAAAAAAAATAAATTGAAAAACAAAACAGTTCCATCGTGTGACATCATATTGACACCTCCCTAGCTCCCCAGCAAGCCTTGAACCTTTAGATGCCCCACACACATCTCTACTGGTTAATCTAACCAAGTAACTGATAGCAGTAGTAGTTTGTCATCCTCCATGGGGACCGGCCACCACAGGTGAGTGAGGGACATACTTTGCCAGTGGGTTTCATAGCTATTTGCTGACAGCATAGGACAGGTGAAACTCAGGAATTCGGGGTTCTGCCTCTGATTCTGAGGGAAGCGTGCTCTATTGGTCATGTCATAGACCCATCTGTCCACCCATCTTCCAGCTTGACCCCTTCTGACCCATCCCTTCTAATATGTCCCTGCACCGTCCCAGTCTCCCCACTCCCAGCTTCTTCTTCGCGACACATTCCGGTCCCCAACTGAAAAGAGGGCATCATAATGAAACATATCAGGCAACCTTTGCTACAGGGAACACTACCAGCCATGCTTATAGTATATCTGTACCGTGGGCTTCTTCCCACTGAGAGGTAGAAATATGGCAGGGTCATTTCCCTGATGGTGGTGGGTGGTTTATAACATTTCCCAGGTGCCTTCTGGGAGAAATCTGGAGACCCTCCCACATTGACCCCTGGTGGTCCATAAGCCACCTCCCGCTGAAATCCAGATCCTCCAGCCACACACAGGGACAGGGAAATCGGCAAATGGCGGTGAGCCATTGGGTTGATGGATCTGGGCTGCAGCATCCAATTTGCTTCTCCTGATAGCTGGTGGCTCTCTGGTGAATTGCATTGGATGGGTCTTTGGCTGGAGGTGAAGGGACCAAGCTAGAACGGTGGAGAGAGTGAATAAAGGTTTCCTGGCATATTCATCTCTGGGTGTGTGGAGAACCAGGGCCTCTATCTCCAGTAGGAGGTAACATTGTTGGTTTCACACTCACTGTCCCATCTGTTTGTTGGGCGGTAACACAGGATCTTTTGAACGCCCCAGCCATTCAATTCCTACATTTCAGGGAACGTTCTAGACATTGGTTGGCAGAACCCTACTGATCTTGGATCAAATTGGAAAATCCGGAAGGGAGAAATGGGAGACACACAGAGAACCCCTGGCTTCTGGCCAGCAAAGACATTAACTTAACCAGCTCTGAAATTGTAGATCAAAGAACCAGTTGATGGAAGAAATTAACCCCTTCCAGCCTAAAAACACCCCCATCTCAGCCCTGCTCAGTCCCTCAAGTATTATAGTGCAGTGCCAGCTCTGGTATGGTTAAGTTGGAGAACAGCTTTCTGTTTGAAGGGCCACTCTTCAAATTGCTCTAAAATCCTCACATTTACTCAGATTGCTCTGAAATGTGCGGTGCCTCGTGGGGGAATGGGTAGGATTCATGGTCCAACTTTGGGATCATTTGACAAAGGGGATCCCAAGATACAGCCTCCCACAAAAAAACAGCTTCTCATCAGGTTGAGATTGCATCATTGGTGTTCGGTTTTTGGTGTTTTTTCCCCCTGAAACCAGGGTTCTGCTCCTGCCTCAAATACCTTGAAACTTTTGACACCTGAATGACTGATATTCCAGAGAGAAAGAAATAGAATGGTGGGGGTGAATGGGGGACACACAGAGCCCCTGGCATGGGGGGAGGTGGATCTGGCCTTCAGAATCACTGTTCCACCTTCTTCCTAGGCAGCCCCCACCAGACCCCTCTGAGCTGTCTGATGCCCTTTGCATTCAAAGAGGTCCTGGCTTTGCAAATAAAGATCTTGCCAGGGCACCAATTACTAGTTCCCCGTGACCTCTACTCTCGTCACTCCCACAGAGTCAGCAGAAGTTGTTTGGGTTTGTATTCCTCTCCTAGCCCTTCCACGGGCATCCTCGCCCCAGGAGAGCAGAATGTTCAGTGGGGAAAGAGACAAGACAGACACGCAATCCCAGCCACTGGGGGGGGCAGTGGGGACCCAAGCAAATCCACGTTCCAGCTCCAGGGGAAGGGGCTAGAGAGACCCATGGACAGCAAGAGGGTAATGAGAGAAAATGGGGCAGAGATGCCCTACCCCAGCCACCAGCAATGACTCAGGAGTGAGGGTCTCCAGCCTGTCATATACAGGTCACACTAGCTGCTAACAACGGTCCTGCCAGGGCTTGGCGGGAAGCATTCCCCCAAAGCCGTGGGAGCCCTACCGCTGGACTTTTTGGAAGCAAAGAGGAGGGCTGTGAAGTCAGGGCTGAATGGAAGAGATATCCGAGAGGGGAGGGAACCCTTGTTAAGGCAGGGGGCTGGGCACCAGGACTTCTGGATTCTATCCCTGGCTCTGGGACGAGGTGGTGTCTGGTGGGTCAGAAGAGGGGGGCTGGGTGCCAGGACTCCTGGGTCCTATCCCTGGCTCTGGGACAGGGTGGTGTCTGGTGGGTCAGAAGAGGGGGGCTGGGTGCCAGGACTCCTGGGTCCTATCCCTGGCACTGGGACAGGGTGGGGTCTGGTGGGTCAGAAGAGGGGAGCTGGGAGTCAGGGCTCCTGGGTTCCATACCTCACTGCCTGTGATGTTGGGCAAATCCTTCCAAATTGCTGGGCATCGGTTTCCCCCACTGTAAAACAGAGAGTGGCCTGTTTTCTGGACTCCCAGCGCTGTCTCTGTGCAAGACCTGGCACAACAGCAGCCAGGATCTCGGTTGGGGTGGAGGGGTCTGTGGGCCAGTTGGCATAATGGGGGCCTAGATCTTAGTCGGGGGGGGTCCATGCAGCATCTGGCACAAGGGGTGCTTGAGGGGGGGCTGCGCAGACCTACCCCATTACAAACACAGGATAAAAAGGTTCTAGTTGAGGAAGTCAAGGCCAGGGATCCCACAAACGATCAGGCCTCTGCTTAACTTTAAGCTCCCCTCGAACGCCACTCGAGCACACTGTGAACTGTAGAAAGGGAAACAGCCCAGGGCAGGTTTAAATCCTGAGGCCTGCACAGAGCCCAGCTCCAGGAGTCCATGGGATTAACGCATAAGAACCTGAGCTTTAACAACGTGTGGGGTTGGCTCTCAACCTTGGGGCAAAACAATGACCCCCACCCACCCCAAGGCACATAAAGAAGATCCCCCCCCCCCCCCGGCCCTACACTGTTTTTTTTTTTAATTAAATAAAAACCCATGATTTTTCAGCAGGTAGTGATTGCTACAGGTGTGTATATATAGGTATGGCAGGGGGTCTAGTGGTACTGCCAGACTTGGATTCTATTCCCAGCTCCGCCATTGGCCGGCTGTGACACATCAGCCTCAGTTTACCTTTCTGCGAAATGGGGATACCACCACCGACCTCCTCCACAAAGCGAGTTGGGAGCCGCTGCTGGAAAGCGCTAGGTATTATTATACTGTTACAAAGGTTGCCCACAGAACTAAACCAAGACGCTTCCAACGTAGCTGCAGGACCTTTGTCTCCGTGCTTTCAGGAGCCCCCCAGGTTCGGACTCTGACCGAGTACGTAACAACAACAAAATGATCCGGCCTGAGTGGGGTCGAGTTTTTTCTCGGTGAGATTTTTAGTTAATTAATAAAAAACAAAACATCTTAAATACAACGCATTTCCCTACGCCGCCCCCGCCCGCACACAAAAGTCTAACCAACATTTTCTTCTTATACAAACTTTGTCCCCGAATTTCACTAACGATCGGCTGGAAATAAAAGCCCAACGCACGCGATAGCAACTTGAGCAGTGGACCCACCTCTGCGCTCGGAGGCCAGAAGACTTTTTAAAGGGAAAATTCCCCTTCCCCCCTAGATCAGATAAACTTAGCTAAGGAGAGCTAACTACGCTGAGGCCGCCGTGTTCTTCGCCTCTCATCCCCTCTGCAGAAATATTTCTAGTAGCCGCTCTGAGACAAGCGACGATCAAAGAATGATGAGGGTTCCAGTTAAGAGGGGCTGTCTGTCCAGCTACAAATTTTGTCCTAGTATTATCTTGGCAGTCAGGGGGCAATTTCTTCCCTGATATAGTTCCAGCAGGACAATCCAATATGGAGCCAGTTACACTGGTATAAATGTGTCTTGTATTGGTGTAGCTTAATGCCCTTCCTGTACGAGAATAGCTACACTGGGAGAAGCACCTTTATGTCAGTACAATCTCATCCATGCTGGGGACACTCCTATATTAACTACATCAGGTGAAAACTTGTCATCTGCACTGGGGGGTTTTTTGGTGGAAAATTGGGTTTTTAGAAAAAAGGATCAGTTTTCCCCAGAAATTTTCAAGTGGTTGTAAAAAAAACAAACAAACAAAAAACGCAAATGGCTGGAAATTGAAATATTGCTATTTGGAGAGAGCCCAGCGCTGCCTCATGGGAGGCATAGGTCCATTACTAGTCTCTTCTATGGATCAGGCTGCTCAATCTGACTACCTTTCCCATGATGCACTGCTTCCCCTCTTCCAGACTGGAGACTGTGTGCATCATGGGAGGTATAGCTCAGGCATCTCATGCTCTCATTTGCTTCTGGAAGCCATGTTCCGTGAGTGGCCTACATCTCCCATGATGCACCATGTTCTCCTATCCTGCAGAGGTGTTCCATCATGGGAAATATAATTCAACCAGGGAGTGCAGCCTGCCAGGAGAATGGAGAGCATGAAGTAATCAAACTACAATTCCCATGATCCTCTTGAGTTGCTGCAGTGTAACGACCATGGTGCATCATAGGAAATATAGGCTGGGCTTCCAGGTCAGCCTATAAGAGAAAAGAGGACAATGAGGCCCCTGAACTACACCTCCCAGCAGGCACTGCAGAAGCATATCTAAATCAAAACTATTCAGTTTTCAGCTTTAAAAAAAATTAAAAATAGAACTTTTGCCAAAAAAATTGAATTTTCAGCAGAAAGTTACCGCCCCCCCCCAGCCCTCCTGAAAAATGAAAAACAGACTAATTTAGCTTCCTTCTAAAATTTTCCAGCAGGGATGGAATAATAAAACAATATTTTTCGTGTTTAGACAAGACCCTAAGAAACTTAATGCCACCTTTATAAGACCTGCCTTGCAATGAGAAATCTCAGCTGGGGTCCGGAGAGCAAATATTGTTGCTATCGTGTGGGCTGGGCTGTATTTCAAAACGAAAAACAGAAGAGAGAGAGAGACAGAGACAGAGCGAACAGGAAGCCAAGATGCTTGTTTATAAAACAAGCACCGGGGCTTTGCCGAATTTATAAGCGTATCACAGATCACACAGATGCACGGGGGTATCAAACCAGCCCTCTCTCTCGAGGCGGATGGTTGGGTGGAATCCCAGGGCCAGCTGGTGTGAGTGGGTGGAAAGGCTCAATAAAGGGCTATCGGGGGGCAGGACTTGGTCTCCACTTCCCGTTCGATAAAACCCGTTTTATCATTGACGGCAGGAGTTTTGAAAGAGACGCCCAAGATTCAGAGGCCCAAATCCAGGCTCGGTTCTCCTGGGCAGCAACATTTTAAAATCATCATCATCAAACAATCTGTGTCTCATTAGATAGGTGGAAACTGCTTTTCACGTACCACCACCACCACACAAGGGGGCAGAAGTGAGTCTACCGCATGATGCCTTTCCATTATTTCTATCACTACAGCACCGAGAAGCCCGGCTGTGTGCCAGGACCACTGTGCAAGGTGCTGTACAGGCACAGATCAATCAAGCGAGCTACTTTAAAAGCTTTACTCCACCAGGAAGTAGGTAGCTAAAGGCCTGGGGAAACTGAGTCAGGGCATTCTCCAGTCTGGGTCTAAGATTAGTCTGTGGCGAAGGCAGGATAGAGCCCAGAGATCAGCGCTGCAAGGAGCTCAAACTTTAGCTACTTACAAACAACAGAGCTGAATGTAAGGGGGCAGGAAACCCCCAGATTTATTGGTTTTTATTCCACACAGCAGAGCCACCAAATTACAGCTGGGGGAAGAACAAGGGTCACTTAAATATTAACAAGGTTCCAGGAGGGGAGCAAGCACTAATGGTTAGAGCGGGGGATGGAGAGGGGCTGGGAGTCAGGACTCCTGGGTTCTATCCCCACCTCTGGGAGGGGAGTCTAATGGGTTAGATTGGAGGGGGGTGGGACTTTGGTTTTGTGGTGGGGGGGCCGGGGGGGCAGAATCTTCTTTTAAAACCGTTCCACGTACCGAGACAAACACAGGAAAAATTTAAGTGTTGGCGTTTCTAAAAGAGAAGACTGCTTTATGAGAGAGATCTGAGTACCGTCAGGATTTCTGCAATACACTTACATATTCTGCACCATAGGACAAAAAATATTCATACATCTTGGATCAGTAGCACAGTGATAACTATTTCTGGGAGGTATAACTATCTTTTATCCCAACCCACGAAGGAGGACATTTTTTCTACGATCACAATTCAACACCTCAGTTGAAAACACCCCAACATTTTTCTCTCTTGAAAGACTGGTACTGTTTTCTGGGCTGTTGTTTTCCTCCCCTGCACAAAAGGAGTCTCTAAGCAAATTGTTTCAAATGTGTGTTGTTCACAAGGGAAAAGTTGGTTTAAAATTCAGATTTGATTCTTTTTCGGGGGGGGGGGGGGAAGGGTTTAAAATTTGTATTTTCCTTTTTGCCTTATACAGAAATTTAGTTCTCTTTTTAAAAATTTTTTGTTTTTATTTTGGGAGGAAAATTATTATAATTAAGGCAATTTGCTCTCAGGATGAAAAGTGTGCCTTTTTATTACTTTGTTTCCTCTTTTACAAAAAGTTTGTTTGTTTTTTTAAGACCAACTTTTGCTGATTGAGGAGGAAATTTTAAATTTCCATATATAATTATAATTCTCTCCCTCTTCCAAAAACAACACAACAAAACAGTCTCAGACAAAATGTGTCTATTTTTAAAAGTTTTTGTTAAATTACAGATATTTGAAATTAAATATATTTAGACTTTTTGCAGGGGGCATCTTAGCCAATTTTGGGGAGGGGGGAGGTAAAAAAGAGACGATTTTTTTCCACGTGTCAATTTTTAGAGGCAAAATTATTATTTTTTCAAATGAAAGCAATTTTTAAAATGTCCTTCTTCTCCAATAACAGACCATTTAAAAAGAAGCTGGGAATTCGTCAAAACAAACCAGAAAATTAAATTCTACAGACGTCGAAAAACCAAAACAAACCAAAATAAAAACATGGCACCAACGTTGTGTGTTTTTGTGTTTGTTTTTTTTTAAAACCACAACGTTCAGGCTCCTGTGCAGGAGATCACTGGAGCATCATCTGAACCAATTTCAGTGGAATCCATTGAGAATTACGGCCAAGCTGATTAAAAACTTGATTGTAATCAATTGGATTTAAGCACATGCTTAGAGTAAAGCGGGTGCTTAAGATCTCTCCTGAATTGGGGGCCGAAACAAGGTAACACAGGGTTAAAGGGGAAGTTCTCAGAGGCACAAAAGGCAGCAGAGAATCAAACGAACACGGCTTCCCCTCACCCACCCATTGGAGAACTGGGGTCCACCCCAAAACCTCCCTCACTGATTGTTCCATGGCACCCACAAACTGCCTCTCTCCCACGGGCAGACTGGGCACCTCTCCCAGCCACCTCCATTTGTGCCTCTGAAAATTCCTCCCCTTCCTAATGATTTGGTGCTAGGACAACGATCGACATTGACTCCCCACCTCCATCTCTCCATCCCCTCTCGTCCCCCACCCACCCACACATTCGCACAGTCATTCGCACGACCCTCAGCTAACTTGCCCCGTGGCGGCAGTGGCACTGCCATCCACCCCCGCGTCCTGGCAGGAGCCCGCCTCAGGCCCCTGAGCCCCTCCTGTGGCAGCGTGGCTGGCTTTGGCGTTGCCGGCCTGGCCGTGGCAGGCCTTGGCATGGCTGGCCAGCCGGCTGGAAGTCCGGAAGGCCTGGCCACAGTCCGGACAGCGGCGGCCTTTCTTGTCCGAGTGGGTGCGGAGGTGGTAGGTGAGGGCCAGGAGGTTGTGGAACTCCTTTAGGCAGGCGGGACAGCGGTAGAGACCGGTGGTGTGGACCTTCTTGTGGTGGAGGAGGCTGCCAGCGTGGCGGTACGTCCGCTCGCAACGGTCGCACTTGTAGGGGCGCTGGTCCACCAGGCCGTTGGTGCCAGGAGTGGACCCAGCCTCTGCCTCGGCCTGGTGCCGCCACAGGTGCTGGACCAAGTCCCGAGAGGCCCGGTAGGCCTTGCCGCACTCCGAACACTCGAAACGCTTCTTAGTGTGGACCCGGCCATGGTTCTTGAGGGCTGATGGGGTGGGAAATTGCTTGGGGCAGACTGGGCACTGGAAAGGGCCAAGGGGCGCCTGAGTGATGCCCACGGGGGTTTGGGTGCCAGTGTCAACATGGCCGCCTGAGGCACCAACTGATGCACTGCCAACATGGCTGCTGTCAACATGAGGGCCTGAGGTACCATCAACATGGCCACCTGAGGTAGTGCCAAGATGGCCACCGTCACTGTGGCCACCTGAGGCATCAATGTGGCTGCCGCCCTGCTCCCTCCGGGCGGCCCGCCATTCTCGTGCCGTCTTGCTCCGGACAAGGCTATTGCCCTCCAGTAAGGGGCGGCCAGGGGAGCTCCTGCTGCCAGGACGAGGCCGGCGCTGGGCATGGATCAGCTGGTGCCTCACCAGCTGCCTCTGCCATTTGAAGGCTTTGCCGCAGTCGGGGCAGCGGTGGCGCTTGACCTCGAAGTGGATGCGCTGGTGGTTCTTGAGGGCCATGAGGTTAGGGTAGGCCCGGGGGCAGACGGGGCAGCAGTAATGGCCGGTCTTGTGGCTCTTGCGGTGGTTGAGAAGGCTGCCGGCATGGCGGTAGGTCCGCCCACATTGCTCACACCGGTATGGCCGCTCCTCGGGGTCCTTCTTGGAGGCAGCGGGCGGCTCCGAGACCCCGCCACTGTCGGCGTGGGCCTTGCCTGCTCTCTTGGCGTGAGCCAACTTTCTGGAGGACGAGGCGGGCAGTGGCGGTCTCCTCTCGCGGTGGACACGCTGGTGGCTGGCCAGCTGCTTCTGGAGGCGGAAGGCCTTGGGGCACTGGGTGCACTTGTAGCGCTTGGTCTCGAAGTGGATGCGGTTGTGGTTCTTCAGGGCCATGAGGTTGTAGAAGAGCTTCTGGCAGATGGCGCAGCGGAAGAGGCCCGTCTTGTGGGTCTGCTTGTGGTTGATCAGGCTGCCTGCGTGCTTGTAGCTCCGGCCGCACTGCTCGCAGCAGAAGGGGCGCTCTGATGCGGCACCTTCCTCCCCACTGCCGCCGCTGCCGCCCTCCTCCTCGGCAACACTGACCAGCTCTTCCTCCTCCTCCGGGTGCTGAGCGGCACAGTGCGCCTCCAGCCCCGCTGCCCCCTGGCACAGCTCCCCACAGACGTCACACACGTGCAGCTTGCCCGCCTCGCCATCGCTGCCCCTTGGGTCCTGTTTTCCGGGAGCTGGGGCCGCAGCTGCCTCTCCTCCCTCCCTGCCGTGCGGGAGCGCTGTCTCCTTCCCTACACTGTCCCCGTTGCCGGCTGGCCGGCTGTCATTCAGCTTACACTTGGGGTGATTACGGAGATGGTTGCGGTAGGCGGACAGATTGGGGTACTGCCGAGAGCAGACGCCACACTGGTAATCTCCCACCTGGTGGGTCTTCTTGTGGTTGACCAGGCTGCCGCCGTGCCGGTAGGTTTTCCCACATTGCCCACAGGCATAGGGACGGCTGTCTGGGGGTGTCAGGCTGGATTGCTGCTCCTCCGGCAGCTCCGGACGCGGTCCCAGCCGCAGCTGGATGGTGGTATCAGCCAGCGCCGCTTCCTTCTCCTCTCGGTGGCCCAGGCTGTGCTCTTCAAGGCTTGCCATGTCGTCAAACGTCTGCCCGCAGTAGCCACAGATATGGGAGAGGAGCATCTCTTCCTCCCCGTCGCGCTCATCGGGGCGCCCCTCCGCCTCCTGCTGGAGCCCGGGGAAAGCTGCATCCTTGCCGGCCTCCAAGCTGCCTTCCCGAGGCTCCCCCTCCCTGTCATGAGCCAGGCCATGGTGGTGCTGCAGGTCCGTCTCGCCTGGGAAGATCATGCCGCAGAGGCTGCAAAGGAAGGGACGTTCCTCGGTGCTGGCGCCCGGCTGCTGGGCAGTGGCATGGCCACGGAAGTGACTCTTCAGTGCCTCCAGGTTTGAGTACTCCTTCGGGCACAGGGAACACTGGTATATGCCCAGCTGCTGGCTGTGCTTGTGGTCGAGGATTTCGCACGGGTAGGGCTGAGAGTTGGGGCTGCTGGACGGTGACGCTTCGGCCTCCTCCTCCTCTTTCGGGTGTTGCCAGCCGTTCACCGCGCTGCCTCCCCGCAGATTGTAGCTCCGCTGGGACTCCTCCTCGCCCAGCGTCCCCTCCTCTCCAACCCGGGTACTCTCCGGGCCACCACGCCCGACATCTCCACTTCCGTCCAGCTGCATCGTGCCGTCAGGGGCCTCTCTGGGCTCCGCCTCTGCCGCACTCCCTTCCTCTTCCTCCTCTGCCCCCGCCCGGCCCTTCCTCGGCTTCTGGTGTCCACGCAAGTGGCTCTTGAAGGCAGCCACATTGGAGAAGCGTTTGGCACAGAGCGAGCACTCAAAATCCCCCGTCTGGTGCGTCTGTTTGTGGTTGATCAGGCTGCCGGAGTGGCGGTAGGACTTGCCACAGAGTTCACAGCTGTACACCCGTCTGCCCGGCAGCTCCGCCTCACCCTCACCCGTGCCAGTGTTTTCCCCGTCGCCATGCGCCAGGGCGTGGCTCTGCAAACTGCCCAAGTCGTGAAAGATCATCCCGCAGCAGCCACAGATGTGAGCCATCCCCGGCGCCGGCCCCGCCGCCTCCAATTCCTCCACATCTCGCTTGATGGCCAGCAGCAGCGCCGCCTCCCGCGTGTGGACACTGCCCGGCTCCTCCTCCTTCCCCTCCTGGGGGCAGGGGGCGGCATCCCCGGGCGCATGGCGCAGCTGGTGCCACTGGAACTCTGCCTCCGCCTCGAAGCTCTCTCCGCAGCTGGTGCAGGCGTAACTCCCCCGCTCCTTGCCCCGCGCCGCTCGGAAATGCATGCGGACGTGGTTGCGAAGGGCCATCAGGTTGGAGTACTGCTTGGGGCACAGGGAGCACTGGTAGACGCCCGTCCGGTGGGTGTGCCGGTGGTTGACCAAGCTACCCCGGTGCCGGTAGGTCCGGCCGCACTCCCCGCAGCGGTAAGGCCGCTCCTCGGATGCCCCGTCCTCTTCCTCCTCCACACAACCAGTCTCCTCCTCTTTGAGAGCACCTCCTCCACCTGCTTCCCCACGGCCCGGCGGCTCCGTGGCCTTCTCCCCACCAGCTGGATCTGCGGGGCTCTGGTCGAGGTGGCAAGCGGCCTCTTCGGGCGCCGGGGGGCAGGAGTACTGGAGGCCGGGCCGGGAGGCCGGCTTGGATTTGAGGTGTATCCGCAGGTGGTTCTTGAGGGCTGCCAGGTTGAAGAGCTGCTTGCAGCAGAAGTTGCAGCTGTAGACGCCCGTCTGGTGGCTTTTCTTGTGGTTGATGAGGCTGCCAGCATGGCGGTAGGTCCGGCCGCACTCCCCGCACCGGTAGGGCCGTGCTTGGTCTCCGTCCTTACCGCTAGCCTCCCAGGCTCCCTCCGAATCCATCGTGGGTTGGGCCAAGCCACCCCCATCCTCTTTCTCCTCTTCCTCTTCCTCCTCCTCCTCCTCTGGGTAGAGGCAGCTGTGGTTCCTCAGCTCCTCCTCATCAGCAAAGCTTCCCCCGCACCTCACGCACAGCTCCCCATCCGGATTGCCCCGGTCCCCGCCCCCAGCCTTCGTCCCGTCCTTCAAACTGCAGGGGGTGCCCTCTCCGAAGGCAGCTGCCGGCGGCTGGTAGATGTCCAGCTTGGCCGAAGTCTCAATGGAGTCCTCCTCCGAGACGCTGTGGTCCGAGCCCTCCGAGGGGGCTCTCCCGGCCCACCGGGCTTTCTCGTGGGCCTTCTGGTGGCTCAGCAGCTCGCTGGGCAGGCGGAAAGCCTTGCAGCACACCGGGCACTTGTAGGGGCGGTACTCTGAGTGCAGCCGGGAGTGGTTCTTGAGCGCCATGAGGTTGGAGAACTCCTTGAAGCAGACGGCGCACTGGTAGACGCCTAGGGTGTGGCTCTGCTTGTGGTTGGTGAGGCTGCCCGCATGCTTGTAGGCCTTATCGCACTGGTTGCATTTATAGCGCCGCTCCTCTGCCGGCACGCCAGGGGCCTCCTGGCCTTCCTCCGCTTTGCCGGGGAATTCCAGCTGGGAGAAATCGGCCGGCACCACCGATTCGGCGATGTATTTCTCCAGGTTGCTCAGCAACGTCCCGGCGCCGCCGCCCTCTAGCGCGGGGAAAACGTCGGCCTCCGACGACGAGGAGTCCTGCCCTTGCTGGAAGTTGTTCTCCCCGTCCTCCTCCCTCTTCTGGCCGTGGCTGGCGTGGGCCGAATGGCGATGGCTGGCCAGCTGGGAGGCGACGCGGAAGCTGCGGCCGCAGTCCGGGCACCGGTGGCGCCTCTCCTCGGTGTGGATGCGGAGGTGATTCTTCAGGGCCATGGGGTTGGAGAACTCCTTGCGACACAGCAGGCAGGTGAAGAGTCCCACCTCGTGGGTGCGCCGGTGGTTCACCAGGCTGCCGGCGTGGCGGTAGCTACGCTGGCACTGCCCGCATTTGAAGGGCCGCTCCTCCCGCTGCGGCTGGCTCGGCTCGCAGCCGGGCTCTTCCATCGCTCACATCGGACGGCGGGAGGGCACTGTCTCCGCCGGCTTCACAGGGCCAGGCCAGCGGCCCAGAAAGCTCCGTTTCCGGCGCAACGAGCCTGCATCCCCTCCTGCTTCTTCTTCCTCCTCCTCCTCCTCTGGCTCCTTATGGCATCCCAAGGCGGCAGCTGTGGGGAAACAGGCAAGGGAAGAGGAGTTAAAACGCCGCCAAATGAGTGTCCTACATACAAGCTCACACCCGGCTGCTACCAGACCCATGGCTTCATCCTCTCCAGACCAGGGGAGCTAAGCCCAAGGAGGCACAGAAACGAGGACCAGACAGGGTTACCCTGGGCTATGCGGTTTGATACCCTGATGGGTGGAAGGATATCAGACAGCACATGCCACACAGCAGAGCCAGGGAGAGAACCCAAGAATCCTGGTTCTCAGCCCTCCTCCAACCGACTCAACCCCACTCCCCTCCCAGGGCTGGGGACAGAACCCAGGAGTCCTGTTCTACATAAAACAGCATGTAAGAAACTGAAGACAAACATCTGATGTCTCAGTGTGTCTGAGAAGGGAAAACGAAGCCGGCCGGCCTGCCTGGCAGACCACCAGTCACGGACAGCTCTCTCCGGGATGCAAAGGAACCAAGCTGTCCCCTCCGCGGACTAGCTCCAGGCTGAGCACAGGTTACAAATGAAACAGTCAGCAGGCCTCCGTCCCCGGCTTCCTCGCTTGTGTCATGTTTTGGGTGAGTACTCGGTTTAAGAAAAGCTGCAGGGCAGGACTGAGGGGCACTAGCAGAGCAGGGGGAGCGGGGGAGCCCAGGGCTGGCATTGCAGGGGTCTGCGGAACGAGACTGAGGGGCACTGGCAGAACTGTGCGCGCCCCGGTCAGGGATCTACACCCCTCACTGTCACAAACACTCAGTTCTCTCCCAAAAGGAGCCAGGACTCCTGGGTTCTATCCCCAACTCTAGGAGAGAAGTGGGGACTAGTGGGTTAGGGTGCATGGCAGGGGGAGGGGCAGTTGGGAGTCAGGACTCCTGGGTTCTATCCCCAGCTCTGGGAGAGGAGTGGGGTCTAGTGGGTTAGGGGGCATGACGGGGGAGGGGCAGCTGGGAGTCAGGACTCCTGGGTTCCATGGCTGGCCCTGAGAGGGGACAGGACTCCAGTACAGGGGTTCTCAACCTTTTTCTCTCTAAGGCCCCCACCCAACATGCTATAAAAACTCCACAACTCACCTGTGCCACAACAACAGCTTTTCTGCATATAAAAGCCAGGGCTGGCGTTAGGGGGTAGCAAATAGGGCAGTTGCCCAAGGCCCCACGCCACAGAGGGCCCCGTGAAGCAAAGTTGCTTCAGCTTCAGCCCTGAGTGGTGGGGCTTCGGCTTTCTGCCCTGAGCCCCAGTGACTCTAATGCCGGCTCTGCCTGGCAGATCCCCTGAAACCTCCTCGCGGCCCCTCCCGGGGGACCTCAGAACCCTGGCTGAGAACTGCTGCTCTCGGGGTTAGTGGAGGTTGGGAGTCAGGACGCCTGAATTCTGTACTCTGTGTCTTTGATCACTGAGTCACTCACCCCACAGAACAGGGGAGGGATAGCTTGGTGGTTTGAGCATTGGCCTGCTAAACCCAGGGCTGTGAGTTCAATCCTTGAAGGGGCCACTTAGGGATCTGAGGCAAAAATCTGTCTGGGGATTGGTCCTGCTTTGAGCAGGGGGTTGGGTTAGATGACCTCCTGAGGTCTCTTCCAACCCTGATGTTCTATGACCAAACAGGGTAAGTCATTGCCCTTCCCCGTGCCTCAGTTTCCCCATCACTACATGGGGAAAACAGATACCAACTCCTGTTTAGTAAGCCTATCATTAACCCCTGCAATAAGTGTCTTCACCTCGACTAGGGCACGGCTAATTTAAGGCACACTGCTTTAATTACAGTAATTAGAAAAGGGCATGACTCCATATTGCCACCTGTAAAGAGGTAAATACAGTGCTAATATAACTCAGATGCACCAGAGAAAAAACACTTGATTAATTTGTAACCTTTGCCTCTAAAAAAATGTAACATCACCCAGGCCTATTTCTGAGCACCATCAAGCCATTTCTTGGGGGCAGGGATAGCTCAGTGGTAAACCCAGAGTTGTGAGTTCAAACCTTGAAGGGGCCACTTAGGAGTCTGGGGCAAAATCAGTACTTGGTGCTGCTAGTGAAGGCAGGGGGCTGGGCTCAATGACCTTCCAGCTCTGTGAGATAGGCATATCTCCATATATTACTTCTGAGGTTCTGAACACCTGTAGTAGGCTCCACATGTTAAAGATCAACAAAACATCAGGGTGGGAAAACACACACACCTTGGGGGCCGAGATTCCCTCTAGCAGGAGTCAGCACCAAACACACAGATTTATGTGACAAGGCAAAATTAACAATGGATGTTTTCTGCCCCCACAAGCAAAAACCACCACGGGCTGGAGATGACGCATAAGAAGTGGAAGCCCTGGAGAAGAATTTTTGGCGGCATGACACGCAATCTGTTGGGGGAACTTTAAGATTTGTGACTGGTGTAACTCATTTGCCTTCAATGGCCCAGAGATTGCTAAAGGAACAGCAATCTCTCAGGGCGGGTCAACAGGCGGGTGTGGGTGGGTGGCTGTTTTCCATTCAGTCACTCTTTATAATTGGGAGCCTTTTTTTAAAAAAAAACAGGCTTTCAAAGTTTCTAGCCTCCAACGTGACATGATCGTGCTCATAGTGAGCAGGTAAATTAGGCCACTCCACAACCTTGGTAGAGAAAAAGACAGCTAAGGCGTGTTTTTGGGGACAATACATTTCACTCAACGCTGAGATGCAGCTGCCTCTGGGGTGGGCTAGCAGGGGAACAGCTGCACAGCAATGCAGCACAGGGATGATTCGCCTGGCACTGAGATGCTGCCACTCTAGGGAGGGTCAGCTGGGTAACAGCCACATAATGATGCTGCCTGGGGATTACTCATCCTGCATTGCAATGCAGCTGCTTCTAGGGCGGGACACGGCCTATAGGACACACCGCCACCCCACACAATTTTTAGCTAAGGAAGGGTGAGAAACAATTGCATCTAATTTAAAATTGCAGGGAGGGAGGATGGAATTAGCAAGACGTCTGGGATCTAACCCCGGCTCTGGAAGGGGAGTGGGGTCTAGTGGGTTTGAGCAGGGGGGGCTGGGAGCCAGGACTCCTGGGTTCCATCCCTGGCTCTGGGAGGGGAGTGGGGTCCAGTGGGTTAGAGCAGGGGGGCCTAGGAGCCAGGACTCCTGGGTTCTATCCCCAGCTCTGGGAGGGGAGTGGGGTCCAGTGGGTTAGAGCAGAGAGGGGCTGGGAGCCAGGACTCCTGGGTCCCCAGCTCTGAGACACATTTCCTTTGCAACCTCAGGCAAGTCCCCGTCTCTGCGCCACGGTTTACCCATTCATAAAACGAGAACAACAATCTCCACCCACTTCATAAGCACAACAGGAAAAAGTGTTTTAAAAGACTTCATGAGGCTTGAGCACACAGATGGGGCCCTGACCACCCCTAGTACAACCCAGCACCCCCCAAAACCAGCCTCTTACCTCCAGGGTCCAGTCAAGCATCCCAGAGGCGACCCACAGGCCAGGGCAGGGGAGCTGAAGCAGTTTCCAGGGAGGGAGTCACACCCCCAGTGACAGCCAGACGCGGAGGCAAACGCAGGATCTTCGGGGTACAAGGAAGAGAGGAAACTTGTAGCCCCAAAAATACAGGGCTCCCCGGGGTGCCTTATCCCCCAGGGGAGGGGCTGGCACAGGCTTTTGGTGCAGTTCAGTCTTCAGTGCTGGCTCCCCGCGGGGTCTGGATACGGGCTGGAATGGGGCGCTCCCGGCCGAGCCCCAGATCGCGGGGCGCCAGGCTGCTGCCCCCCCCCCGACTTGCTGGCTACAGCGGGCTCGAGCCCCGGGGCTCCGGATCCAGGGGGTGTCCGAGAGGCGGGCGCCACATCCCAGGGGTGGGGGGACCCCCCCCAGCTGCTGGAGAGCGGAGCTCGCAGGGGTCGGTGAGGCTGAGCCCGGGGGGGGCGAACCCCAGTTCTGGGGTGGCAGGAGAGCCCGGGCCGGGCGAACCCCCCGTTCTTCCAACGCGGGGGGGGGCGAGCCGGGTGGGGGGGGCTCCCCCGCCCCCTGGAAGAGACGAGACACCTGCCCCCCGGGCGGCTGATTTCCCTGCGGGGGGGGCAACTCCACGGCCCCCCCCGTGGGGGTGGGACTCGCGCCCCCCAGCCCGTGGGGGGCCCAGCCCCTGTAGCCCCCGGCGCGGCCCTGCTGCGGGGGGGCGTCTGCAACCCCCCAGGCCCTGCTG
>ML123496.1:301884-313916 GCA_003846335.1 Cuora mccordi | reverse complement strand
CCCACATATCCATCCACCCACTGTCATTACCTGTCTAGTGCATCCAGCTGAAAAGAGATCATCCGGAGCAAAGTCCTGTCTTATTGTGGCATCAGGGATTAACCCTCTGCAGAAACCCAAGGGATGGACATGGTTCTAAACACCCAGCAGATGGGCTGGGCTCTTGGAGGGAGGATTCATTACAGAGCGGTTCCCTTTCTGTCATTTCTCTTGCTTTCCACAATTCCTCAGGAGCTTTGGGGTTAATTATCTCATCCTGAATGTCCAGGCCCCACCCACCATCCAGTTGGATGTTCCCCCCTCAGAAGATCAGTAGTGATACTGATATATCATTTGCCATGGGTAGGAATCAGAGTTAAACCAAGAAAGTCATGCCACAGGGCTGTTGATTCCCCCTGTCAGCAAGTTCAGGGAGAGGACACTGCATTGTGGTCACATTGGGAAGGGTATATTCCTCTAATTTGGGGTTAAAACATCTTCCTGGTTCACCCCTCTCTGCATCTGTAGGATCCTAGATAAAAAGTGCCATTCTGTAGTTAACTGGTGAATGAGGGTTGTTAACTCTGAACCCTACTGACTTCAAGTTAAATATCTCCTGCCTGGAAAATTACCATGCAGCTTTGGAGCTCCTTGGCAAAATGATTTGCTTCTGGTAGGATTCCAGCTCTCTGAATGCTTGCAAGTGTATCTCCCTGCTTCAATAAACATTTATGAAAGCAAATTTCTCAGCAGAAAGCCTTGTCGTTTTTCCAACCTCAGTGGGCTGGAACCAGATGTAGAGTAGAAATGAGCGGCTGCAGTACACGCTTGGGAACACTAGAGGGAGCTCTGGGCTGGAGGGTAGCGAGGCATGGCAAGACGGGGAGACAGCTGGACGAATTTACTGCAATGGGAATCCAGTGTAATGTGGCTAAATCCAGTCAAAGTGAATGGTTTCTGTCGGGGACAGAGCGGGGTGGATGGGAAAGAGATACAGGGAGATGGGCAGTGTTTTTAGGGGAGCACTAATATCCCACAGCTGATATTTGCAAGACACTGCTATTGCCAAGGGATCCAGGAGTGGATAGGAGGAATTTTACCTCTAAGGGGATTCAGCTCTGAGATGGCCTTAGAGCACGGGGATTGGCTGGCTCAGGAGGCTGGGGAACGAGACATGGGGCCATTCCCCTCTAGGGGGCGCTGGTTCTGACCCGGCCCCACAACATGGCTGGCTCCAGGGGCTGGGGAATTAGAGGAATAGTTCTCCTCTAATGGTGCAGCTCCGATTCCCTCCAGCAGGTGGCAGCCTGGACTAGTGCAACACTTGATCAGCTAAAATGCATCTTGCAGGTCAGTTGTGACAGTGCATGGCAGGTGTTAGCTGGGGGCTGAGCTCCTGACCTGCCCCTGGAATAGGGGCTGGGATCCTGGGACAAAGGCTGAGAGATGGGGCAGCTCCGGAGAGCCGGTGGGAACGTACTTGTGACACATGGTGGACTGGAGAGGATCTTTTCATAGCCTCCTTCCGCGCCACCACAGAGCAAACCCCTGCAGAGTATATGGCTCTAGCTGGCACGTCCCACGTCCATCCTCCTGCCCTGTGGCCCCAGCCCTTCTCTGTACCCCAGGGCCCTGGGGCTAGGAGAGGCAGAGCATGAATCAGCTAGTTCCTGCAGCGCCCTGGGAAGGAGAGAGGGATGGGCACAAGTGGGAGCCCCATGGCAGGTGATGGAGCCGAGATGAAGGAGTGGGGAGATAAGGACACGGTGACGCCGACGGGACACAGGGGCCAACACAGTAGTGTTGCTCGCCTCATAGAACCGCAGGCCAGTTGTGGTGGTGGGGTGTGTTTGTGCGCAGTAATTCATCCCTGAGCCCAGATCGGGAAACGGGGAGCCACGGCCAGGATGGGGCTGGGAGGCAGGCGATCCCGGTGCAGCATGGTCCCACCTGCAAGCTACCTCTGCTCCGAGGGAGGTGCAAACTGAGGCCGAATGCTACGGTCACGGAACCCAGGTCGGGAAACTGGCAGCCACGCGGCCCAGACCAGTTCGGAGCTGGGACGTAGCCCATCCCAGAGCTGGGAAGCAGTCGGGTGGGATCATGGAGCAGAGGCCAGGAGAAAAGGGGGCCTAGGGAATGTGGCAGAACGGGGACCGGATTCCCGTAGCCCCTCCCCTAGAGTCATGGCCCCCCTGCCTGGCACATGTAGCCCCTGTGACTCAAGCCGTAGCATCGGGCAGCGCTAGAGACGCTCGTCTCCGTTTCTAGAGGCAGAAATAGCTGTTCTGACCACAAGCTTCCCCTGGCCCCGCGCTGCAGCTGCTCGGCGCTGGGGCAGGGTGTGAGCGCCTGTGACGTCAGTGATGAGGGTGTGGGGGGAGACCCCAGAGCTCCGGGCCACTCCTGCCGCTCCAGTCAGAGCTGCGCCTCCATCCAAGCCTGGACCTTTCTCACCGGTCCTGCCAGCCCCGGACAGTCACCCCCAAGCAGTGAGTGAATGGCAGGTGGAGAATCTCTGGGCTCCCAGGCTCCTCCTAGAGCTGGGGATAGAACCCAGGAGTCCTGACTCCCAGACCACCACCCCCAACCACTGAACCCCACTCCCTGCTCAGAGACAAGCTGGAAACCAGGGGCCCTATCTTCCAGTCCCCACTCTCCCCCTCCCCCCGCACCCCGATCTAACCCAAGACACGCCAGTCTGCTCCAAAACAGACCCATTTTCTGAACCACGCTCCCCAAAGCTGGAGACTTAACAGAAAATGGCTTAAGAAGTGCTCCTGTCTCTAGCACCCAGACACCCAGCTCCCAGTGGGATCCAACCCCTAAATATATTAGTTTTTCTCTGTATAAAGCTTATACAGGGTAAACTCATAAATTGGCTGCCCTCTATTACACTGATAGAGAGATATACACAGCTGTTTGTTGCCCCAAGTATTAATTAATTACTCTGGGTTAATTAATAAGATAAAGTGATTGTATTCACTATAAAAAGTAGGATTTAAGTGGTTCCAAGTAATAACAGACAGAACAAAACACCCCAGTGTGACCTTAGGGGGCGCTGTGCTTCAGGGTGGGGGCCTCAACAGGGGGCGCTCTCCCTCGGCAGGCAATGCTGGCCCCAATGCCGCAGTGTGGCATTAGGGGCTTCTCTGCTGCAGGGTGGAGGCTCAATGGGGGACGCTCTCCCCGAAAGACAGTGCTGGCCCCAATACCCCAGTGTGGCGCTAGGGGGCGCCGTGCTGCAGGGTGGGGGGCTCAGGAGGGGGGCGCTCTCCCCAGGAGGCAGTGGTGGCCCCAATGACTCGGTGCAGAGTTTGTCTCACTGTGGTTTCCTTTTCAGACTCTCTAGCTCGTCATACGCTGGGTCGAGACCCACGGGAGGCGTGTTTGATCCAGCTCAGCGGTGGAACAATTGCCGGCCACAGCTTCCTACCCAGCTAGCTGTGGCTGGGGGCGTGAGCGGGGGCTGGAGCTCAGCGCTGGGGGGAGCGTGGTGACGGGTGAGACACTCAGAACACAGGAGACCCTGGTCACCTTCAAAGCGCATCTCTCCCAGCAGAGACACAGCCCAGCCCGGGACGCCGGCAGGCCCCAGGGTAGAAATAGTCCTCAGCTCGTCTCCTGCGGCAGGTGAGTGATGTATGGGTCTGCTCAGACCTCTGCCGAGATGGGGGACCCCATTGAACTGGGTGCTGCACAGTCCCTGACCGAGATCAGGGATCCCCTCACATCGGGTGCTGCACAGACCTCGACCAATAGCATGGTCCCGAGGCCCTCCTGCTCTAACCCTCTTGATCCCACTCCCCTACCAGCGTGACAAGAGAGCCCAGGAGTCCTGACTCTCAACCCACTAGAGCCGTGGTTACAAAACTGCAGGTCAGGACCCAGTACTGGGTCGCGGAATGGAGGGCAGTGGGTCATGGCAGCTGTGGTCAGGACCCACGACCGCGCTGTTAAAAGTGCCACTGGTGGTGCTACCCAGCTAAGGCAGGCTAGTCTCTACCTGTTCTGCCACCGCGCTGCTCCCCGGAAGCAGCCAGCAGCAGGTCCGGCTCCTAGGCAGGGGGACCACGGGGCTCCGTGCGCTGCCACTGCGCCGACCACCAGTTCCGCGCTCCAATTGGACAGTTCCCAGCCAATGGGAGCTAGGGCGGGGGCGGTGCCTGCAGGTGAGAGCCACTTGCGCACCTCCGCTTAGGAGCCAGACAAGCTGCTGGCCACTTCTAGGGTGCAGCATGGGCCGCGGTGCCAGGACAGGCAGGAAGCCTGCCTTAGCCCCCCTACTGCGATGCTGACAGGGATCCGCCCAAGGTAAGCCCACGCCCAATGCGTGCCTCAATCCCCTGCCCCAGCCATGAGCCCCCCCCAAACGCAAAGCCCCTTCCTGCACTCCAAACCCCTCATCCCTGGCCCCACCCCAGCCCAGAGCCCTAACCCCCTCCCTCACCCTAACCTCCTGCCTCAGCCCAGAGCCCCCTACCACACCCTGATGCCCTCATTCCCGGCTCCACCCCACAGCGCTCACCCTCGCACCCCAACCCTCTGCCCTAGCCATGAGCCCCTCCCACACCCCAAACCCCTCATTCCCAGCCCCGTTGGGGAATGGGCATCAACAATTTTCTTCAACTGGGTTGCCGGAAAATAAGTTTGAAAACCGCTGCTCTGGTCCACGCTGCCACTCAGCGTTTGATCATTTAATTGATGTAGGTGATAATTTTCATATCAGGGGCAGCTTGCAATTTCACGCTGTTTGATTTTCTATTGGCAACAAAGCAGTGGGGCAGCAGGTCGGGACTGAGGGGAGAGGGGAGGGAACCCCAGGGAAGGGCTTGCAGAGGGCTGCAGGCCGGGTAGAACCAAGCAGTCAATATTCAAATATTCATGTGCATTTTTCCTGCCCAGTTCTCCAGGGCCACCCAGAGGATTCAGGAGGCCTGGGGCAAAGCAATTTTTGGGGCCCTTTCCATTAAAAAAAAAGTTGCAATACTATAGAATACGATTTTCTCATGGGGGCCTGGGGCAAATTGCTCCACTTGCCCCCCCCCCAAACCCTCTGGGCAGCCCTGCAGTTCTCCTGGGATGAGTTCAAACATTTACTGTCCCCTCCCCCAGTCTGAGCCTGCTACTGTCACAGGACGCAGACCTGTCACCCTTTCCTGCCCCACAGCCAGCATTGCCGTACAGCTCCAACCCAAGTGCAACACAATTCAAATCTATATTTAAACACAGCGTCCCTTGTAGTTAGTACGGGGAGGGACGCGAAGAGAAAAGTGAGGTGGTCAAAGCATCTGGTGAGGAAGGAAGGGGACAGGATACCCATGGGTCTGCTCTGGGTTGGCAGGGAGGGGGCAGGATATCGGGCTAAATGGGCCCAGGATCTGTTCCGGGGTGGTAGCATTTTCTTCTGTCTTTGTCCAACAGCCACAGTGTAAAGACGCTGGGGCTGATGCTGACCGGGAGAAACCCCAGAAAATGACCCTCCGTCAGTGGAGAAACATGACCAAATCCACCACTCGGCGTGGCCACAAGGGGGCCCCGGCAGTTTCCTCAGCGGGGCCAGTCACGCCGAGCGTGGCCCAAGCTCCCGCTGCTCTCGCTGGCTATGAAAGCCGCCACTCGCAAGCCACAGGTTGTGTGGGGCTTTGCACTGCCCCCCCTAGTGGCCACACCCCGCTACTGCATCAGCCCACTAATTGCCAGCCACGGACTCTGTCCACATAATGCCGCCCTCCAGTGGCCCCATTAAGGAACTGCAATGACCCATTATTATATTGCATGCTGTAGAGTGGGCATGTGAATCTATATCTCCTCCTTGTAGTTAGTGCTGGTATTACAACATCTGGGAAATAGGGACTGGAGGGAATTGATGAATATTAGGTAATCTGTAGTCAAACATGCAAATGAGGCACCAGGTCATTTGTGTAATGCCTCCAGAGTTCCTAGAGCCCAGAGTTTTGTTAGGTGTCCTATAGAACATGGCTGATGTTGTGGGTGATAGGTGGATAACCTCTGGAACTGCCTGCCACTGGATTGTCACTAATTCTGGATCTATCTGTCTCCCTCTAGGAGGGTTCAGCTGCCGACAGCCCCGCCTGGGTGGGGGAACCTATCGCATCAGCCATGCCCAGATTTGGTGCCTTCATCCCCCTCCTCCTCTTCATCTTCCCTGGGGCCTCCTCCCATTGTCACACAGGCACGGCCAATGAATGCGAGAAGCACACGGCCTTCGTGCCTGGGCACAGCCTGGCTGGGGAGGGCATCGATGTGACCACAATGGCCAGGAAGGGGGCCTATCTTGTCGACAGCAGCCTCTGGCAGCACGAGGATGGCACCTGCACCCTGTGCCAGAACCGACTGCAGGGAGGGCAGTGGCAGAGGCTGCCGCTGGCTGCGGTGGACTGGCGGGTCCGCGTCTCGTGCCGCCGGAAGCTGAGCAGCTCAGTGCAGCAGTCGGCGATGGGCATGATGGAGTCGGCAGCGTCCACGGTGCAGAACGACTGGAAGGTGGGGCTGGACGTGCCTGTGAAGCCCAAGGTTAATGTCCAGGTGGCGCTGGCTGGATCACATTCCAAACTGGCCAGTTTCGTGGTAGACCACACGCGGATGGACAAATACAGCTTCGTGAGCCATGCGGTGTCCTGCGGCTATTACAGGTGAGAGCCAGCCTGGGTCAGGAGGGCTCATCTGGAGTTGGGATCACAGGAACGCCACACAGAGATACAGGGCCCTTCCCCTCCAGGGGGTGCTGGGTTCTGATCCAGGCCAAGAACGGGGGGACTGGCTGGATCAGTGGGGCGGGGAATGGGACACGGAGCCCTTCTTCTCTAGGAAATGCCAGATTTAATCCAGCCCCAGGGTGGGGGAGTGGCTGGCTAGGAAATCAACAGAGAATGGGACTTGGAGCCTTTCGCCTCTAGGGGGCACTAGCTGCCACCTGGGACTGGACAGCTATGGGGGATTTTCTCCTCTTGTGTGTCAGGACAGCCCGGTGACCTGCCGTGGCCAGAGCGGGGAACGTCTGCCAGAACTATCGAGCAGCTGGCAGTATCCCCAGCAAGGTCGTGAGGTTCAGCAAACTGGGTGGTTACATTGCGTAGGAGCCACCGGCTTAGTCCCTTTCTCTGGGTTGTCTGGGGCCTTAGGATGCAGAGCTAATGATCTAAGCTGACTCACCGGGCTGAACACGCTCCTCACCTTGTGTCCCTGACCAGGTTCCGGGTCAGCGAGACACCTCCGCTCACCAGCCATTTCACTCTGGCGCTGGAGAACCTCCCGGATCAGTACAACAGCAAATCGAAGGTGGAGTACCAGGAGCTAATCAACAACTATGGCACCCACTACATGTCCCAGCTTCAGCTGGGGGGCCGGGCGCGGGACGTGACGGCCGTGAGGGTCTGCGAAGCAGCAATGAGCAGCTTGACTGACGATGAGATCAAGGACTGCTTGAGCATGGAGGCAGCCGTGAGTATCGGAGCGGGCTCTGTCAAGGGTGGGTACAGCAAGTGTGAGGAGGAGAAGAAGAAAGGAAAGGTCCAGGGGAGCTTCCATGAGACGTATCGGGAGCGCCAGGTGGAGGTGGAGGGAGGGGAGATCACTACTGACGTGCTCTTCTCCGGCACTGATGCCAAAGTCTTCTCAGATTGGATAGAGAGTCTCAAAGCCAGCCCTGGCCTGGTGTCCTATTCACTGCACCCCATCCACATCCTGGTGGAGCAGGACGACCCAAAGCGGGAGGCGCTGAAGCAGGCAGTCAGTGAGTACATTCGTGAGAGGGCCCTGGTGAGGAATTGCACCCGAAGCTGCCCCCCGGGGACTCAACGCAGCGCCCACGACCCCTGCTCCTGCGTCTGCCCCGGGGGTACCATGACCAACACCATGTGCTGCTCGCGGGAGCGCGGCCTGGGGAAGCTGATGGTGACAGTGAAGAAGGCCAATGGCCTCTGGGGGGACCAATCTACTGCTACGGATGCCTTCGTCAAGGTCTTCTTTGAGAGCAAGGAGATCCGGACCAGCACCATCTGGAACAACAACAGTCCCGTCTGGTACGTCCCCTTGGACTTCGGTACCGTTCACCTCACCAGCGCCAGCAAGATCCGTGTCCAGGTCTGGGATGAGGACAAGTGGGACGATGACCTGCTGGGAGGCTGCGACATCCCGCTGGAGGCTGGGGGGCCCCACCAGAAGGATTGCTACCTGAACCACGGCCGCATCTGGTTCCAGTACAGCCTGCACTGCGGGCCCCACCTCGGGGGCCGGAGCTGCTTCGACTATGTCTCCCAGCCAGCGCAGCAGAGCACAGCCAAGGGGAAGGAGGTGGAGGCCTTCTGGTGAGCCCCTTAGATAGGGGATCCGAGAGGATTATGGGTGTGCATTGGTCAATAGCATCTTCTAGCTCCCACTCTGCTGACGCTACTGAGCTTAATGCTGTCACCCCTGCTCAGCAATCGGTGTCTCCTATGCCCATAAGAGACTGTCTGCTCCTGTGGGCCTGTCATCCTCACTCTGTGAAAACATCCCATCACGGACCGTCCATTTCAAATCCATCAGACCAGTGTGTCCAATGATTCCTGCCATCCGCTGTATCCATCTAATCCACCAATCAGAGTATGTGCCTGCTGCATCCAACCTATCTGCCCCTCTCCCATCCAGCCAACTCCCAGCGAGCCAACCAACAAATAGTTGCATTTAGTTTATCCAACATATAAAATCAAGAAATCACCAACTGGATTTAGTGCATCCAATTTATCAATCCAGCCAACCAACCAATTCATTTATCTACTGCGGGGGTTCTTAAACTGGGGGTTCGGACCCCTCAGGGGATCATGAGGTTATTACATGGGGGGGGGTGTCGCGAGTTGCCAGCCTCCACGCCAAACCCCACTTTGCCTTCAGCATTTATAATGGTCTTAAATAAATTTAAGTGTTTTTAATTTATAAGGAGGGGGGTCGCACTCAGAGACTTGTGATGTGAAAGGGGTCACCAGTACAAAAGTTTGAGAACCTCTGATCTAATGCATCCAGTGTATGCAACTAGCCAACCAATGAATGTATCCAGTGCATCCAAACAACCAATGAATGTATCTAGAGCCTGCAACATAAAAAGCCAGCCAACCAACCAATGAACGTGTTTATTATAGACAATATATCCAGCCAGCCATTCAACAAATGTATTTAGTGTGTCCAATGTAACCAGCCAACTAACAACTGTATTTGGCATATCCTGCCAACCGATGTATCCAATGCATCTGTGCAGCCAGCTAACCAGCGTATGTATCTAGTACATACCTATTCTCAACCTGTTTACCATGTGGGCTGCATAGGCAGCTCTCTATGTGTTATGTGGGCCACATTCACACTATAGCTATACTATCTGTTTGGCCCTCAGGATGTGACATGGGCAGGGCCGCCCGGGGGGGGGGGCAAGTGGGGATATTTGCCCCAGGCCCTGGGCTCCGCAGGGGCCCCCACAAGAATGGCTGAGGTTCCCTCCCTGGCCCCAGCCCTACCCAGCCCCGTCTCTGCCCCTCTCCCGGAGCCTCAGCGATTCCAGGAGCATCCCTGGACAGCTGTAGCGTGGCTCCGGCAGGGCTCCTGAGCCCCTCCCCGCTCAGAGCCGCATGGTCAGGGGGCGGGGCTGCGAGCTCCAGGCTGAGCTCAGCTCCCTCCGCTCAGCGAGGAGCTCGCAGCCCCACCCCCTGACCACGCGGCTTTGAGCGGGGTGGAGCTCAGGGGCCCTGCCGGAGCCACACTGCAGGTGTCGAGAGAAGCTGCTGGATGGGCTGAGGCTCCGGGTGAGGGGGAGCTGGGGGTGAAGGGCTAGGGCCGGGGGGGTTGGCTAAGGGGCAGGAAGTCTCAAGGACAGTCATGGCACAGGGAAGGGGCAGAGGTTGGGGGGGGCGGTCAGGGAATGGGGGGGTTGGATCATGGGCGTTCTGGGGGTCTGTCAGGACTCAGCAGGGGGGTGGATAGGGGTTGGGGAGCAGGGGTGGGGTCTCTAGGGGACGGTGAGGGGGCAAGGAGCAGGATGGGTCGGGGATTCTGGGGGGGGGCAGTCAGGGGGCAGGAAGTGGGTGGGGGTCAGATAGGGGGCAGGGCCAGGCTGTCTGGGAGGCACAGCCTTCCCTACCCTAAAGCTCATTCAGCAGTTTGAGGCTTGCAGAAGAGCCAAGCTGTTAGCTTTTCCATTAGGGCTCCCATCCCTTTCACTTCTCAAATGCCAAATTATAGTCTGTATTTAATTTCAGTGCCAGGGAGATTCATGTCAGGGGAGGGTAGCTTCATTTAAAATTAGCCACTGTGGGAGGGATCACATGAGAAGAGCAATATCCTACACCACCTACCTCCTTCCCAACCCTACTAAGGGAGACCCCCCCCTCCCCTGCATTCCCTGAGGCTTCAAAGGGGTTAATTCAGTGGTTCTCAAATTTATACTGGTGACCCCTTTCACATAGCAAACCTCTGAGTGCGATCCCCCCCCCCTTATAAATTAAAAACACTTTTTAATATATTTAACACTATTATAAATGCTGGAGGCAAAGCGGGGTTTAAGGTGGAGGCTGACAGCTCGCGACCCCCGGTAATAACCTCGTGACCCCCTGAGGGGTCCTGACCCCCAGTTTGAGAACCTCTGGGTTAATTTAATTTTAGCACCCTGTGTCCATTCACATGTATGTGTTATTTTGAGCATTTCAGTTTTCACAACATAGGTCCATCTCAGATTCTGGAACAAGCTCAAATGCTCAGTTCGTGGAGTATGTACATAAGCTATACTAAAGACAAACCCACAGTAACCGTCTCCAGTTTGTGAGGGACCCCATGGAGCCAGTCTCTAGGAAACAGATAAATGCATGGAGGTTAAGTCCATTAATGGCTATTAGCCAGGCTGGGTAAAGAATGGTGTCCCTAGCCTCTGTTTGTCAGAGAGTGGAGATGGATGGCAGGAGAGAGATCACTTGATCATTGCCTGTTAGGTTCACTCCCTCTGGGGCACTTGGCATTGGCCATTGTCAGTAGACAGGATACTGGGCTGGATGGACCTTTGGTTTGACCCAGTATGGCTGTTCTTATGTTCTAACCTAAATGAACCCAAAATTATGGAGACAGATATGAGTCAAGGAAGCCAGCAGAGTATCAGAAACCTGGAAAAATCTCTGCCTGGATGGGCTCAGGCGTTTGGTCACAAGCTGAGGTGGTTCAAAAGTTTTGGACTTTTTTTAAGCAGAATTTTTTTATTGTTTCTTTAAACAATCAAACACAGCAAGCAGCAAATATTTGGCCACACACTTCTGAAACCCCAAACCATAGTCAGGTTTTGGCAGACTAATTTCAGCTTTTCAATTAAAAAAAATACAACAAATTTTGAAGGAAAGCAGACATTGTCCGTGATTTTTTTTCTGCTTTTTAAAAACCCCTAGTTTTCGATCCAGAAAAAGTTTTGACAAAATATTTGTCCAACCCTTTTAATGAGCTTTAGGGCCTTTTAGCACTAGCTGATGCTGAGAACCAGTGATACCTTGTAAAGAAGTTTTCTCAAAACTGGGTTTGTGCCGCAATGCAGAAGGTTTATTTTTCCCAGGGCTGCCTGTGGGGGAGGGGGGGAAGCAAGTGGGGCAATTTGCCCCGGGCCCTGCAGGGGCCCCCATGAGAATATAGTATTGTATAGTATTGCAATTTTTTTTTATGGAAGGGGCCCCCGAAATTGCTTTGCCCCAGGCTCCCTGAATCCTCTGAGTGGCCCTGGACACGGGTTGCAGGTGTGTGCTGATTGGGGCACAAGCAGCCCACGGGCTGCGGGTTGAGATCTACTGATTTTGTGCATCCAGTGTAACTAACCAACCAACCAAGGTCTAAAGTACATCCAACCAACCAACCAACCAATCTGTGTAGCCAATGCAACAAACCAACCAATGAATGTCCTAAGTACCTCCAACCAACCAACCAATCAATCTGTGTAGCCAATGCAACAAACCAACCAATGAATGTCCTAAGTACATCCAACCAACCAACCAACGAATCTGTGTAGCCAGTGACACAAACCAACCAATGAATGT
>ML123496.1:242230-261486 GCA_003846335.1 Cuora mccordi | reverse complement strand
ATCAGGCTTGTGTGCTCCTTGCCACCAACAACCAATTTGGTGTACAGAATGTATTAAACTTTCAGAATTAACATGAACAATGCCTACAAATTACCTAAAGCCAACATTTAAAATGATAGTAATAAACCTGCTGGTGGCATCAGATCTAGTGAGGATCTACCTCTCTACCAACTTCTAGTGGTGGATAGTAATTCTGAAAATACTACTTGGCACTGAAAGGATGGGGGCAGGGAATCTAACAGGACCAGAACTGAGACAGATGCAAGGCCATGCAAGTTCATAATTATACAGCCCGAAAATAACACTAAGGTTTAATAACGCTTAAAGATACTCATATTTTGGATTTATAATGCTGAAAGATGTTATTCTTTATTCTTTGGCACCAAGAAATGCATTTTTCCACAGTATTTGCACAATTCTTAACCATCTACCTGTGACGTGTGTTAAAATGACCGTTTGACATGTAGCAACTCGCAATAGCTCCACTCTACATGAATTTCTGCTTATGTGACCTTGATGTATATTAGAGTTATGTGTCACTAGCATTGCAGCTCTTGCCGCTGGCGGGCGTGTTTCATTGTGGCTGAGTTATTGCATATCAAAGTTGTGGAGTGGGTCATCTTGACTCTACCTAGCAAATTGAAAAAAAAAATTCACTCAAATATTTATTTTTGCAGTAAATTAAAGATTTGACATATTAATAAATTCTCAGAAGTGTAGAGAAATGAATTATAATTCATATTCCTTCCGCACGCACACAGGAATTGAAATGATGACATCGTCCTTATTTTATTTGTATTTTTTTCATTTTTTCCTTTCTTTTTTTTAATTTTATTTTTTTCCTCGAATTTGGAACTCCATTTAACTTGGCGTCCTAGGTGACCGCCTAGTTCACCTATATGAACGGGCCACCCCTACACACTCTCTCTCTCTCTCTCTCTCTTTCATTCCTTCCTGTGATGGGGTGTTTACCCCACTGTTGCCTGGAAAGGGTTGATGCAGACTGGCTGAATGAGGGAGCCCACCTGAGGAGGAAGAAGCTGGACTGGGACTATAAAGACACGAGATTGGAAGCAAAAGGGACTGGTAGGAAACTCTGTAGTTCCAGCCTTGGAGAAGGGAGGTATGGTTGGGCTAGCAAACCTGGAGTCAGGCGAAGCTAGGGCTCAGGAAAAGGCAGTAAGGTTCTAGAAGAGACCAGACCTTGACTGTTGACTAGTGGGTCCCTAAGCTGGAACCTGGAGGAGGGTGGACCCAGGTTTCCCTGCCAGCCACTGAGAGAGTGGCATGATGAAGCAGTGAATGGGAAGACTGCCTAGGGCTGCTGGTAAAGACAGACTTTCCCACCCCAGGAGGTCTGCTCTGGGGTCTTCCGTGGCTCCGCTCCCCTGACCAAAGCGCCGGCTGGAGCACGGCAAGCCCCGCGGCCCCGGCTGGAGCTCCGACCGGAGCACGGCAAGCCCTACCCTGCAGCCCTGCTACCCCAGGGCTCTGGGGGCTATTTAAATGGCCTCTGCTGCCCCCCCTGCCTGCAGCCAGCTCTGCACCCTATGCCCACAGCCAACCCCTGCCAAACCCCCAGCCCTGTCTCCAGCCAACCCCTGCCACACACCCCTGCAGCCCTGTCCAAAGCCAGCCAGCCCCACACACACCTCTGCCTACACTGCACGCCCTGCCCGCACCCAGCCCCGCACCCCCCTGCCCTGTCTCCAGCCAACCCCTGCTGCACCCCCCTGCCTGAAGCCAGCCAGTCCCGCACTCCTCTGTCTCCAGCCCTGCCAACCCCTGCAGCACCCCCCTGTGGCCCTGCCTGAAGCCAGCCCGCCCCACACTCCCCTGTCTCCAGCCAGCCCTGCACCCCTTGCCCTGCCTGCAGCCAGACCCTCCCTCCAGCCAGCCCCATGTCCACTGCTGCCCTGCAGTCCCCAGGGCAGTAACCCTGCACACCTACTTCAATGAGGGGGGCAGGGAGCAGCTGGGACCCACATATGTGCACACCCCCAGGGAGTGGTGGGGACCCACCCATGTGAAATGGCCGTCATTAATAACCAAGCAACAGCACATACGATGCAATGTACATAATATAGAATTTTATTATTTATATAGCTATGGAAAGCAAATAGTCCATGGAAGAAATTAGAGGCTTTTTTTTTTTACACTTTTTTTTAGTCATCCCTCCCAGGGCCCCGCCAAAAATGTTCGAATTGGGCCCCGCACTTCCTAAAGCCGGCCCTGCTCCTGCCCACACCCAGCTCAGTAGTTATCAGACCAACTCTGGTAATAAATCCTCTGTTGGTATCCAAAATACTGAAGCTGCCCAATGGCATTATGAGCTTCCTCAAAGGGACACCGCCCATAGCCGGGAATGATCAGTTCTTATTATCTAGCCTGAACAAAACAGCTTTGATATACTCCCTTAAATCATCAGTTTACCCACCAAGAAATCTAGTGTTCTCACTTGAGTCATTGTTCTTTTTCTACACAAACCCCCACACATGCTCAAGTGAGTGTTCTGATGCCTGGATCCAAAAGCTGCATCAGCTACATTGGGACTTCATCTTCTCCTGACTGATGGTGCTGGGAGCTCTGCTTGTCTCCAGCACTCCAGACTCTCAGCTACCACCAGCACCTGGGAAACCTGGTCGATTCAAGCTTGACGGAGAGGTGAGAAACCCCCCCGCCGCCCCGACCCCCATTGGTGTTTTTGGCTTCCCCATTTGCTCTGCAGCAACTCTCCTCGTACCTAAGCTAAAGACCCCTGCAGCGCCCAAAAGTCCTGTGGGGTTTGCTCATCCAATGGGTCACTAGTCAAACAATTGTAACGTGAAAGTGGGGATAGGGACATGCAGAACATGGGGCATATGAGGGTGGCAGGTTGAAAGTGCTGGTCAACCCAGCCTACTAAGTCCAGAGACATATGGGGTCAGCTTGGGAGTGCTGATTAACACAGTCCTCATAGACACGCTGTGTGTGTGTGTGTGTGTGTGTTCATCTGATTCGGGGGCTGGAAGAACCCAGCCCAGGGGAACCCAGGTCCTGCAGGAGAGCTCCACTGGGAGGGGACTTGCAGACGGGAGAAGTAGGGCTCTGTATGAGAACACAAGTGACACAAGCAGCACACTGATAGAATTACAGAAACAACCCCCCACTCTCCCCGAAGAGTAACCCTAAGAAATGATCGTACCTCAAAGCAACAGGCAAATCTGGTAACACACCCTAGTGGCAACGGAGCCCGTGGAACAAGCTGTGAGATCCCTGCTTCAGACTGGGTTTCTGTCTCCGTGAGAGAGAGATCAGGGCAGTGCAGCACAAGGGACAGGTCTGTGAATCCTTATCGGACCCTGCTGGGCATACGGGGAGAAGACAAGGCCTTACCGGGCGACAATCAGGTAGAAATGCAGGGAAGGGGCGTTTTCTGTGCTGACTCCAGTTTTTCGTGCTCTCTAACCTAAATCTCTCTGGCTGCAGATTAAACCTGTTGCTTCTTGCCCTGTTTCCTGTGGCCAGTGAGAACAATCGATCCCTGTCCTCTTTATCCCAGCCGTGAACATATTTAAAGACTGTTCCCAACTCCTCCCTTCTTTTCTCAAGACTAAACAGGACCAGATTTGTAACCTTTCCTCCCAGGTCAGGTTTTCTAAACCTTTCTCATTTTTGTTGCTCTCCTCTGGACTCTCTCCAGTGTGTCCACATCTTTCCAAAAGTGCGGATCCCAGAACTGGGCACAGTTCTTCTGTGAAGGCCTCACCAGTTCCGAGCAGAGCAGGACAATTACCTCCCACATTTACGTACGACACTCCTGTTTCTGCACACCAGAAAATTCACTTTTTTCTCCCCCGCATCACAGGCTTGACTCATATTCAATTTGCGATTCCCTGTAGCCTCCAGGTCGTTCCCGACACTAAATCCTCCTCAAACTGAATGATTGGAGTGATGTGAAAACCTGATTTTCATGTGGTTATCTGGCTGTGCTAAAAATTCAGGGGGGGGGGGAGTTGGGGGTGAACTTGAAAAGAAAGAAAAATGAGTTGTTTGGCAAAGTGGAAACAGAGGGAAAAAATCATATTGGGTCAAATGAAATGCTTCTATTTGGAGGGATTTAAAAAATAAAATAGGAGATTTTGACTGGAATTGAAGTATCAAAATGTTTCAAGATTTTGGACCCTTTTAGGGATGGGGATGGAAACAATTTACTGAAATTGACACATTTCTCCGTCAACTTGAATCTGCATTCGAGAGAAAAAATTCTGAATTTTTGCCCAGTTCAGGCCGGGAGTCTGAGCTCTCCAGCCCCAGCTCACCTGGGTTCTATCCCAGCTCTGGGATGGGAGTGGGGCCAAATGGATTAGAGCGAGGGTGGGGGGTGGGCTGGACCCAGGACTCCTGAGTTCTGTGGCTGGCTTTGGGAGGGGATAATCATAAAGCCTCCATAGACTCCTACTCTGAGTCAGACAACTGCACATACAGAAGGAACTGATGTTAAAGGAACAGCACCCGGGGACTGGAGATGCATGGAGAAGCATTGCCGCCTATTGGTGGATATTCTACTACAGCAGGCCTAACAGAAGACACTTTCAGGTTACTTCAGTGATGAACGACCCTGAAGTACTCACCCAGCACTGAGCTGCAGCCACCTCTGGTGCAGAGCAGCTGGAGACCAATCTTTGCGTCGATCACACGAGAGTCAAACCTTTTGCAACACAGGATTTTTTAAAGTGCTTTATCTATCATTTGTTATTGCAAAATACAAGTCAGGCCAGGTTTCATTCAATCACCAAAGCAACTGGAAAAGTCACTCCACATTGCAGCATAGAGGTTAAGAATTCGAACTCCTGTGATCTATCCTTGCATGCGGGAGGGGAGTGGGCTCTGGTGGGACAGAGCAGGGAGGGCTTTGAGCTAGGACTCCTGGCTTCTATTCCCACCTCCAGGAGAGGAGGGGAGCTGTTAGGAGCAGGGGGTGCTGGGACTGATGAAACCTGGGTTCTATCCCTGCCTGGAGAGGTTCAGTTGAGTTTAGAGGGGAGAGAAGGGATCTAACCCAGTCCCTTACTCTCTCGGCAGCCAACAGCGGTGTGGTGTTGGACAAAGAACAGGAGCAGATGCTGGAAAGCGGTCAGACGGAGGTGTTTGTCTCTAATGTGAGTACCAGGAAGGGGGGGGGGGGATGATGGCACGCAGGGTATGTCCAGGAATGGAAAGTTTAATCTTTCATTAAAGATTCTGTCATGTGATGTAAAAGCAGCAAAGAATCCTGTGGCACCTTATAGACTAACAGACGTTTTGCAGCATGAGCTTTCCTGGGTGAATACCCACTTCGTCGGATGCAAGTAGTGGAAATTTCCTGGGGCAGGTATATATATGCAAGCAAGAAGCAAGCTAGAGAGAACGAGGTTAGTTCAATCAGGGAGGATGAGGCCCTCTTCTAGCAGTTGAGGTGTGAAAACCAAGGGAGGAGAAACTGGTTCTGTAGCTGGCAAGCCATTCACAGTCTTTGTTTAATCCTGAGCTGATGGTGTCAAATTATCAGATGAACTGAAGCTCAGCAGTTTCTCTTTGAAGTCTGGTCCTGAAGTTTTTTTGCTGCAGGATGGCCACCTTAAGATCGGCTATTGTGTGCCCAGGGAGGTTGAAGTGTTCTCCTACAGGTTTTTGTATATTGCCATTCCTAATATCTGATTTGTGTCCATTTATCCTTTTCCGTAGAGACTGTCCAGTTTGGCCGATGTACATAGCAGAGGGCATTGCTGGCATATGATGGCGTATATTATATTGGTGGATGTGCAGGTGAATGAACCGGTGATGGTGTGGCTGAGCTGGTTAGGTCCTATGATGGTGTCGCTGGTGTAGATATGTGGGCAGAGTTGGCATCGAGGTTTGTTGCATGGATTGGTTCCTGAGCTAGAGTTACTATGGTGCAGTGTGCAGTTACTGGTGAGAATATGGTGTGGTGTCATGTGATGAAACCTCCAGGAATATGACTAGCCAGAATTGGGAACCCTACCTGGTGGAGTCCAAGGGACAGTAGAGGTGGCAATAGAACCTCTATAGCGAGCTCTGAGCCCCTTGCATTAGACTGGGATTCTGTCTCTTTAAGAGAGATCAGGGCAGAGCTGTGCGAGCTGCCGGTTCATAAATCCTCATCGGACCTTGCTGGGCCTGTGGGGAGAAGACAGGGCCCTACAAGGCGACAGATGGATGGAAATGCAGGGAAGGGGCCTTTTCTGCGCTGATCAAAGCTTTTCCTGCTCTCTTCTAACTAAATCTCCCTTTCTGCTGATTAACCCCGTTACTTCTTGTCCTACCTGAACCGTTGATCTCGGTCCTCTTTGTACCAGCCCTGAACACATTTCAAGACTGTTCTCGAATCCCCCTTCTTTTCTCAAGACTAAACATGCCCAGATATTTAACCTTCCCTCACAGGTCTGGTTTTCTAAAGCTTTTCTCATTTTTGTTGCTCTCCTCTGGACTCTCTCTCGTGTGTCCACATCTTTCCTAAAGCCTTTTTTGCAACTGCATCACGGTCTTCACTCAATTCAATTTGTGATCCACTGTAGCCTCCGGGTCGTTGCCTGCACCAGATCCTCCTCAAAGTGAATGATTTGGAGTAATGCCAAAAACCCCAGGGGGAGAGGGGGCAGGATTTCATTTTGGCTTAACCTGAAAAAAAATCAATTTTGGGGCAAAGTGAAAGCATATAAAAAATATCACATTTGGTCAAATAAACGCTTTGAGGATTTAAAAAAATTAAAATAGGAGATTTACGATTACATTTTTTTGAACATTTCGAGCGATTGAGAAACCATTTTCTGAAGTTGACGCAAATTCGCTAAATTTCTACTGTCAACTTGAATCTGTAATTTTTGATGAAAATTATTCCCCAGTTCTAGCTGGGACTCCAAGGTCCCCAGCTTCGGCCCCCTCCTGGGTTCTATCCCCAGCCCAGGGCAGAGTGGGGTCTGGTGGGTCAGAGTGGTGGGGCTGGGAGACAGGACTCCTGGGTTCTATCCCAGCTCTGGGAGGGGATAATCATAAAGCCTCTCTACACTCCTACACAGAGTCAGACTACTGCACATACAGAAGGAACTGACAGGAAATGAGCCGCTCATGGGGACTGGAGATGCCTGGAGAAGCACTGCCCCCTACTGGTGGATACTGTACTACAACAGGCCTAACAGGAGACACATTCAGGTTACTTCAGTGATTAACGACCCCAAAGTGCTCACCCAGCACTGGGATGAAGCCACCTCTGGGGAGGGGCAGCTGGGGAACAGGTGCAAGGTGACGTCACACCAGGAGGACCATGTTTCATTCAATCGCCACGGCAACTGGGAAATGTCACTCCACATTGCAGCTTAGAGGTTAAGAATTAAAATAAAGCACTCGGGGTAGAATCCAGGAGCCCTGGGTCCCACGCCCCTGCTCTGACCCACCGGCCCCCACTTCCCTCCCAGAGCTGGGGAGAGAACCCAGGAGTCCTGACCCTCTTCTGTGTTAATGGGGAGAGCCAAAATCTGGCTCATGCTGCCGTGGGTCAGACACAGCTTGGCTTGGGAGTGGAGAGACAAGGAGGTCAGAGACCCCCTCCCTGGCTTTTTGTGGGGAGTTGGGCCAGATGAGACCCCCACAAACACAAAGAGCAGGGGGTGCTGTGGGCCAGGGAAGAGGGGGGCAGCCAAGGGCTGGGGGTGAGGGCCCCCACTTGGTACAACACAGGCAGTGTGAAGGCCGTGCTAAGGCTGGGAGCTGATGGGGAGGGTGGTGGAGGGGAGGGGCCGAGGAAAGTAGTAGAGCAGGGGCTGATGGGAATGAGGGGAAGCAGGGGCCAGGGAATGCAGATCAAAGGTGCCAGGCACCAATAAGGGGACAGCCATCCCTCCCCAATCCGCTGCCTCCTGAGATGCTGCCTCCTTTTCCCAGCTGCTCCTCCCCAGAGGTGGCTGCATCTCAGTGCTGGGTGAGCACTTCGGGGTCATTCATCACTGAAGTAACCTGAATGTGTCTCCTCTTAGGCCTGCTGAGTACAGCATCCACCAGTAAGTGGTGATGCTTCTCCAGACATCTCCAGTCCCTGGGAGACCTCAACAAGGAACACAGTCAGGGAAATAACCCATTTCCTTCCCTGACGGTCTGTATCCATCTATAGAAGATCCACCAGACACCGATGGACTGAGGGAAAAACTCCACCCATGTCCATATCCACTTTTCCTCTACTGACTCTGACTCTGTACACTCTATGGGCGACGTATCCAAGAACACTTATTCTCCACCGATTTTAAAAACTCACACACCATAATCTGGAACAATGCTTGGTATGTACCCTATGGATCTCATCAGCTTTATAACCAAGACTTTTAATTTCTCATAACCCAAGCTTGACCCCAGATGTACAGTGCCTTTTCTTTAAACCTGAGTAATGTAAACTTGATTCCAAACATTAGCTTTAATAAAAAAATTAATATGCTTCTCCGTGCATCTCCGGTCCCCGAGAGCGTCTCTTTTCACATCAATTCCTTCTGTGTGTGCAATAGTCCGACTCAGTGTAGGCATCTAGGGAGGCTTTATGATTCTCCCCTCCCAAAGCCAACTATAGAACCCAGGAGTCCTGGCTCCAGCACCACCCCCCCACACACACTCTAACCCACTTGGCCCCACTCCCTCCCCAGAGCTGGAGGTAGATCCTAGGTGAGCCATAGCTGAGGAGCTCAAACTCCCAGCCTCAACTCAGCAAAATTTTTCAATTTTTTTTTTTAAATGTAGATTAAAGTTGACGGAGAAATTTTGCCAATTTGTATCAATTTTAGCAAATTGTTTCTGTTCCCGTCCCTAAAATGGTCCAAAATCTGGAAACATTTTGATATTTCTATTCCAATCAAAATCTTCTATTTTATTTTCAAAGTCCCTGATGTTAGATAGAGGAGCAGGGAGACCCAGAGGCGGATTGAGTTGACGGGCTTCTTTATTGAATAACTAGTTCCCCTTGACCGACATCACCGGTCGAGTGAGCACCAGGTTAATCACATTACACCTTTTTATCTAAGTAAATATGTACATACACACATTTGCTACAACACCCCGAAAACCCTTATTTAGTAATATAAGAACATAACAATAGCTGTACTGGGTCAGACCTTACGGGCATTCTTATGTTCCATCTAGACCAGTATCCTGTCTTCCGACAGTGGCCAGTGCCAGGTGCCCCAGAGGGAATGAACAGAGCAGGGAATCATCAAGTGATCCATCCCCTGTCGCCCATTCCCAGCTTCTGGCAAACAGAGGCTAGGGACACCATCCCTGCCTATCCTGGCTAATAGCCATTAATGGATCTATCCTCCATGAATTTATCTAGTTCTTTTTTGAACCTATTATGGTGTTGGCCTTCACAACATCCTCTGGCAAGGAGTTCCACAGGTTGACTGTGCATTATGTGAAGAAATACGTCCTTTTATTTGTTGTAAACCTGATGCCTATTAATTTCATTTGATTACCCCTAGTTCTTGTGTTATGAGAAGTAGTAAACAACACTTCCTTATCTACTTTCTCTACACCAATGATGATTTTATAGACCTCAACCATATCTCCTCTTGGCTGTCTCTTTTCCAAGCTGAAAATTCCCAGTCTTGTTACATTCTCCTCATACGGAAGGCATTCCATACCCCTAATCATTTTTGTTGCCCTTTTCTGAATCTTTTCCAATTCCAATATATCTTTTTTGTGATGGGATGACCACATCTGCACACAATATTTTAGATTTGGGCACACCATGGATTCATTGGTAACATGATATTTTCTGTCCTATTATCTATCCCTGTCTTAAATAGTCCCAGCATTCTGTTCGCCTTTTTGACTGCCGCTGCACATTGAGCGGATGTTTTCAGAGAACTATCCACAGTGACTCTGAGATCCCTCTCTTTACTGGTAACAATTTAGACTCCATCATTTTATATTTATAGTTGGGATTATCCTTTCCAATGTGCATTACTTTGCATTTATCAACATTAGATGTCATCTGCCATTTTGTTGCCCAATCACCCAGTTTTGAGAGATCCTTTTGGAGTTCTTTGCAGTCTGTCTGGGTTTAAATATCTTTAGTAATTTTGTATCATCTGCAAATTTTGCCACCTCACTGTTTACCCCTTTTTCCAGATCATTTATGAATATGTTGAATAGGACTGTTCCCAGTACAGAAAACCTGGGGGACACCACTATTTACTGCTCTCCATTCTGAAAACTGACCATTTATACTGATCCTTTGTTTCCCATCTTTTAACCAGTTACCACTCCATGAGAGAACCTTCCCTCTTTTCCCGTGGTAGCTTCCTTTGCTTAATAGCCTTTGGTGAGGGACCTTGGAAAAGGCTTTCTGAAAATCTAAGTACACTATATCCCCTGGATCCCCTTTGTCCACATGCTTGTTGACCTCCTCAACGAATTCTAGTAGATTGGTGAGGCATGATTTCCCTTTACTAAAACCATGTTGACTCTTCCTCAACAAATTATGTTCATCTATATGTCTGACAATATTGTTCTTTATTATAGTTTCAACCAGTTTGCCCAGTACTGAAGTCAGGCTTACAGGCCTGTAATTGCCAGGATCACCTCTGGAGCCCTATTTAAAAATTGGCGTCACATTAGCTATCTCCAGTCATCTGGCACAGAACCTGATTTAAATGATAGTTTACAGATTAGAGTTAGTAATTCTGCAATTTCACATTTGAGTTCCTTCAGAACTCTTGGGTGAATACCATCTGGTGCTGGTGACTTATTGCTGTTTAATTTATCAATTTGTTCCAATACCTCCTTTAATGACACCTCAGTCTGGGACAGTTCCTCTGATCTGTCACCTAAAAAGAATGGTTCCGGTTTGGGAGTCTCCCTCACATCCTCATCCGTGAAGACTGATGCAAAGAATTAATTTAGTTTCTCCACAATGGCCTTATCATCCTTGAGTGCGGCTTTAGCATCTCGATTGTCCAGTGGCCCCACTGGCTATTTTGCAGGCTTCCTGCTTCTGATGTACTTAAAAAAAATTTGCTTTACTTTTTGAGTCTTTGGCTAACTGTTCCTCAAATTCTTTTTTGGCCTGTCTAATTGTATTTTTACACTTAATTTGCCAGAGTTTATGCTCCTTTCTATTTTTCTCACTAGGATTTAACTTCCACTTTTTAAAGGTCGCCTTTTGGCCTCTCACTGCTTCTTTTACTTCGTTGTTTAGCCACGGTCACTCTTTTTTGGTTCTCTTACTGTGTTTTTTAATTTGGGGTACACAGTTGAGCCTCTATTATGGTATCTTTAAAAAGTTTCCATGCAGCTTGCAGAGATTTCACTTTTGGCGCTGTACCCTTTAATTTCTGTTTAACTAACCTCATTTTTGTGTAGTTCCCCTTTCTGAAATTGAATGCTACAATGCTGGGCTGCTGTGGTGTTTTTCCTGCTACAGGGATATTAAATTTAATTCTATTATGGTCACTATTACCAAGCGGTCCAGCTCTATTCACCTCTTGGACCTGATCCTGTGCTCCACTTGGGGCTAAATCAAGAATTGCCTCTCCTCTGGTGGGTTCCAGGACCAGCTGCTCCAAGAAGGTGTCAAGAAACTTTATCTCTGCATCCTGCCGTGAGGTGGCATACCCAGTCAATATGGGGATAGTTGAAATCCCCCATGTAGAACTCAGGAGTCCTGGCTCCAGCCCCCCTGCCCTAACTCATGTGACCCACTTCCCCTCCTATATGATGAATATGAATAGCCATACACTGAATATGATTATACCCGCCGCTGTTTACTGTTTACAGAATTAAGTATGTACTCAGGCACTTTTACCTGGAATATACATTTCTTTGCAGTAATTGTAACCACAGATTTCCTTAATCAGCAATTTACAGGGAGGGAGGAAGGAGCCATGACCCCAAGCTCGTTTATGTAGCTGGGAAAAAGAAGGGAGAGGAGAGCTAACACTACTTCACACAACGGGTGTTCTTTAGACAGCCGCATTCCTTATGCAGCTGCAACGCTTCATTCATTCATTCATTCATGCCCGTCACCCCAACCGGGGTATGGGCCGCCAACCACAGATCTCCATAGTCTTCTATCCTGGGCTAGCCTAAATACGCAAAAAGGAAAGGGACATTGAGAGTGACACCGGCTGCGTCTACTGATAAAACACCCTTTGAAGTGATGGCAGGCCGAACAATGCGATTACCAGCACATTTAATTTGCCACACCAGTGGCACTCAGAGGGAATAAAAATGGATACCTACCTGCAGAATCTACAGGAACATTTAAATCAGGTCCACTTGCAGGTAGCTGCTAAATTGGGGAAATGCAGACAAAAGGCAAAGGCCGACTTTGACAAAAACCAGGGAGAGAATACTTGGGAGGTTGGAGACCAAGTAACGCTGTTATCATATAAAGCTCCAGAACATGGGCTGTGTAACCGACAGATCGGCTCCATCCAAGTCATCGATAAGCTCAGTTCAGCAGTGTATAAGGTTAGGATAACAGGAGTCAATCATCATGGAGACAGAATCTACCATGCTAATCAGTTAAAGCTGTATCGATTGTTCAGGTCACAGGAGCAACTTCCTCCTACGGACTTAAGTGAACAGCATCCAACAGAATCGCGTAGGGTGACCAGACAGCAAGTGTGAAAAATCGGGATGGGGGTGGGGGGGTAATGGGAGTCTATATAAAAAAAAGACCCAAAAATCGGGACTGTCCCTATAAAATCGGGACATCTGGTCACCCTAGAATCGCGACAGCTGGAGTCCAGCAGATTGTAACCATGAAATGGACATTCGTATTTCTGATTTACTGCACCCTTATCGTTGCTCTAACACTGGGCCAAAATCACGATTTTAGGACTGAACTGTTACAACCCCATGGAACCAGATGACACGGTTGTGCTCAATTGCCTGAGCATGTGAAACAGAACATACCAACAACGGACTATTATGCTCAACCCAAAATTTATCCACAGTCCTATCCACCAGGTTAAGGGAATTACAGGGGAAGATGTCACCGCAGAATATCAATTGGCTGGAGTAATCTCATTGCCATCCAGTGGCTGGAAAAAGATTTGGCCCTTAGATAATAACTCAAATGGGGGAGGATGTAAAACCTATACCTCCTCACCAACAAATTTAACTTCCCTGAGACGCGGAGTACCTTATGGAACTTGGAGAAACAAAGCCATTTGTAATAATCTGATGGGAGTGGAGTTTAACCTTATATAAGCTTAAATATGAGGATGAAGGACAATATTAAGTGCTCGTTATAACTACTTTTCAAACCAAATCAGGAAGCAAAAGTTATGTACTAAATGTGACGTTTGATCTTAAGGTTCGGAATCCAATTATTGACGACAATTATGACAATCCAATACCAAATGATGTAACTTGTCCAATGATAAATCCAGGACCTGCTAGTGGTCTCACCACAACGCCCATAATAGGGGAAGTGATTAATCAGGTTTGGTTTATGCATATTCCTGCACTGTTAAATTTGTCTAACTGGTATCTAGGAGAATTTAGCTATTGTCAGCACACCAAAGTGGCTTCCATTTTCTCAGTACAACTTGTGGATAGGATTGCAGCCTATCAACAAGAAGTGTGAGATATTGTTCTGTTGTGGGTGGATAAACCACATACCTCTAGGAAAAAGCTTAGCTTGAATCTTCTTGGAAGTTTAGGATCTCTAGCAGGACTATTTGGTTCAGGAGTGTTGATTTGAAACCAAGTGAATATTTGGAAAATTCACAAACATAGATTATGTGTTACAAGAGGAACCAAACTGAGTAGTCAATCCAATGTTACAGGGAATAAAGGGATTGTCACAGGAAGAGTGATTTACTGTTCACAATATGCCATGACATAACCCAACTATTTACTGAAACCCAACGTAAAATTAATCAGCTAATTGCTTTAAACAATGATCAGCACAGGGATCTACATTTAGAAAAGGAGATTATATGTTCTGCATATGGGGACTACATTGTAAATGCAACCATTGATACATTATGATCCTTAAAATTGGAAAAGGTTCCTGACTTAATTAAAAATGAGCAACTGTTAAGTTGGTACTGTCCCAAATGTTTTCAAAGGCTGGAAAAGGAACGAGCCACATGTTTGGATTCATGCCAGCATTTATCAGTGGGTGATATGAGAGAGATGGGATCTGTGACATGTCACCCCAACCGAGGCAGTTGTTCTCTTTCTAAAGATTGTACAATTGCACAATCCTTGTATGTCTCATTCACAGTCTCATTACCAGTGTTTGACCCGAACAAGGATGTGTACAGGCAATTGGTAGCTGTCCATTCTATAGGTCTACCTCAAAGGCGACATCTATAGGGACCGCGTTAATGCACCTCCCTTGATGGTCTATCACACTCCAACTCAGACCTGGAAAGTACCTCAGTACACCTGTAGGTGTAGCGTGTTTGAGACAGACACTGCTCTGTGTGAACTGCAGGGGGGAAAATTACAGAATTCATCATCGTCATGCCTGATGAGGCTGACCAAGTGGAAGACTCCAATGGAGAGGGTGACCTATGCTGGAAATAGCCAATTTTGCATGGTTACCAATCAAAAGAGGTACCAATATGGTCCCTTGAAGCGTCCTGTCACAAAGCCAAATTTCTGTTTTTCTCCAAAGCAACCCACTTTGATAGGGAATCAAGCTATTCCCCCTAGTCCCACTTTTGAAAACATCACCATTATCCAGTCCGATCCAGCCTATCAGGTACACTCACCTTTCTTGTCTACATTCCCCCACTAGGGTTACAGGTAAAGTCATTATTGGCTCGTAAGGAGACCCACCTCATACAAATTACTAACGATATGAACAAAGCCAAACAAGCTATTACCCAGCTAATGAACGAGGGTGATGAGTCTGCAACAACTCCCGGGAAGAATTTTAAATTAAAAGGATAGGAATTATCCAGATGTAAGCAGAGTCGGGATGAGCTCTACCCTGACATCTGGTGGTGAATTATGGCGAGTTGTGGAAAAGAACTGAGGGGGCTGATCTTGTTTGCATAGGCACACCCACCCCACCTAGCATGAGTCCATGGCAGCCCAAAACGGTCACTTTGACAGCTGTGGGATCCCCAATTTCTTGGTTATTGGGGTAGGAGGAATAAAGTGTTGTTACCCTGATTATGTGAATGAAGGACCATGAGACTGTTTTATGACAGAGGGTCTCACCATCAACTAAGTAGTACTCGCTAGACAAGGGATATGGGTTCCAAAAGCCAGTGAATTGAGAGAGGTTGGGGATAAATGTGTGTATCTGATAGTATGGGCCCCTTTTGAGGGCCTGGCACACTAATTGCACCTCCTTTTTCCTCTCCACTGTTGAATAGCAGAGCTAATTTTGATTCCATTAGGAATCTAGCTAGAGGCTGCTGAGCTGAACTCACTTTGGGCCAATGGTGCACCAGCACTGGGGCTCTCCTACTACAAGCTGAAACCACTAAAAGAGATAAAATTACTGAGCTGCAATCACTGAGTGTGTATTAACTAGTGGGGGAGCCTGAAGATATATTGCTGAGCAGTTTGCAGGACGGTTGGAGCAGCAAGTGCAGCGGAGCTGAGCAGTTTGCAGGATGGCTGGAGTGGTTCATGGGATGGCTGGTGGAATGGAGCAGCTGGTGGAGCAGAGCAGCTTCTGGGACGGTTGGAGCGGCCCATGGAACAGCGAGTGGAGCAGAGCAGTTTGCGGGGACGGCTGGAGGAGAGGAGCGGAGTGGAGCGGCTGGTGGAGCGGAGCCATTCGTCGTGAAGGCTGCAGCAGACCTCCACAGAGAGGTGGGGCAGTCGGCCTTGGCCCACGTAAGGTGCCCCTTAACACCCTGTATGCCCCCCCCAATTCCACCCAGGCTGGGGGGGTAAAACTCTGCAGATGAACTTTTGAACTCTGGGGCGGCACTGACCAGGGACAGAGACTTTTGGGTTGTTGGACTTTGGGGTGATTTGGACTTAAGACCCTGAGGGGAAAAGGACATTGCCAAAACTTACTTGGAGGTGGGTCTTTTGCTCATGGTTTGTGTTATGAATCCTGTTTGTGGTGTTTCCCTAACGTAATGCCACATTGTTTCCCTCCTTTATTAAAAGGATTTTGCTACACTCGGACTCCGTGCTTGCGAGAGGGGAAGTATTGCTTCCTAGAGGCGCCCGGGGGGGGTATGTAATTATCCCAGGTCACTGGGTGGGGGCTCGAGCCGGTTTTGCACTGCATTATTGAAACGGAACCCCTGGATACTGAACCCAGCCCTTGTTGCTGCCAACTCAGAGGGGCAGAAGGGTTACACAAGGAATTGCAATTGGGATTAATTTCCTTGTTTTAGGATGCCTGCAGTATAAATCCAACAGGCCCAAGCAGAGACCTCGATGGGCACCAAATGTTAAGGATAATTAATATGTATATATGGTGCCCACTCCAGAAACATTCCAGGGTCCAAAATACCATCTTTATAATACCCTTCCTCCACCCCGACCAAGGGAAAATGACCCCACAGATATTTAACCACCTACATCCGTACCTGTGTGGTGGGGTTCATTGTTGCAAACCGCCCCATCAAAGGGGGGCTTGTAGCCTATAGGATTAGCCAGCTTGCTTGCATGTATATATCTTTTCTTATAGTTTAAGTATTTGTTTTATTGTAATAGGTTTATAGATTTATGTTCAAGTAAGTTTGGCTGTAATGCAAGGGACCTACAGGCTATATCCTGTATATTGAGCTAAGGCAAAGTTGGCATATCTATATCTGGGATCTTTCACCCAGATAGCAAAGTTGGCTTACATGTATCAGGACCTTTCACTGAGAGAGCAAAGCCAACACACACACACACGTCTGAAACGTTTCACCTAGATAGATAGATAATAGTAGAATGGCATAGGGGGATCCAAGTCTGTACCCTCAAACTTAACTTAACCCTAAAAGTCTGTGAGCTTTCTGTCATACCCCTGAGGGCCCTTTGTAAATTCGGTGGAGCCTGATTCGGGACAACAACCTTATTATCTTCTGATCAGATAGATTGGTGAGCCTAAAACCCATACTATCCAAATTAATATTATTAACCTCCTAAATCAGACAACAGGGGTCTGGTGAGTTAGAGTGAGGGGGCTGGGAGCCAGGACTCCTGGGTTCTATCCCAGCTCTGGGAGCGGAGTGGGGGCAGGTGGGTTGGGGCGGGGAGCCAGGACTCCTGGGTTCTATCACCAGCTCTCTGACTGTTACCTAGGCCCGCCTTCTCCATGACTCAATTTCCCCACCTGTAAAACAATCCAGCTGATGATTGTTTCTCTTTTCACTGAGCTCAGCAGCCCCGCTCTCATGTGCCTCTGCCCGCAAAGCTCTGTTGGCCTCTGTGGTCTCAATTCTCATACTCTCCACTGGGAGGGGTGGGAGCTACGGAGGGCTCTCTGCTGGGGGTGCTTCTGGCCACATCCTGGTGCCGCCTCTGCTCACGTGCTTACCGGCAGCCCATGACTGATGTGGCCACAAAGAGTTGCCTGCGTCTGCAGCCCATTCCTGGACCCACGCGTGGCTGGGGGCTTTGATGTGGACTGTGAGGCCACTTTTGAAATGGGAAGGAAATGGCCACACCGCGACAGGTCCCCTCTGCTCCACCCCAGAGGCAGCTGCATCTCACACATCCCTGGATGGGGAATGGCATGTGGTTATTGAGTTAAGAGAGGACCCGACGCCCCTACGGAGGAAAGGCCCATTCTCCAGCCCCCTGACTCAGTCAGTGCCCCACCCTGGGGCCAGATTAACCCCTGCCAGCATCTCAGAAAGACCCAGCCATCTCTTCCCCCGTGTTCCTCTGGCATTTAAAATGTTGCGGCCCTGACCCAAGGAGAAAAGACACGAGAAGTGGGGAAACACAGAGCCACTGGCATCGGGGGAGGGGAAAGGGGCACAGAGAGCCACTGGCATGGAGGGAGGGGAAATGGGGGCACACTGAACCCCCCGCGTGGGGCTGCACAGGGCCTCTGGCATGGAGATGGGGTGGGCCCGCGTTGGGAGGGGAAGGCCGTTGACCTTTTCTGGGCTTTGTGCTCTGCGTGATTCCTGGTAAATGCAAAGTGAAGGCTGGGAGCCAGCGACCATGAAAGACTTTCACTTCCAGCTGGCTCTTTTTCTCCATCCTACAAAGCAAACCCACCTATCAACGCCCCGGGCAGGGGGGAGGGTGCCACCCCACCCACAGCTGAAGGCTCCTGCGCCTGCTCAGGGGGAGAAGCCACCAACTAAGCCCAAGGTTCAGCTAAATTCAGGGGACAACAAATGATCAAACAGGAGCAGGAGGCTACAGGGCCATGCCTCTCAGGGCCGTCCCTAGGGGGGTGCAAGGCCAGGGACAAGCCCCCCACCTCAATCCCCAACTAGGTGTAGGAGTAGCGGGGTCCCACTCAATGCGCCGAAGGCTGGTCCTGGCAGGAAGCACCAGGATCGGAGACCTCCTGCACTACGAGCAGGCTGTGGGACTGGGTGGATCCCCTGGCGCTTGGTCATTTCATGGGGCTCTCCACCCCTCATACCTCCCGGCGTGTACTCCCGGAGGTGAGGGAAGCCTTACCGCCCGCCTCCTGTGGCTCTCCTTGAGTAGGTTCTGTGAGAGGGAGCTCCCCATCTGCCCCTCTCCCCTGCCCTCTGGACCTTGTTATCAGGCCCCTGCCCCGCGAGCCAGCCACACACACACACACACACACACACACTCTCTCTCTCTCACACACAACTTGAGAAGGCTCCATAATCCGCAGCCGGTTCATTTCCAAATCACACGAAGGAAACATCTGCACACGCTCTTGCTCCACACGTTTTGTTTGCTCACCCTTGACTCCCACCCCAATATGCAGAGGCGGCACCTTGTGCCATCTATAGAAGATGAGGAGCCCCGGGGAGCCAGCCTTTATTCCACCTGGTTCTGTGGCCCACCAGGAATATCAGCTGATGGCTCCATGAAGGTACTTGAATGGTTCACACCTATCCCAGGCACTTGCCCTTTTCTGGCATGAGGGAGACTCTGGCGCATGTTTACCTCAAGTGCACCAGGTTGCAGACCCCTTGGATGGAGAAAAAAGAGTTGCCAGTCGTACCGGAGCCCAGGGGGGAGGCAGAGGAAGTTTTGTGCCAACACACTTCATGCAGCTTAAAGGAGTCTCTGCAGGGCCTCGAGGTAGAACACTTGGACTTGGGTGCAGAGGCAGACCAGGCCCTGTCCTTCCTCCTCTGGGGGAGACTGAGAAC
>ML123496.1:228366-242220 GCA_003846335.1 Cuora mccordi | reverse complement strand
AAGGTGAGGAGCCCCGGGGAGCCAGCCTTTATTCCAAATGGTTCTGCGGCCCACCAGGAACATCAGCTGATGGCTCCATGACGGTACTTGAATGGTTCACACCTATCCCAGGCACTTGCCATTTTCTGGCATGAGAGAGACTCTGGCGCGTGTTTACTTCGAGTGCACCAGGTTGCAGACCCCTCGGATGGAGAAAAAAGAGCTGCCAGTCGTACCGGAGCCTTTGGGGGAGGCAGACGAAGTTGTGTGCCAACACACTTCATGCAGCTTAAAGGAGTCTCTGCAGGGCCTGGAGGTAGAACACTTGGACTCGGATGCGGAGGCAGACCAGGCCTGTCCTTCCCCCTCTGGGGGAGACTGAGAACCCCAAAGAGACCAAGTGCAGTCCTGGCCAGAGAAACTCCAGAGCTACCTTCTGGAGCTGGGCCAGGAAATCCAGGGCCAGGCTCAGGGTGTTGAGCCGGGGCCAGAGCAGGGACAGGACTAGCTGGTTGAACACCAGTGATTTCTGACACAGGAAGAGGCACCGGAACAGTCCAGTTCACCTCCACAGCCGCTCAGCCACCCTGCCCTCCAAATCCTGCCTGTTCTCTGATGGAGAGGGATGAGTGGAGGAAAGGTGAATGCTCAGAGGGGGTAGCAGACCCGTGCTCTACTGGATGGCCTGAAGCGCGGGTGGGAGGGAGCTCACCTGCCACCTGGCCCTGAAGCCCAGGTCAGAGATTTTGACACAGTTGACCTGGGAGGAGGAGGCTGCGGATTAGACAGCCTGGCAGGCCTCCAACCGCACCAGGGAGCCTGGGTCCTGCACCACGAACAGCACGTCAGTGGCGTATGCTGACACGCCCACCCACAGCTACAGCTCCCAGAGCACCAACCCATCAACCTTCTCAGGAGGAGATGGAGGAAGGGCTCAATGGCTGGAGCGTGCAGCTGGCCTGACAGGTGACCGGTTCAGTCAGGGACCAGTTGAGCCTGACCAAGCACTCCACGGAGGTGCAGAGCACCTGGAGGAAACCCACAATCAATGTCTCAAACTCTAACACCCGCAGAGTGCCCAGGAGATACCCATAGTCCACCCTGTCGAACGCCTTCTCCTGCTCAGGGACAGGAGGGCGAACAATAGACCATCCCTACACATGAGCTCAAGGAGGTTCCCGAGCCAACCAGTGTGGACCCCAGTCACCAGGGTCGTCCCTAGGGGATGTACGGGGCCAAGGACAACCCCCACTCCACTCCAGGCCCCACCTCCACTCCACCCCTTCCCCCAAGCCCCCACCCTGCCTCTTGGTTATCTTGTGATTATCCAGTGACACCGGGAGCCAGCAGAGTGGGGTGGGCTGGGACCAAGTCGCTTGCTGTTGCCAGCACTAGGGCCCCTGCTAGCCCCCCATGCCGCCCTGGACCTCGCATCTGTAGTGAAAAAATGCTATTTTAGTTTAAGTATGAGTTAGTTAGAATGAAGGATAATAAATAATGTAGTATGTATTAAATGTATTGATGTATCTTGTAATTATAATTTGATGTACCCTGCCAGCCAGCCAGGGGCGGCTCCAGGCCCCAGCACACCAAGCACGTGCTTGGGGCGGCAAGCCACGGGGGGCGCTCTGCTGGTCGCCGGGAGGGCAGCAGGCAGGCTGCGTTCGGCGGCTTGCCTGCGGGAGGTCCACCAAAGCCGCGGGACCAGCGGACCCTCCACAGGCAAGCCGCCGAAGGCAGCCTGCCTGTCGTGCTTGGGGCAGCAAAATGCCTAGAGCTGCCCCTGCAGCCAGCCTTTCTGAAGGCAGGAAGGAACAGCCTATTGTGGCATTGGTAAAGATGCATCAGCCAGAATCTTGTGTCTGAAGCTGATTTCAAGGCAGGAATAGACCCTTATAGTCATCACTTTGTTATAGGTTTAAAGTTAGCATTGTGAAATAAGTAGAGGAATGTGATGATTGGTTTCTATAAATTGTGACTTGATGTTCCTGCTTAAATGTTCATGCTGTTTCTGTGCAAATTAATCCTGTTTTATGTGTCAATGAGGGATGTCCGTGTTGAAAGAAGTATGAAGACCACCACTGGACCAGATGTTCTAGGGAGGAACCGAAGACAGATACAAAGGCACCAGGAGGTTGCTGTGTACCCCAATAACATTTTGAGGAGGAGAGCAGATTGACGACTCTAAAAGGTGAGACAAGCACCTATCAATCAGGACAAGAGAGCTGTAACCCAAACCAGTATGGGGTAACTCCCCAAGGAATTGATGAAAGGATGAGAAGAACAACTTAAGAAAACAAGCACTGGACAAGCACTCATCAAACAGCGATTGATTACAGCATAACTGTGAGAAACTCACTCACCCCAATGAAGGAAAATTACTATAAAGCAGGGTGCTTTGCCATGGAACTTTGGGTTCGCCTTGCCACAACTTTGGAGCATCGGATTGCGACCGACAGGACCCCACTTCCCCACTCGTGGCCAATCTAATTGGCCATTAGAGTAGTCCGAGCTACAGACTTGTAACTATAACATCGACTGATGGGATAGTGCATGTGTCTGAGTGTGTGTGTATGTTTATGTGAGCATATGCTAGCTGCTTTACTATTCTATTCTTCATAAACGTGGCGTACTGCCTTATCCCCTGAAAATGATCCCTTGTGCTTCTTATAAGCATAACACATCCCCCTGAAGCGTGGGCCCCCCCAAAGCGTGGGGGGCCAGGGCGGTTGCCAATCACAGCCAAATAGCCTTCACTGTGACCATGTAGGGTACACTGAGGAGTGAGACGGGACACCAGTTCCAAAGGTTGTGGTGCAGAGGTCCCCCTCAGAGATGGGCACTGGGTGCCTGCATGACAGGGGTAGCACTCTGCTCCCTACGGACTCGTCCCAGACAATGGCAAGGTCCAGGCCGAGGAGTCCCAGAACACATGGCGAATTCCACGGTCAGGCTCTCCATGCCTGGAGACCGATCAGTGGGCATGAGACAAAGGGCTTCTGAGAACTCAGCCAGAGTGAGAGGCAACCCCTGCCAGTCCTGGTTGCCCGCGCTGACCATTGGGAGTCCATCCCAGAGCACCTCACGGGTGTCACGGACTCACAGGTTGTGCCCACTCTTGGCCCCGTTCGGTCCCTGGGGGGAACCCCATTCAGTGTGACAGCCCTTCTCGGGCGTCCACTCTCTCTCGGGGTAACTCCTCGACCTCCTGGAATCGCTACTCTCTGAGCCTTTAGTGCACCTGTCTCTTGCCATGGGCCCCCTCAGGGAGTCCACTCAGACTGGACCCCCGGGGCCTCCAGTCTCAGAGGGACTAACGCCACCCTGTTCTCTAGCCCAAAGCGACTCTCAGTGAGTGCAAAACAGGAGGGTTTATTGAGTGTCTGACCACAGCACAGGAAACTCTCAGGGCCCTCAGGCCTGGCCTCCCTCAGAACAGCACATCCCAGTCCCTCTTGCATCCAGGTGGGCTCTGCCTGCTCCCTCTCCCCAGTCCAGAGACCCTGAGCTTTGCAGTTGAGCCTCTAATAGCCCCCGGCATCAAGTCCCCTCCCCCCTCATCCTTTGTCTTCTGTCCAGGTAAACTGGGTCACCTGGGCCTCCTCTCCTCTCAGCTTCTCCTCTCATCCATCCATTGTTCCTCTCTGTCTGGAACCAGCTGGTTCCAGCTGGTCCTCTCTCCACAGCCCATTGACCTCCTGCTGGCCAGAACCAGTTGTGGCCTCCGAGCTGGGACTCCTGGTCACCAGGTCACCAGTCGCTGGGGTACCCATTCTCCAGGCCATTGGCAGGGGTGCCAAGTTAAGTTGTTGGTCCCTGTAACAACAACCTCCCTCTCCCATTAACTCATTAAACCAGTAACACAGAGGGAAGCTGAGTCCCACCACCTCTGCATGCAAATCATTGAAAAACCCAGAAAATCCCCCACTTCATCACAGCGAGTCTCGTTAATTAAGGTTCTCTCTGTTTCTATTCTTTTAGGGAGGGTCAGAGACCAAACAGCTCCTCTGTGGTGAAGGACCCCATCTCACCAGCAATGCCCAGATCTGGTGCTGCATCCCTCTCCTCCTCCTCTTCCTCCTTCTCCTGGGGGGTCTCCCCCAGTGCTACACGAGCAAGGCTGAGGTGAGCGTTGAGAATGTGGCCTCTCTGCCTGTGTACAGCCTGGCGAGGGAAGCCATCAATGTGACCATGCTGGGTGAACACCAGCCTGTGGAGCGGCCTGAACAGTCCCTGCAGCCTGTGCCAGAACCTGCCGCTGGCCATGGTGGACTGGAGGGTCCACAGCTGGTGCAACGGGACCTCAGCAGCTTGGTGGAAGAGTCAGCCATGGACGTAGCCCAGGCAATGGCGTCGGATGTGAACAATGACTGGAAGTTGGAGCTGGAGCTGTCAGACGAGTCCCCAGTCCTGGCCCTGGGCGTTCCCGATCCCGGCTCACCAGCTTCGCCTACCTGAAGGAGCACAGGCCAAGTTCCTATTCGTGCATCACGAGGTGTCCTCTGTGTATGACAGGTGAGAATCCCCTGCTGGCCCCTGCAGCACAGCATCCTCCTCCGAGCCCCCCGCCCTCCTCTCTGGAGATCAGCGCCCCCCTAGTGCGGCTCTAGGGCAATGGGACAGGACTGAGCACAAGGGGAGAGCGCCCACCACAGACCCCCTGCCCCAGGGCAGCCAGGGGAGGTCTCTGTTTGGCTCCTAATTCCTCTCTTTCCCCTCTGGGAAGGTTATGGGACCCCAAAGCCCCCACAAATCACCCTGCTGCCACCCCACTTCCCCCAGGCCCTGCATCCCCTGCCACCCAGCTACCACTCCTCCGCCTGTCAGCCCTTCCTGGCCACGTTGGGCACCCACTAGGTAAGTCAGGCAGCCCTGGCGGGCAGGGGCCTTGGGGGAGGGAGGACAGTGGCAGGGGGGGGGGGTGCCGGCCTTGGGAGGGTGCGGAGTGGGGGCGGGAAGAGATGATAAGAGGGCGGGGATTGGGGGAGTGGGGCACAGGAGGGGGCGGCTGCTGTCACTTTATCCACTTGGCACAGCGGTGGCAGTCCTGGGGGTGACTGTAGCGTCCCTGCCCTGCCTCCTCACCCAGTGCTTGGACCCGGCACAGCCCAGGAAACGTGACACCCAGGGACTGCCGAGCTCTGTGCCGGCCTGAGTGGAGAGAGGAGTGAATTGGGCTTCCCCAGCCCCAGCATCAGAGGAGAGAGGGGTACGGTGGGGACTCAGTCCCCAGGAATGGTGCGGATCGGGGACCTGCCCAGCCACTGGGAGGACAGGGGGCTCACCCGGGGGTGCTGGGAGAGGTGTGAGGTCAGGCTGTGCCTTTGCCCAGACTGGAAGAGGGAGGAGAGAAGGGCCTCAGGAGAGGGGGCGGGGTGTGGGTGTGGCCTCAAGGAAGGGGGCGGAGCACCTCTGGGGAAAACTAGAAGCCAGCGCCTATGACTGTATTTATATGGCACAAGGCAAACCAAGACAACCAGAGGCCTCTTTAGGAGCTGGGATCACTCCAGCTTCTGGCACAGACAAGGTAGGTGCTGTTTAGTTATTGCAAAACTTTTGAAAATGTAGAAAAGAAACCCTGGGGCGAAATCCTGAATGCCTGGTGGGGAGAGGGGGCGATCCTCCTCCAGGCTCTGAGCCCACTTCCCGAGCTGGTGCCCGGGTGCCCAGGGAGAGGGGCTGAGGAGGGTAAAGGAACTGCAGCGCTGACTCCGCTGCCCCAGGGTGTCTCGCTGCGTGGAAACCCCTCAGCCCCCCACTAACCCCTGATCCCTCCTTGGCCCCCAGTCTACCCCAAGTGCCCCTCCCCCATTTCTTCCCCCACTCCCTCTTGCCCCCCAGCTCCCCTCACCCTGCCCAATGAATAATTCCTTCCTGACCCCCAGATCCCAGCACATCCCTGGGGGCAGGGAGAGGGTGTGGACACTGTTACCGCTCAAGAAAGAGATCGTGGAGTCATTGTGGAGAGTTCTCTGAAAACAGCCACTCAATGTGCAGCGGCAGTGAAAAAAGCCAACAGAATGCTGGGAATCATTAAGAAAGGGATAGATAATAGGACAGAAAATATCGTCTTGCCTCTATTACGCATACATCTTGAGTACTGCTTCCAGATGTGGTCGCCCCATCTCAAAAAAGATCTATTGGAATTGGAAAAGGTTCAGAAAAGGGCAACAAACATGATTCGCAGTATGGAATGGCTTCCATATAAGGAGAGATTAATAAAACTGAGACTTTTCAGCTTGGAAAAGAAACGGCGAAGGGGAAATATGATTGAGGCCTATAAAATCATGACTGGTGTAGAGAAAGTAGATAGGGAAGTATTGTTTCTACTTCTCATAACACAAGAACTATGGGTCACCAAATGAAATTAATAGGCAGCAGGTTTAAAACAAATAAAATGAAGTATTTCTTCCCACAACACACAGTCAACCTGTGGAACTCCATGCTAGAGGATGTTGTGAAGGCCAGGATCATAACAGGATTCAAAAGAACTAAATAAATTCATGGAGGGCAGGTCCATCAATTGCTATTAGCCAGAATGGACAGGGATGGTGTCCCTAGCCTCTGTTTGCCAGAAGCTGGGAATGGGTGACACACATCCCTTGGGGTGATCCAGCACCCACAAACACTGGCTCCCCAGAAAGCTCTCAGCTTTCAATAGAACCCAAGAGTCCTGGCTCCCAGCCCCTGTGACTGAGATCTCGAGGGGGCCACCCTGAGATTGCTCCATCAGGGCCAACTGCAAAGAATGGGGCAGACAATCCCCAAAACTGGTGGTTATTCTAATAGATTCACCAAGCCAGCAACAAAACAGCTTCTGCAATAACTTACTGGTTACTCAGACGCCAAAACAGCTCCCTTAAAGAAACCAGCCTTGGGCTGCAATCCAGACAGCAAAGTGAAATACGATCAGGATTACTGAAGATCTTGCTCATCATATAAAATATTCTCCCACTCCCAAAGGATCGGACACATTCCCCACCAGCTCAGTGAATATTTCAGCTCTTACCCAAATGCACTTACAGCCAACGCTTGTGAACGAAACTCAACTTTATTAAAAAAGAAAAGAGAGGGGATTGGGTAAAAGATCATTATCCAGCCAGCTCTGAATAGAGTTCTTAAGTCAGTTTCATAATAAAGATGGTGAGGTTCAGAATTGCAAACAGTCCTTTCCTGAATCAGTTCATCAGGTTATCGTCCCAAATAGACAGGCCAATGTCCAATGTCAGGGTGATCAAGACTGGAGTTGGAGACCTCAGTCTTGGGAATCAAACTTCCCCCATGAAGCTAAAGCAGACCTGAGATTATAGGATCGGGGCCCAAGAGTTCTTTTATAGTTCTCTGGCTGCGTCTGGACAGTGGACATTCCTTGGGGGAATAATAGGTGACTATTGTGGCTTTGATGTAAGACCTTCTATTTCCAAAGGACCACCGGTAATTAGCTGCCTGGATTAATATAAAGCAACTGCCCACCTCCCGCCATTTACGAGTAATTAACTGCATACTTCAAAGAGGAATGAAGACAGAGATATTAAATGTTAACCTCTCCTTTGGATCTCTGAATTAACAGAATATAGTGACAGACAGGAACTGTTCGGTTACATTGGCAGCCTCCTACAGTATATATGTAAACACTCAAAAAACCACAATCAGTATCTCCTAATATGTCTCTAAAGGTTGACCATGGGCTAGTTATTCTGCTAGTGTTTAACCCCTCTTGGCCCCGTGTCCTCCACCCCCCTTCTGACTCCTAGACCCCACTCTCCTCCCAGAGCTAGGGAAAGAACCCAGGAGTCCTGGCTCACAGCCCCCCCCTCCCGCCCCCAGTCTAACCTCTAGACTCCACTCCACTCCCAGAGCCAGGGATAGAATCCTAGCACCCACCCCTCCCCAGCTCCAACACCTAGACCCACTCCACTCCCAGAGCAAAGGAAAGAAACCAGGAGTCCAGGCTCCCAGCTCCCATCACCACCCCCTGCTCTAACCACTAGATCCTGCTCCACTCCCAGAGTCAGGGAAAGCACCCTAGAGTCCAGTCTCAGACCCCACTCCCCTCCCTGAGACAGGGGTAGAATCCAGGAGTCCTGGCTCCCCTCTCCAGCCTGCCCGACCTCTGGCCCTTCCCCCCAGCCAGTCCCCCCTCACTCCCCCTGATCCTGCTGGATTCATTTTGGAGGGGATTTTGCTGTATGTGGGATTCCCTCTTTCTGTCTCCCCCATCTCCCGATTGACAAACCCAGGGAGCTCAGGAGAGCTCAGCTCCCTGCACTCTGATCCAGCTGACATCTGCATCAAGGCGGCTCCTGGAAACACGGCGGCTCCAGCCCAGCTGCCGTGATCCCCATACGGGAGCCCTGTGCTTTGCTGCAGACAGGTAACCCGGGGGGCAGGGGAGCCTGATGGACGTGCTGGGGAGCAGCAGTCTGTGTAGGTGTGGGGACATCACCGTACCCCAGTACCCATGCCAGTGCTCCCCAGAGCTCTCTGGGTGGCTGTTCCCCTGCTGCCGCACCCCAGAGGTGGCTGCAACTCAGTGCCAGGCGAAGAAGCCTGGCACATACAGCGATTTAGGAGGTAAGACATGAAGGGAATTGAGGACACCCATGTGGGTGTGCACCCTTCTCTCTCTTCCTGCTGGAGGGAACGGGGTGGTGCATATTTCAGGAAAGTCACCCTACTGCCTGCAGCTCACATAGGGGATTCAGTTTCCAGCACAATGAGGGGAGATTCAGCTTGGGGGTGGGGTGGGAAGAGGGGTGTGCACATATCCGCCCAGCTATCTATTGTACGGAATGAGAACTGTTCACCCATGTGTCTCATGTCCCAACTACACACAACTAAATCAACTGCCCCCTAGTGGACAGAATCAGAACTGCCAGATTGTATGTGTCCTAGTCCCTGTGCTGCCCACACCCAGCAGCAACTCTCCTTCAGAATCAGCGGCCAATGGGGCAGGCAGGCTATAGCATAGGTTGTTGGAGAGCTCTTCTCTCAGATCCAGGGAGGGTCATAGCAGCTTCCTAGCTTCTGGGATGCTGCTAGGATGTGTTTTGCCTCTGGAATTGCCTGCCACTAGATTGTCATAAATGAAGCCTCTCTCTGTTTTTCTCCTTCTAGGGAGGCTGAGAGATGGAAAGCCACTCCTAGGTGAGGGGCACCATCGCACCAGCCATGGCGAGATCCGGTGTCTTCATCCCTCTGCTCCTCCTCTTCCTTCTCCCTGGAGTCTCCTCCAACTGCTACACCGGCACAGCTGAGGAGTGTGATGAGACCATGGCCTTCGTGCCTGGGTACAGCTTGGTGGGGGAGGGCATCGACGTGACCACTCTGAAGCGGACAGGGGCTGATGTGGTGGACACCAGCCTGTGGCGCCACCCAAATGGCACCTGCACCCTGTGCGAGAACCGGCTGCTGCGGGGGCAGCTGCACAGGGTACCTCTGGCCATGGTGGACTGGAAGGTCCACATCGCCTGCACCCACGACCTCAGCAGCTCTGTGAAAGAGTCAGCCGCGGCTGTGGCCCGGGCACTGGCGTGGGATGTGAACAATGACTGGAAGTCAGAGCTGGAGCTAGAAGAGGATTCCCAGGGCCCGGCCTTGAGGGGGTCCAAATCCCAGCTCACCAGCTACGCTTACCAGAAGGAGAATGACGACAAGTACATGTTCGTGTACCAAGAGATTCCCTGTGTGTATTACAGGTGAGAATCCCAGGCTAGGCCCCTGCCCTGCCCTGCTCCCGGCAGCACGTTGTTCCCTGCTGCCCCCGCCACCCTGCTCTCTGCAGCCCAGCGCCCCCTACTGCTGCAGCAGGGTAATGGGGTAGCACTGACTGCAAGAGGAGAGCGCCTCCTACTGCGCCCCCACCTGCCAGGGAACCCACGCAGTGAGCTCTGGGGAAGTGGGGCCAGTTTGTTCAGAGGGAAGGTGCCGGGGGTCTCTGGTTGGCTCCTAACTCCTCTCTCTTTCCCCTCTGGGCAGGGTGAGATTCACTCACGACCCCCCACTGGCGCCCCAGTTCTCCCAGGCCCTGAGAAGCCTCCCACTCAGGAATGACTCAACCACATACCGGTCCTTCCTGGCCACGTACGGTACCCACTACGTGAGGCAGGCAGACCTGGGGGGGCGCGTGCAGCAGCTGATGGCCATAGAGACCTGCCGGGCAGTGCTGGACGGGCTGACAGCCACTGAAATCAAGGATCGCCTGCGCTCACAGTTCTTGCAAGACCTGGGCCTGAGCCAGAGCAGCGAGGGCAGGGGGAGATCCCAGATGCCCTACGTGGAGAAGCGCATCCAGGTGACAGGTGGCAACAGCGACTTCTCCACCAAGCAAGACGCCAGCTCCTTCTCGGCCTGGATGGAGAGCCTCAAAGCCAGCCCCGACCTGGTCTCCTACTCCCTGATGCCCATCCACACCTTGGTGACACCCAGTGACCCCAAGCGGGAGGCGCTGAGGCAGGCGGTGAAGAAGTACGTGGCTGAGCGGGGACACAAGAAGAGTTGCCCTCGTAGATGCCCACAAGGGAGTCAGGCCGACCCCTGGGACCCCTGCAAATGCTACTGCCCCGGCAACCCCTTCACCAACTCTATGTGCTGCTCACTCAAGAGGGGCATGGCCCGGCTGAAGGTCCATGAGCTGCGGTGCTCAGGCCTGTGGGGAGACACCCTGTCCGCCACCGACGCCTACGTCAAGGTCTCCTTCGAAGGCCGGGAGCTACAGACAGAGATCATTAAGAACAATAACTACCCCACCTGGGACAAAGAACTGGACTTCGGGCCAGTGATGCTGCCGAAGATGCTGGGGGAGCTGTCCAAAGTGAAATTGGAGGTGTGGGACAGCGACTTATTGAAGGACCATCGCCTGGGCCACTGCAACACCAACCTCGAGGTCGGCAGGAATAACACACTCATCTGTCTCCTTGACTACGGCCACTTGCAGTTTTACTACACGCTGGAGTGTGGGCCCAACCTGGGGGGCAACAACTGCCATGAGTACATGCCTGTGAGAGGCTGAGAGGAGAGAACCCAGGAATCCTGGCTCTCAGCCTCCTCTGCTCTAACCCACTAGACCCCACTCCCCTCTCAGAGCTGGGGAGAGAACCCAGGAGTCCTGGCTCCCAGCCCCCCTGCTCTAACTCACTAGACCCCACTCCCCTCCCTGATCTGGAGAGAGAACCCAGGAGTCCTGGGTCCCAGCCCCCCTTGCTCTAACCCACTACACCCCACTCGTCTCCCAGGGCTGGGGAGAGAACCCAGGAGTCCTGGCTCCCAGCCCCCCTGCTCTAACCACTAGACCCCACTCCCCTCCCAGAGCCGGGGAGAGATCCCAGGAGTCCTGGCTCCCAGTCCCCCTGCTCTAACCACTAGACCCCACTCCCTTTCCAGAGCGTTACCAAGTCTCACAAGAAAATAAAGCAGCAATGCCTTTCCAAACTCACCCAGCCCATCTCAGAGGGTGCAGGGGTGGGTTTAGACAAATCCCTTTGTTGTTTTCAGTAGGTCTAATTTTGTTGCTTCCAGCTGGAAGTTGCACATTGAAACTAATAAACGTGTGGCATAATTTTGTTTTTATTAAAAAAGTTCTCGTGCTCGCCAGCCGCCTTGGGCGCTGTTGCCTCCCTATGGCACATGCCTGTGTGGAAGTACATCCTGGAGCAGGACAAGCCATTGGCACATAGTGTGCATTGAACGGGCAGGCCAGAAAGTTCCCACATTTGGGGATGTTTTGTTCATTGAACGGGAGTGGGGATTGGAGGCTTCTCAAATTCTAATGACAGGCATCTTCATTGGCAGTGGTCGATCACCGAATCCACTCCGCCATCCCTTTTACAACTGGAACAGTGTGTTGAAACCCCCTAGTACCAAAAAGCTCCAAAACAAGCCCCCTCCCCAAGAAAACAGCTCCCCCCCCCCCGCCCCCAACTCTATAAGAACTAAAGCAACTTTTGAAAAAAGCAAGCCCAGTTCCACTGCGTACAATCAGCCTTCCCGCTCCCCAGTGCCTCCTCCTGGGAACGCCCTCCCCTGCTCTCTGGGGTCCCTGCTCGCTGCTGCTCTGGCGCTGCCCTGGTGCCTGCGATTCTCCCAACCAGACTATGTCCTTGTAAAGCATTAAACTAGGGATCGTACCCTCAGTGCTGCTGTCGACTCAGCTCATTGTACCCCCATCAGTGCCCTGGGTACCCCTCTTCCTGCAGCCTCTCCCCACCATGCCAGGAGCTCTGTACCCCCCATGCCAGGGGTTCTTTGCTCCTCCATTCCCCCTCCCCCCATACCAGGGGCTCTGTTTACCTTGCATATTAAAGGCTCTGTTTGCCCCCCCTCCCCTTCACTCCCTTCCTCCACAATCCCTCCCATGCCCCCTCTTCTTATATCTTTTTGTCCTATCACAGACCTCAGGGTTAAGAACATAACAGCAGCCATACTGGGTCAGACCAAAGGTCCATCTAGCCCAATATCCAGTCCACATCAAAGCCCCCAGGCACAGGTTGTGCAGGGTCTGGGGCTGGGCTGCAGACGCAGGCAGGATGCTGGGGGCTCCTGGGGCTTGACTCTTTGTGGCCACATGACTCACGGGCTGCCAGTAAGCGCATGAGAAGAGGCGGCAGCAAATTGTGGCCAGAAGCCCCCCCAGCAGACAGCCCTCCGCAGCTCCCGTCCCTCCCAGAGGAGAGTAGGAGAATCAAGACCACAGAGGTCAACAGAGCTTTGAGGCAGAGGCCCATCAGAGCAGGCTGAGCCCTGTGCAAAGAGAAACAAACATCAGCTGGATTGTTTAACAGGTGGGGAAACTGAGGCAGGGAAAGGGTGGGGGTACGCCAAGGTCAGGGAGCTGGAAATAGAGCCCAGGAGTCCTGGCTTCCATCCCCCTAACCCACTAGACCCCTCTCCTCTCCCAGAGCCGAGGAGGGAACTCTAGTGGGTTAAATCTGTGGGGCTTGTACAGCAGACACAGAAGAAGGAAGGACACTGGGAGCCTTTGCAATGGAAAATAGTCTGTGGAGCCCTTTACTGTACCAGTAGGGATACCCCCATTCCCAGCCGGCCCCAGAGCCGGGGGGCTCATTGGGAACAGGCCATGGGGCCTTTCCCCTCTAGGAGGCACCAAACTCCATCCTTCCCCACCACAGCTATCAATTGCCCAGGTATCCCCCACACAGTCACCTCCCACCCCGGCCCCCTTCTGGCCGGCTTTTGCAGATGGGTTATGGGATTCGGGGCCTTTCCTGTCAAGGGAGTGCTTCTGATCCAGCCCCAGGTTTGGGGGGGACTTTACCTAGAGTTTTCATAAGGAACCATCCGGGGCGGGGGGAGGACAAGTGGGTCGAGATGAGCCAGAGCTGCTGGGGTTCCTACAGATCCTGTCTCCCAGAAGACCTGTCATGGCTGATCCGCACTCTGGCACTTTGAGTGCAGAAGTTGGGGGCCCGCAAGGACACCAAAAATTAACACTGGCCACTCCAGGCTGGTATTAAACTCCCAAGGTTACAGCTTTTCTCCAGGGACTGGAGATGCCTGGAAAAGCATCACCGCCGACTGGTGGATACTGTACTCAGCAGGCCTAACAGGAGACACATTCAGGTTACTTCAGTGATGAAAGATCCCAAAGTGCTCACCCAGCACAGAGATGCAGCCACCTCTGGGGAGGGGCAGCTGGGGAACAGGTGCAGGGTGATGTCACACCAGGAGGACCATGTTTCATTCAGTCGCCATGGCAACTGGGAAATGTCACTCCACATTGCAGCTTAGAGGTTAAGAATTAAAATAAAGCGCTCGGGGTAGAACCCAGGAGTCCTGGCTCCTAGCCCCCCCTGCTCTGACACACCAGCCTCCACTTCCCTCCCAGAGCTGGGGAGAGAACCCAGGAGTCCTGACCCT
>ML123496.1:187779-199290 GCA_003846335.1 Cuora mccordi | reverse complement strand
ATAGATAGATAGATAGATAGATAGATAGATAGATAGATAGATAGATAGATAGATAGATAGATAGATAGATGTGTGTAGTGGGAAGAGACGGAAGTGTATAGGGCTGGATAGATAAAGGTAGGGTTGGAAGAATTTGATTTTTTTTTAAATAATTTTGATGTTTATTTTTAAGCCTTTTTTTCCCGATTTTTATCTATTTAAATTTTAACAGGTGCACACAATTATGGGGCTTAAGCAATTTTTTTGTATTTGTACTGATTTCAATTGTCAGAGTTGTGGGAAATTCCCTGGGGCCACGAGACCATAATTATTTAATGGCAGGAGACGCTGAGATTCAGAAAGCGTGGTAACCGTTAAAACGCAAGTTGTCCACTGCCCATGTCAACGCATAGGAGTCTACTTAAATCAAACTCCCCTCTCAGGCCGCATCTTCCTTACTTTGCCAGCTGTCCGTTTCAGTTGTTATGGATGGAAATTTTTTTTTCATTGATGTGTGTGTGTGCACGGTGAAATCGATGTTTACCAATAAAAATGTAATGCTTCAAAGCCTCTCAACCTTTCCAGACTCCTGTCCCCCTTTCAGGAGTCTGATTTGTCTTGCCTACCCCCAAGTTGCACCTCACTTAAAAACTACTTGCTTACAAAACCAGACATCAAAATACAAATAGTGTCACAGCCACTAGTATGGAAAACTTGCTGACTTTCTCCTTTTTGCCATATAATTATAAACTAAATCAACTGGAATATAAATATTGTACTTACATTTCAGTGTATGGAATATAGAGCAGTATAAACAAGTCATTGTCTGTATGAAATTGTAGTTGGACTGACTTTGCTAGTGCTTTTTATGTAGCCTGTTGCAAAACTAGGCAAATATCTGGATGAGTTGATGTACCCCCAGAAGACCTCTGTGTATCCTCAGGGGTCCACGTACCCCTGGTTGAGAACCACTGGCCTAGGTAAAGGAGTCTGTAGTTAGCTGAGCTAAGTATCTGGGGTTAGTCTGTATCCACAAAAACAATGAGGAGTCTGGTGGCACCTTAAAGACTAACAGATTTATTTGGAGTGGGTTTTTTACCCACGAAAACTTATGCCACAGTAAATCTGTTTGTCTTTAAGGTGCCACCGGACTCCTTGTTGTTTTTTAAGCCAAGCTACATCAGAGTTGCAGAGAGATCTGGATCTCAGTAGAGAGAGAGAGAGAACTAGATACATAGGTGCAAAACTGGTTGGAAAACTGTTCCCAGAGAGTAGTTATCAGTGGTTCACACTCATGCTGGAAGGGCATAACAAGTGGGGTCCCGCAGGGTTCAGTTCTGAGTCTGGTTCCATAGGCACGGGAACTAGGGGTGCAGGGGATGCTGCAGCACCCCAGGGCTCCTGACTGCCAGCCCCGCACCCAGGGTCCCAGCTGCCAGCCCCGCACACCGAGGGTCCTGGCCTCAGCTCGGGGGGGGGGGGAGTATATAGGGATAAGGGGGCTGGTTTTCAGCACCCCCACTATTAAAAATGTTCCAACACCACTATCCGGTTCTGTTCAGTATTTTCATCAATGATTTAGATAATGGCACAGAGAGTACACTTATAAAGTTTGTGGCCGATACCAAGCTGGGAGGGGTTGCAAGTGCTTTGGAGAATAGGATGAAAATTCAAAATGATCTGGAAAAACTGGAGAAATGGTCTGAAGTAAATAGGATGAAATTCATTAAGGACAAATGCAAAGTGCTCCACTTAGGAAGGAACAATCAGTTGCACACACACAATGGAAAATGACTACCTAGGACGGAGAACTGTGGAAAAGGATCTGGGGGTCATAGTGGACCACAAGCTAAATATGAGTCAACAGTGTAACATTGTTACAAAAAAAGCAAACCTCCTTCTGGGCTGTATTAGCAGGAGTGTTGTAAGCAAGACACGAGAAGTAATTCTTCCGCTCTACTCCACACTGATTAGCCCTCAGCTGGAGTATTGTGGGCAGTTCTGGGCACCACATTTCAGGAAGGATGTGGACAAATTGGAGAAAGTCCAGAGAAGAGCAACAAAAATGATTAAAGGTCTAGAAAACAGGACTTACGAGGGAAGATTGAAAAAACTGGGTTTGTTTAGTCTGGAGAAGAGACGACTGAGAGGGGACATGAGAACAGTTTTCAAGTATGTAAAAGGTTGTTACAAGGAGGAGGAAGAAAAATTGCTTTTCTTAACCTCAGAGGACAGGACAAGAAGCAATGGGCTTAAATTGCAGCAAGGGCGGTTTAGGTTGGACATTAGGAAAAACTTCCTAACTGTCAGGGTGGTTAAGCACTGGAATAAATTGCCTAGGGAGATTGTGGAATCTCCATCATTGGGGATTTTTAAGAGCAGGTTAGACAAACACCTGCCAGGGATGATCTAGATAATACTTACTCCTGCCATGAATGCAGGGGACTGGACTAGACGACCTCTCAAAGTCCCTTCCAGGCCTGTGATTCTATAGATACATCTACCTATCCTCCTAAACAAACATCTGTCTATCCATCTCCATACACACACCCCTCTATCTGTGGGGTGTAGTGGGTTAGAGTAGGTGGGGCTGGGAGTCAGGCCACATGAGTTCTACCCTTGGCTCTGGGCAAGGTGTGGGGTCTGGTGGGTTGGAGGCAGGGATGGGGGTCAGGATTGCTGGGTTCTAGTCTAGTCTAAGCACTGCATGACCTTGTTCCAACCTCTTTGGCACTCTGAGCCTCAGTTTCCCCAGCTGTTGCAGCAGATCTGTTCCTTTCTTAGGCCAGGCTGATTTTGTGTTTGGTGGGGAAGGATGGATGGGGAACCCCAGTGACATTATTTAGGGGGACCCCTCCTCTTAATCTCTTGCCTCCCACATCCCGCTTCCCTCCTCTTCTGCCAAAACCAGACACAGCATGGCCCCATGTTAACTGGGGGTGGATGCAGGACCCCCCGCAGTCACCCCTGTCTTTAGTGGGGAGCATTGGTCCCTATTCCCTGAAAGGATTGGCAATCAGTGGCTTTTGGCCTAAAGAGGGTCAAAGCCAGGGTCTCAATTTTTCCCCTCTCCCAAGATTCAGCCTCCCTGCCCAGCCAACAAACTACTCCAGGACCAGGCTCTGTTGGCCTTTGTAGGCCTTGCAGGCCACCTTGTGGGCAATGTGGTGTATAGGACAGCACCCCAAAGTAGGGTTGCCAACTTTGGTTGGATGAATTCCTGGAGTTTCATTGCATGACATTATCTTTAACAAAGGATTCATCATTAATTCAAGATAGATAGATAGATAGATAGATAATGGGTGTTTCAGCATAATTGTGGGTGGGGGAGCTCAGGGCTTGACGAGCATGGGGGAATTGCAGATTGGCGTTGAAGGGCATAGGCCATATCTTTCTTCATTTTATGTCCTAAATTGTAGGACACCTGCTGCGCTCCACCCCAGAGACAGCTGCATCTCAGCACTGGGTGAGCCATCCCTACGCGGCGTCGCTGTGCGGCTGTTCCCCAGCTGCCCCGCCCCAGAGGTGGCTGCATCTCAGGGCTGGGTTGTGTGATACATACCTGCCCACCCTGCAAATTGCTCTAAGGTGGTCGCTGGGATCTGTGTGCATCTGGGGGAGACAGCGGGACGTCTAATCTCTTCTCTTCTCTCCCCTCCAGGCCAAAGACAGTGACGATGAAGAAGAGGTGGTTCATGTGGACCGGGATCATTTTATGGACGAATTCTTCGAACAGGTAAGAGACGAAGGGCTGCTATTCATATGAGTCGTGTCCTGCTTCGGGTTACCGGGAGTCTCCCGGAATCGGGCTCTATCTCCCGGAGGCTACTGAAGCCAAACCGGGAGATTTTAGGCGCGAAAAGTCCAGCGGTGCAGCGGGGCTCCTTGCCTGACCTGGCTCCACATCACTCCCGGAAGTTGCTGACATGGTCCTACAGCCCATGGAAGCGTGAGGGGGGCAGGATCGCTCAGTGGTTTGAGCCTTGGCCTGCTAAACCCGGGGTTGTGAATTCAATCCTTGAGGGGGCCATTTAGGGACCTGGGGGAAAATCAGTACTTGGTCCTGCTAGTGAAGGCAGGGGCTGGACTTAATGACCTTTCAAGGTCCCTGCCAGTTCTATGAGACAGGTATATCTCTGTATTTTTAGTTTAAGGGGTGGGGGGGTCTGCCTCAAGCACTGACTCTGCAGAACCCATTGGCTGGGTACTGCAGCCAATGGGCACTGCGGGGGCGGTGCCTGCAGGCAGGGGCAGCACACAGAGTCCCCTGCCCCACCCCCAGGGGCCACAGGGATCTGCCGGCCACTTCTGGGAGCAGCGCGCGGAGCCCTCTGGCCCAGTTTACCTTGGGCGGCTGCCAGTCAGTGGTGCAGCGAGACTAAGGCAGCTCCATTGGCCGCAGTTCCCGGTCAATGGGAGCTGCGGAGTTGGCACTCGGGGTGTGGGCAGAGCGTGGAAACCCCTGCCCCCCACCCCCGCCCTGCGCCGGCAGCTTCCAGGAGCGGCACGGGGCCAGGGCAGGCAAGGAGCCACCCAAGGTAAACGCCGCCTGGCCGGAGCCCGCACCACACCCCACTGCCCCAGCCCGGAGCCCCCTCCTGAACCCAAATTCCCTCCCAGAGACCACACATCCCACCCCCTCCTGCACCCCTACCCCCTGCCCCAGCCCAGAGCCCCCTCCTGCACCCAAACTCCCTCCCAGAGACCACACCCCCCACCCCCTCCTGCACCCCTTCCCCAGCCCTAAGCCCCCTCCCAGAGCCTGAACCCCCCACCTCCTCCCACACCCCAACCCCCTCCCCCAACCCTGAGCCCCCTCCTGCACCCCAACCCCCTGCCCCAGGCTCAGCCCAGAGCCCCCTCCCACACTCCAAACCCCTTAGCCCCAGCCCAGAGCCTGCACCCCTCCCAATCCCCTGCCCCAGCCCAGTGAAAGTCAGCGAGGGTGGAGGAGAGCAAGTGATGGAGGGAGGGGAAATGGAGTGAGCAGGGCAGGGCCTTGGAGAAGGGGCGAGGCAGGGGTGGGGGCCTCAGGGATGGGGGGCAGGGGGTGGGGCAAGGCTGTTTGGGTTTGTGTGATTAGACAGTTGACAACTCCTACTCCTCACCCAGCTGCCACACCCCAGACCCAGCTGCATCTCAGCCCGTTCGCTCATGACATGGTGTTTCTGTGTAACCTGAAATAACTCCTGCCCAGGCAGGTGGTTCTGAATTAGTGTGCAGCTGGCCTCATTAATATTCAGACAGGCTGATTAATAGGCGACGGAGCTCACTAATGATGCAGTTTGTCCTTCGCACGCAGGTGGTGGTGTCGTAAATTACACACGTGGCCTAGTTAATTGTGCAGCCACGGCGGGGGAGGGCAGGGGGCAGGAGGAGGAATAGCAAAGTGTCCAGAACAGCATGGTGCTAGGGGGCCATAGGGGCCAAGATCCAGGGCCCTAGCACAGCGCCCCCTAGTGCTGCGTGGGGGCATTGCGGCCAGCATGGAATACCAGGGGAGAGTGTCCCCTACCGAGCCCCCACCCTCTCCCTGCAGCCTGGCACCCCCCACCCGACCCCCCCCCCCCCCCTCCAGCCCGGCGCCCCCCGCCGAGCCCCCGCCCCACTCCCTGCAGCCCACCGCCCCCCGCCGAGCCCCCGACTGCTCCCTGCAGAACGGCACCCCCTAGAACCACAGCGGGGCACTGGGACCAGCACCAACTGCCAGGGGAGAGAGCCCCCTGCCCTGTTCCCTGCAGCCCAGCGCCCATGCTGGTATGCCTGGCGATTGCCGTGCCCCCGTGCATGTGTCTGTCCGTCTGCCCGTCCCCAGGTGGAGGAGATCCGCGGCTGCATCGAGAAGCTGTCGGAGGACGTGGAGCAGGTGAAGAAGCAGCACAGTGCCATCCTGGCTGCTCCCAACCCAGACGAGAGTGAGTTGGGGCGCCCCAAGCTAGGGGGTCTCTGAGCCCCATCGCCTCCCTGCTCTGCTGGGGGGAGAGGGGGAGGGAACCTAGAGGGGTCCATCCACCCCTTCCTTCCTCCTTCCTTCATCTATCAGCCCATTCACCCTTTACCTACCTACCTACCTATCTATCCACACACACACACACACCCCTCGGTCTATCCAACCCTCTCCTTTCATTCATCCCTGTCCACCCCTACATCCCTCCCCCTTCCGCCTTCCATCCATCTCGCTGGGCCTTCATCCCTCCCTCCCTCCATCTATCCATCCATCCCTCTCCTCCTATTCATCCATCTGTCCATCCACCCATCCGTCTGCCTGTCAGTCTGGCCTCTAGCCATCCCTCCACCTGCCTGCCCAACTGTCGGTCCCACCCTCCTTCTATTCACCACTCTATCCCTCCCTCCCTCCCGTCATCCATGGCTCCCTGTGCATGTGCCCAGCTATCTGCATCCACACATCTCCCCAGTCACCCTTTATTCACCCAGCTGTTCCAGGCCCCGTCCCCAGTGTGGCAGGTGGTCAGGGGGGCGGGGAGGGGACTCCCCAGCAGGCGTGCCCGCCATGGGGATCCCAGCGGGGCAGGGGGCTGGGAAGGTGGCCTCACCCCCAGTGTGGGAGGCGGGCATGGTGGAGACTCTTCCATCTCATGGCCCCCTCTTCCCCCCGTGCAGAGACCAAGCAGGAGCTGGAGGACCTCACGGCCGACATCAAGAAGACGGCCAACAAGGTGCGCTCCAAGTTGAAAGGTACGAGCCTGGGTGGCCATATTGGCTGGTCCTGCACGCCCTCCCCTCCAGGGCATATCACTCCGCCCTGAAAAATACTCCCCCTCTTCCATGGCAAGGGGGTCCGTGGCTCTGAGCCGGCTCCTCATGTCTCTCCACAGCCATCGAGCAGAGCATTGAGCAGGAGGAGGGGCTGAACCGGTCCTCGGCTGACCTGCGGATCCGTAAAACACAGGTATCCCTCCGCCCTCCCCCCCGACACAGGTATCCCTCGCCCCCCCCACCACCACAGGTATCCCTTCCTCCTCAGCTCCCCCTAAATACAAGTATCCCTCTGCCCTGACTCCACCAAGACACAGGTATCCCTCCGCCCTCACCCACCCCCCAGAAACAGGTATCCCCCCCCGTCCTCGCCCTCCACAACATAGGTATCCCTCCGCCATCACCCCCTCCCCAACACAGGTATCCCTCCGCCCTCGCCCCGCTAGACACAGGTATAGTTCCGCCTCATCCCCCAACATAGGTCTCCCTCCACCCTTGCCTCCCCAGATACATGTATCCCTTCTCCCTCGTCCCACCCAGACACAGGTATCCCTCCCTCCTCCCCCCCCCCCAGACACAGGTATCCCCCCCCCCCCCCCCCCCCCACAGACACAGGTATCCCTCCACCCTCACTTCCCCCAGACACAGGTACCCCTCCGTCTCCCCACCCCCAATATCCCTCCCTCCTGAAGCCCCAGCCTCAGCATCATCAACTTCCAGAGCCATCCTCTCTCTTCCATCCCTTCCCTCTCCAGCTCTCTCCCATCACAGCTCCCCGCATCCCTCCCTCCACCAAGTCGAGGGCGGATCACTCGCAATCTCAGTCAGCGCCACAAGCTTCCGCCACCGAAGGGACCCCCCCAAAAAATAATTCCCCCTGGCCGCTCTGCGTCTCTCACGGTGTCTCCCTTCCCCGCCCCCCTTCCCCCAGCACTCCACCCTATCCCGTAAGTTCGTGGAGGTGATGACGGAGTACAACGCCACCCAGTCCAAGTACCGGGACCGCTGCAAGGATCGGATCCAGAGGCAATTGGAGATAAGTAGGTTTGGATGGGGGCGGGGCCTTTGCATGGGGAAGCTGTGGGTGTGTGTGTGTGTGTGTAAGAGAGAGAGCGGCACTGCCCCCTGCTGGTGGGAATCAGGGCCCTCTGTGTGTATGTGTGGGCTCGCACACCCTCAATGTGCTGAGTGACCCCCGTGCCCCTGTGCGGCGCTAGGGGGCGCTGTGCTGCAGGGAGCGGGGATCAGCAGGGGGCGCTCTCCCCTGGCAGTCAGTGCTGGTCCCAGTGCCCCTGTGCGGCGCTAGGGGGCGCTGTGCTGCAGGGAACAGAGCTCAGTAGGGGGCGCTGTTCCTTTGCAGTCAGGGTGGAACTAGGGGGGCGCTGTGCTGCAGGGAGCGGGATTTTGCTTCCATCAGCCCTGGAACAATAGGCCAAGGCCACTGACCTTCTATCGCCTTCACAGCTGGCCGGACAACCACCAACGAAGAGCTCGAAGACATGCTGGAGAGCGGCAAACTGGCTATTTTCACTGATGATGTAAGTGTCAGGACTGGGATGTCACCCGAAACAGGGCTCCCCATGTTCCCAAGTCAATAGCCCAGTGCGGCACTAGGGGGCGCTGTGCCACTGGAGACAATTGCATTTCAGCACAGGGCAGGCCATCCCCATCCCCTGCTGCTCCACCCCAGAGGTGACTGTATTTCAGCAATGGGTGAGCACTAGAAGGCCCTGGGGGGATGGAGGGGGTGCTTGTTTCTATCATCCAGACTCCCTTCTGCTTCCACAGATCAAAATGGACTCACAGATGACGAAACAGGCTCTGAACGAGATTGAGACCCGACATAACGAGATCATCAAACTGGAAACCAGTATCCGTGAGCTGCACGACATGTTTGTGGACATGGCTATGTTGGTGGAGAGCCAGGTTAGAACCTGCAGGGTTCTGGATCTAGAGTGGGCTTCAGCCTAGAATCTGCAGCGTTCTGGATGGTGGAGCACGTGAGCTGTGGTTTAGAACCTGCAGAGTTCTGGAGCCCAGGAACTATTTTCGACAGCCCACAGCCTTCTGCAGCATAGAAACCATGCACTATAATCTAGAACCCAAAGAGTTCTAGATTGTGGAACCCATAAACAATGGTCTAGACCAGTGGTTCCCAACCTTTTCTCTGCCGTGGCACAACTTGAGCTCCAGGGGCTCTTCCCTACCCCGCCCCGCCCTCAGCTGGCATCTGTAGGAGGGAAGGGGAGGGGCAGAGGAGCTGAGCCATTGCTCACACAGAAGGAGAGGGGGAAAGAGAGGGATATTGAGCTCTGATTGGTTGCTCCACCCCTGGAGGAGGCAGGTCAGTGAGGTAGATGACCAATCAGAAGGCAGCTTCCCCCCCTTTGTAGTTTTTCAAAAAATTCCTTGGCACCCCTGTTCAGGCCTGACAGCACATCATCAGGGAAACTCTGGTCTAGAACCTGCAGGATTCTGAACCTTCAGCACATATTATCTACAGTCCACAGCCTTCTGCATCATAAAACCATATACTGTAGGCTAGAACCTAAGGAGTTCTAGACTGTGGAACCCATGTGCTGTGGTCTACAACATACAGGGTTCTAGACGTTGAGACCCATGAGCTATTATCTAAAGCCGACAGTCATCTGCAACCTAGAACCCATGTACTTTAGAACCTGAAGAGTTCTGGATCGTGGAACCCATTAGCTATGTTCCAGGGTTCTGAACCTTGGGGCCCATAAGCTATTATCCACAGTCTTCTGCATCTTAGAACCCATGTGTTTTTCCCAGATTCAAGAGAGTTCAGGATCAATGAACCCATCTGATATGATCTGGAACGTGTAGGATTCTATAGTGTGGAACCCAGGAGATTATTACCTCAAGTGGAGAGCATTCTGCATTTTAGCATTCAAGAATGATAGTCTAGAACCTGCAGCTATCTGTATCATGGAACCCAGAAATGAATCTCCAACCAGCAGAAATCTAGATCATGGAGCCCATGAGCTATGCTCTAGAATGTACAGGGTGCTGTACCTTGGACCCATGAGATTAATATCTAGATGCTTTCTGCATCCAACAGACTTCTGCACCTAAATGCAACAGTCTAGGACCCGCTGTGTTCTGAATTATGGAATCCATGCATTATGGACAGTTCACGCATGATAAATCCAGGAATGAACTATTATCTAGAATCCACAGCCTTCTGCATCTTAGAACTTAGATGTTGCACTAGAAAACCCAGAAGATTCTGTATCATGGAACCCATGAAATATGGCCCATAATTTACAGTGTACTATAACCTAGAACCCCTGAGATTATTACCTCAACCTGACATCTTCATGAATCTAAGTGTCCATGGTCTAGAACATGCAGGGTTCTTGATCATGTAACCTGTGTGCTGCAGTCTAGAACCCATAAAGTTCTTGATTTCAGAGCCCATGGTTGGCTTCAGCATTTCAGGGTTAGCCAAGTTCTCAGTCCTCTGAGCCACTCAAACCTTGGAGGTCTTTTGCATTACATAACAGTTAGAGTTCTGGATCATGGAAGACATGAGCAATGGTCGAGAACATAATGCATTCTGCAACACAGGGCACTTGACAGTCAGATGGGCTCCCCAGTCTAGAACCCAGAGAGATCTGGATGGTGATGCTTCTGAAGATACTCACAGCTGCATGTGTTCTGCCATCTAGAACCCACAGAGTTCCAACACTCTGGGACCAGGAAGGTGCTAGAGAGAGTCCCCAGATGGTGGGTTCTCTATCTTACACGCTACTGTAAGGTGACGGTCCACTCTAGAACTCTTTTAGAACATCAGTGGATCCAGAGTGCACGTTCTAGATTCCAGAATGTACAGTGTTACAAGTTCTGAAACAGACTCACCAATCTTTTAAAGGTTCTGGCACCCGGGAAGCACTAAATGGGGCTCGTTTGCAGAGTCCATCAGGGTCTGCAAAGGTGTCAGTGGTGTGCATTTTTACGTTCGCAACAAGGTACCTAGACTTCCAATTCAGCTGTTGGCTTCTCTCCAAAGGGCTGCCAGCCAGGGCCCCCTTGTGCTGTTGTGACGGGGACTCTTCTCCCTTGAGAATCTGGACTGAGACGCATGAAACTCATTGCATACAAGACTCAGAATAGCTTTCAAATAAAATTCACGCCTGACTCACAGCCCCCCGCAGAGGGGAAGGGCCCCATGTCCCATTCCCTGCCCCCTTGAGCGAGCCAGTCCCATTTTGGAGCCTACGCCCCCTAGAGGGGAACGACCCCGGGTCCCATTCCCTAAGCTGCGGGTTCACCTCTCACCTGGGCTCTCTGTTTCAGGGGGAGATGATTGACCGCATTGAGTACAACGTGGAGCACTCCGTTGACTACGTGGAAAGAGCTGTGTCCGACACCAAGAAAGCTGTAAAATACCAGAGCAAGGCTCGGAGGGTGAGTGCGGGGATGGGGCCGGGGGGTGGACCCAACCTGCTCTGCAATGAACCCCCTTCAGCTGAGGAAAGAGGCTGAGACCCCACAGAAATCCATCCACAAATCTCCCCCCCCCCCCCGAGGCAGGTCATCCCCGAGAGCCTCCTCCCCCAGCAGAGATGGAGACACTTCCCTTCTCCTGTCTCTCTCTCTCCATCACTCCATCCCCAAGGCCTCTCCACACCACATGCTTCACTAATTTTGTGTGTGGCAGCCGTTTTCTATTTTTAACACCGTCTGTCCACTCCCTTCCATCTTGGCCTGCACTTCCCCTGGCTCCTGAAACACTGCAAGCCCCGCCCTGGCCTCCCCCGCACCCCCAGCTCCGCCGGTGCCCCTCACTCC
>ML123496.1:174416-187474 GCA_003846335.1 Cuora mccordi | reverse complement strand
GGTGTGAATCCATGTAGCTCCGGTGATTTCCACCAGCTAACGATCTCACTCGCTCTGCTTGTTGTCTTGCTGGTGCCCAGTCCAGCCATGAAAGTATTAAACTAGCCATTAACATCTCTTCTTCTCTCTCTCTCTCTCTCGCTTCCTGGATCCCTGGGGTAATGTAGAAGAAAATTATGATTATAATTTGTTGCGTGGTCCTTGGGGTAGTTCTCGCTTCCACAATCGGGGGGACTCTGGGGTTGTAAATCAAAGCAAAAAAAATATTATAATAATAATATAATAATAATTTAAAGAAAACTTGTACATGCAATGGATATAACAGCACATGTTCCAGCTACCTATACATACACTCCTTGGGGGTCAGCAAATCTAAGTTTCTTGTTCTCCGCCATCTTTCCATCCATCTCTCCATCCCCCGGATACCTGGGTTCTCTCCAGATTGGCCGACATCCCTGACCCCTGGTAGGAGAGCGTGGATTGGCTCATAACCAACCTTTGGGTTCACAGTGACCCAAACCCTTCGGTTCCTCTTCACATCCGGGGTTAGCCTGGAGGGACGGGGTGGTGATCTGTCCTTTGTTGATGCTGTCTTGTTTTGGGTTCTGCTAGGGATGATGTGGCCAGTAGTAGGGGGGGGAAATACCAGTATAATACATGGAAAACTGTCAATACTAGAATGCTAAGGGATGCCAGAGTGGTTACCAATCAGCTGTTATGAAAAATACCAGTTTATTCTAGGAAATACCTCAGTAGCTGAATATTGCAGTGTCAATACCAGCCCACTGAGGAAAATAGGAGTAGTTACCCATCAATCACTATGGAAAAAATACCAGAGAATTATATGAAACGCTAGAGCAGCAAAATATTGCAATATCAGTACTAAAATATTAAGGAATATCAGAATGATTACCAGTCAGTCATTGTCGGAGGGAAACAGACTGCTACATAAAATACTAGAGGAACAGAAAACAGTGTTGATACTAGAGCACTGAGGAATTCAAGAGCATCCAGTTATACCAGAATATCAATGAAGCACTATCCCAAAATACTAATAGTAACATACTAGTCCTGCAGGATCCGGGAAAACTAGAGTACTAGTATTAGTGTATAGAGGAATGCTACTGCAGACTCCAATGCTACAGTATCGATACTACAGTATCGATGCTACAGTATCAAAAATGCTAGAGTACAAATACTGTAGTTCCAAGGAATGTTGTCGTATCGCCGAATACTTCAATAGCAATGTTACTGTATCCAGGTGTACTAGAGCAATGCTACTACAGTGCCCAAGAACCCAAACTGCTTCTACTGCTGGATCCTGGAATAGTGGAGTATTTATGCGACACTAGCAAGAATGCTAGAGCACTGATACTACAGTAGCCATGAATACTGGAGTAGCAATATGACAGTATGTAAGAGTGTTAAAACTATCCAGATTAAGTCATCCCCCATCACTACAAAATACTCCAGTTTCTAAAGATACTCCAGTATACTTGACTTGGGGAAGCACATGGCTATCCCAGCTCATGCCTATTTCCAATTCCACATGCCAGGAATGGTTGCCACTATGTCAGGTGTTATTGAAAAAGAAATGAGCATTACTACAGAAATACTACAAAATCAAAGAATACTCCGGTATTCCAGATGGGGAGATCCAAAAGTTCAGCTCCTCCTTTGCATGAGAGCAGCTATGAACAAAAAATATTATTAAGTTATTAATGATCAGTATTACACTATTCCAGAGTAACAATACTGTGCCATTGTAAAATATACTTGAATAATGTACCCTGACAAGGAAAATGACACAGTATTTGAGGGTAATAACAGTAATACATGATCTCAAATACAACAGCCTTAAGAAGGATATTACTGTCTCCTACAACCTAAGCCCTCACAAAATACTGGAGTATAAGTACTCCCAAACACCACACCCCTATAAAACACTAGAATAATATACTAAAGTAATAACAGTTCCCAAATACTAAACTCTTGTAAAATACTAGAGTAATAATGGCTCCCCAAAATGCAAAACCCATATAAAATACTAGAAAAATAAGGGCTCCCAAATACTACAGCCTTACAATAATTCTGCAGCAATATAGAGTAATAATGGCTATCTAAATATTACACCCTTATAATACATTCAGGTAATATAAAAATACTGGACATACAGGTTTCTGGGGAGGAAAATCCCATAGTATCTTAAACTAATAGTGGTGCCCAGATCCTACACCTTTATAAAATTGCTTGAATACTATACAGTAATGACTGGTAATTATTAGTAATAGATGCTAAATTGTATGTCTGTGGGAAAATACTGCGGTATTCTAGAGTAATAATGGCTTGGTACCAGTACTACACATTTATTTAAAAATACTAGCGTTATACAGAGTAATATTGAATATGCAACATTATGCCTAAGAAAAGAAAAAATACAGTATTCTGGAGTGAGAGTATGTGGCCAAGTAAATACGTCCTTTATAAATATATTAAAGTAATATGGAGTAAAAACGGATATCCAAATAGCATCTCTTTGAGAAAAATACTATGGTTGTCTTCAGTAACGATGGCTTGTAAACATCTCAAATATTATACCCTCATTTTAAAGAATCATAGAATAGAGCAGTGGTTCTCGAGCAGGGGTCTGGGCCCTCTGGGGGACCGTGAGCAGGTTTCAGAGGGTCTGCCAAGCAGGACCAGCATTAGACTTCCTGGGGCCCAGGACAGAAAGCCGAAGTCCCACTGCATGGGGCTGAAGCCTGAGCAACCTGTGGGGTGGGGCCCTGGGCAACTGCTCTGCTTGCTACCCCCTAATGCCGGTCCTGGCTTTCAGATGCCGAAAACCAGTTCTTGGAGTTTTTATAGCGTGTTTGTGGGGTCTCAGAAAGAAAAAGGTTGAGAACCCCTGGAATAGAATATTTACTAACAATGAAACCTAAATACTACAGTCATATAAAAATATTGCACTGGAGTATATTAGTAAGAGCTCTCCAGATAATACAATTATAATACAGAGTAATAAGGGATGTCCAAATATTATGCCCCTGAAAAAATACTGCAGAAACCTAAAGTAATACTGGATAGCCAAGCAATACATAGCTAAAAAATACTACAGTATTCCAGAGGAATGGTAGTTTTCCTAATACAACATTCTTACAAAAATGCTAGATTACTGTAAATTAATAATGGATGTCTAAATACTCTACCTTTTTATTTTATATTTGGAACAAAATACTATAGTATACTACAGTATTACCAGCCCTCCAAATATTACACCCTTATAAAAGATACTGCAGTACTCTAGAATGTTACTGTTTTCCAAAGAATTCACCCTTAAGGAAAACACTGAGGCAATATAGAGTAATAGTGAATGCTGAACTATTGTTCCTCTGGAGAAAATAATACAATATTATAAAGCAATAATGGCTCCCCAAATACTATACCTGTTATAAAAATGCTAGAGTAATAACGGATGTCCAAATACTGCACAGTTATACAAATGTGAGATTAATCTAGAGTAATACTGGCTATATTTGATTGCTGCAGTAATCTAAAGCAATACTCAATCCCAAATACTCTGCAAAATACTGTGGTAGTCCAGAGTAATAATGAATATCCAAATATGGCACTCTTATAAAGACCCTGGAGTATATAGTGTAATAGTGGCACTTAAATATAGCCTTGAAAAAATTCAATAGTAATCTAGAGTAATAATGGTTCTCAAACACACACTTATAAGAATACTAGAGTAATTATGAGTAATAATGGCTCCCCGAAAAAAACCACTTATAAAATATTACAACGATATAAAGTACTCAGGACTCCAAAACACACGTTTGTAAGAATACTAGAGTAATCTAGAGTAACCGTGGCTTGCCAATACAGTTTGGAAACTAGTCTCACTCTAGATTATGCTAGCATTTGTATACACTAAACTTCTGGAAATAGTAAGCTAATTAATAGTGGCTCCCAAACACACTTCTAGACTAATTTAGAGTAATAATATCTTCCAAACACACTGTGGAAGCAAATAGTACTCTAGATTAGTCTTGTTTTCTTAAAAAAAGATGCTTCTCTAAGAATAGTAACCCCAAATACATGTTTATAATAATACTATAGTAATTTAAAGTAATAGTGTCTCCCTAACACACCCTCAGAAAATCATGGAGTAACGTGGAGTAATAACCGGTCCCAAATATACCCTTGTAAAATACTAAAGAAATTGGAGTATTTATGGCTCCCGAGTATGCCATGATAAAAATACTAGAATAATAATGTCTCTCCAACTGATAGTCCTCCCAAAGTACACTGCAGCATTCTGGAGTAATAGCCCCAAACACTGCCATGTCACTATCGTATTGGGGTTCATTACTCTAGTACACCAGAGTATTCCTACAAGTATCTGGGGCAATTACTCTGGGATGCTGTAGGGAGAGTGGGGTGGGGGGGGTGTTGGGGGAGGGAGGGAGTTATCCCAGAGCAATGTCAGCCAACCTGGGTATTAACAGTCTTCAAGGCACCCTACAGTGGAGCTATCTTGTGGCCAAACGCCACTGGGAGCTTTGGCGTCGGGAGGGAACAGGCACCGAGGAAGGGAATAGACAGCTCCAAACCACATGGGGGGACTGTGGCCAGTCCCTCACCCCAGATGGAGGGGTGATCAGTCGTCAGGCCATGAGGAGACACCACACCAGGACCCATCTAGCCCAGACCCAACTGGGGCACAATCATCCCTGACCATCTGCTGCCCAGGAATCCTACTTCCCAATGTCCCAGCAATGGGGCGGCGTAATTCTGTCCCCGCTCCTGGTCCTTACCCACTAGCTCGTCTTCCTGACTGCTGTGTCACACTGTTGCGTTTTATAGCGTACGTGGGTGCGCGCGCGCACACACACACACACATATATACAGTATCTGTGTGTATTTCTATTTCTATATGTGTGTGTGTGTATTCACACACACGCTATACACAACACATGTCTGCATGCTGCATATAGTATACATTAACCTATGTGTATCTAGCTATATGTATATGCATAGGTGTGTATTTATTTATTTGTGATTGTGTGTGTGTGTGTGTGTGTGTGTATTTTTGTGATTGTGTGTATATATGTATATTTGTGATTGTGTATGTGTGTGTGCATATATAGAGATATTTGTGATTTTGTGTGTGTGTGTGTGTGTGTGTGTGTGTGTATATATATATATATATATATATATATATCCAAATAGCATCTCTTTGAGGAAAATACTATGGTAGTCTTCAGTAACAATGGCTTGCCAACACCATTGTAAACATCTCAAATCTTATACCCCCATTTCGTTCTAGTTCTAGTTAGGCTACATAACTAGTTCTAGTTACGCTCTATAAAACGATATCCTGTTGATAGGTAGCTAGATCGAGATGCATTCGGTGTATACTATATATGTGTGTTTGAGTGTCTCGCTCAGTGGCTATAGACACAGCTGTCGGTGTAGCCGTAGCTAAATCCTGGTCACACCAAGACAACCTGCTGTATTTGAGGTGGGTCCCACCGGGCCGCTCTCTGGCTGGGAGTGGGGGCATCCTGTCTAGATCGGGGAGAAGAGTGCGGAGCATTGTGCTGTGCAGAGCACATACAGACACACCAAATAGACTATACAAGCGGAGTGGGCATGGAACGGGGCCAGGTCCCAGCTGCTGTCATTCAGCTTTGCTCCACTGAAGGCAAAGAAGTGATGGTAGTTTTATACCAGCTGGGGATCTCGCCCAGTGGGTGCGAGAATATATTGGAGGCGATGTGTATGTGTATGTATATGTACCATGATAGATAGATAGATAGATGTGCATGTGTGTATATATGTGTATATTTGTATCTTAAATATCCTATAGATGTGTATGTATATATGTGTGTGTGTGTATAAACAAATATTAAATATACTTTAGATGTCTGTATATGTGGATGTATTAAATATATTATAGATGTGTGTATATAAACACAAATATTAAATATGGAATATTTAATTAAACCTCTATCATATATTTAATATTTATATTATGTGTATGTGTGTATATATATATAAGATATATAAAGATACACACGTATACAGCATATTTACTGTGTATGTGTGTATGAGTATAGATAGACAGACACATCTATAGTATATTTCCTATCTATCTGTATGTCTGAGTGTATATATTTATATTTAAAGGTAAATACACACCTCTATAGGATATTTAATATTTATGTTTATATTTGTATATAGAACTAAAGATACATAAAGACACGTCTACAGCATATTTATTATGTGTGTATAGACAGTATATTTCTTACATATCTGTGTATGTGGGCATATATATGTATATATAAATATAAGTATGTATATATAATACATGGACAATATGTATATTTACTATATCTATATCTCATATGTGATATCTATATATCATATATAGATATATACATAGATATATGTGTAGATATTTAGATTTATATATACACACACACATACGTGTAGGAAATATACTATACATGTCTATATCTATCTTTATATAAAAATATATGCATTATATATTTACTGTGTGTATAATATATATGTTGTATATAAATAAATACACACATACATATATAGTAAATTTACTATAGATGTTTATCTACCTTTTTATATGCATATATATGCACACACATATATATATATATATAAAATATCCTCTGTGTGTCCTTTTATGTATAAGTGCATATCTACATTCCCATATATATAGTAGCTATACTATATATGTGTGTAACTATGTATACACACATATATCACAAATATACTATATACCTGTGTATAGCATGTCAAAATATACTAGACACACACACACACCGAGCCAGATTCACAGCTCGTCCAAATGACGATAGTTCCGTATATTTAGCACCACTAACAATTCACATCAGCTGCGGCTTGGTCCCAGGGTCTAGCCGTGATATATAGTGTGTGTTCTGTGTGTGCGCTCACAACACCTGTACCTATCTACACAACCTCCATTCCACCATGTCTGCATTTCCAGCCCACCTTCCGAAAAAGAAAAAAAAAAGAACAAACCAAACTTAGATTTTTTGATCTTTTTTAAACAAAACACAAAAGCGAACAAAAAAAAAGCCGTTAAAAAGGACTAAAAAAACAAAACAAATGCGGGAGAAAAATTCCTACCACGTTGTCGATGTCCCTCGACTTCCCTTTTGGGGTATTGAGCTGTGTATTGTTTCCGTGTGGGCTGTTTTCCTGTAATCTGTGGTGTGTTTGCTAAGAAACAAAACAGACAAATAACCTCTTCATTTTTCTTTCCTTCCTCCCTTTCCTGTTTCCACTTCCGGTCTCTTCCTCGGCCCCTTTTCGGTCTGTGTGGCACTAAAACATTTTTAAAAAGACAAATTAACTAAAAAAAACCCCCACTGACATGTCCCTCCTTTCGCTGCTTGAAAACATATCAAAGAACTGCCAAAATAAATTCGTTTTCCAATCACCGCATGACCTGGGATCCTGTCTGGATTTATCACCCCTCTATTTTCCCATCCCTGTCCCGTATTATTTGCTCCGTTTTGGATCAAAAGAGTTTTCCCTTCCCTCTCTCTCAACCTGAGAGGAACCAAGGTTTTGTTCCAGATCGGAGCTGCGAGCTGGTTTTGGTCGGATAAATAGCACCACATCACACGCAGCCACACGGACATAGTGAGCCGAGGATGTACAGTAGTGAGCGGTGGTGCAAACGCACCCGCCCACCCGTAGAGTGAACCAATTCTGGGAGGCGGAGGGGGCGGCGTGCAAAACGCACGTGCGGGCTTGCACACACCAGGCCTGATTTCTTCCAGCAGGGGGCAGCATTTCACACCCAGAGACACAGAGACACACCCCTTCATGGCCAGCTTGATACAAACCCCAACAAATGAACTCACCTCCCACGGCTGTGAAAGTGGAGAGCTGCTTTCATTCCTCATGGACAGGGTATATACTGGGTGAAGAATGTATCACCCCCTTCTCTAGCCCCCAGCTCAGCCAGGCCCCCCGGGAGCGCCCCAAGAACCAGCGTCCTTCCCCCTGAGGAGCCAGGGTGGAAGATTCCCCTCCACAAACCCCATAACCTTCGCTTGTAAGTCAGGTTTTCTAAACCCTCTCTCATTTCTGTTGCTTTCCTCTGGACTCTGTAATTTGTCCCCATCTGGCCTAAAGTCACAGGACTCCAGCTGAGGCCCGAGCAGAGCGGGACAATCACCTTCTGTGTCTTACCTACGACACACATGTACCTACGACATGCATGTACCTATGACATGCATGTTCATACACCCCAGAATGATCTTCGTCATTTGCCTTTTTTCACAACTACATCCCATTGCTGATTCAGCTCCAATTTCTGACCCACTGTCACCCCCAGACCCTTTCCAGCCACCTGACCCCCTACCCACTTAGTCCCCGTTTTGTAGCGGTGCGTTCGATTTTTTCCTTCCTGAGTGAAGTACTTTGAACACGTCTGTATCGAACCTCCCGGTGCTGGCTACAGTCCAATTCTCCAATTTGTCAAGGGCGTTTTGAATTCGAATCCTGTCCTCCACCCCTCCCGGCTCGGGTCATCTGCAAATTGAATAGCGCACTCTCCACTCCATTAGCCGAGTCATTCGCGAAAATGTCAGCTGGCCCTCCTGACCCCGTCACCTCGTCCGTGTGAGGCGCGCCCAGGAACGCCAACAGATCTCTGCGCGGCCCCGGATTTAACAAAGCAGCCAGCGTGGGGATGACCGCGATGGCCGTGCTAGGCCCCAATCATCAACGCTATTTAGGCTCCTGACGTCCGTGAAAATGAGCAGAACCACGGTCGAGGATCTGGATTTTATAAACACACGACAGGCTTCGCCTTTGTGCGTGCGGGCACTGATTCGGCCAGAGCACGAACGGGATGGATTTGCTGCCATCGCCTCTCCGGCCCTGTGCGCCCAAATCCATCCCTGCTCAGCACGGCACGTGAGCCTGCCTTTGAGATGCCGACCTGCCGACTAGCGGGAAGAGTCAGTGGGCTTTCGAGCATCTCGTCTGATCCCTGCCTGGAGCCTAAAAACCTGTGGCTGGCTGGCGCGGCCAATCTAGAGCTGACGTTCCGGGCCAATCCACCGCTTCCTTTCGGAGCCTTCGGATCGGACTCAATGCTCCCTTGGCTGCTTCGTGTAAATCTGGGCCGGGCGTCGATCCGTCGGGGTCCATGGGCCGGCTTGCTTTAGCGAAGGACTTAACGAGAACAAGGCCTGGCTTCAGATGTAAGCACCCGCATCAAGTTAAAGGCATTCACAGCCCCATCAGTTTCAATGGGCAAGTCGGTTTCAGCAGGATCCCAGGCCCCATTCATTAACAGGAACACCCCACCCCCGCCCCCCTTCCCTTCCTCTGGGTCTATTTTGCCATTTGTTCTTCCCATCCCTTCTCCTGTGTGTAAATATTAACTGAGGAGCCCGACGGGTCATTTCCTTTTGCCTGCTGAGTTGCTTTTTTCCCTCTGAATGCGCTTTTGCCTCCCACCCCCAGCCTGGGCACGGAGCGTTCGAGAGTCACTTCTGGACGTTTGCTTCTGATTTTTTGAATCTATTTGTTTGACGTCTTTCTCTTTTTGTTCATTCGAAAGCAAATGAATTGTCCGATTCTTCCGGTTTTCAATGTCTGTCCTAATGTGCTTCGTTAAAGCCAGCGGCTAACTGCTAAGCCTTCCCCGCCTCAAGCGGGCTATCTAATCTGTCTCTTGCATAGCACGAGCCAGAGAGTTTCACCCTGAACTTCACCCCATGATTTACATTTGTCTAAAGCACATCTTTAGCAAGGCAATGGTTTAAAACAACCCAGATCTTTTAACTCCAGACGTGGTTTTGCTAACAGAGACTCACCAGCCAGGCTTTTCAGATAGCTTGTATATGCAGAATGCAGACGTTTCATTTCATTAGACATTAAAGGCCTGAAGAGATCATCCAGTCTGACACAACTCAGAGAATTTCCCCGCCCACCCCCTCCCCCCATGATTTCTGCATTACCTTGAGTTTGAGCAAGAGGGTAGCCTGTGGAGACACCGCCAACGTCAAGCTAAATGATGCCAAGCTATGGAGAATCTGTTGCATCTTTCATGTTGCTGACACTGAGCCTTGAAAGCCCATGAGATCAGCTTTAAAATATACCAAATGTTAGGTTATCGCCCTTCCATTTTGCTAACACTGCACTTTGGAGCATTTCTGTCAACTCAAAACTTGGATTTTAAACAACAATTTGACAGCTGAGATTCTCCCGTCATCACACGACACCGGGGCTTTAGAACAAGTGCCAGCTCTCGTGAGAGTGGCAACGAAAATCTCCAGAGTTGGCCACCCTGCCGTGAAAAATGTGTCCCTTGTTCCCGGTCTGAATTTGGTTTCACCTCTCAGCCGCTTGGGGCTCCTTTTGCCTCTTGGAGGCCTGGTCTACCCTGAGGGGGAGGAGGGGGTCGATGTAAGATACTCAACTTCAGCTACGGGAATACTGTAGCTGAAGTCGACATAGCTTATTTTGACTTACCTCCCGTCCTCACGGCGCGAGATCGACAGCCTCTGGTGGAGTTCCGGAGTCAACGGGAGCACGTTCGGGGATCGATATATCGCGTCAAGATGAGACGCGATATATCGATCCCCGATAAATCAGTCGCTACCCGCCGATCCGCCAGGTAGTCTGGATGTACCCGGAGATAACGTACAGTCAAATCTAGCACAATTGTGGCTTAAAAATATCAGGTTGAACTTCCCTGTCCCCTAGAAAAAGATGAAGATTCACCAGCAAGGGTTAGACTTCAGAATTTACCAAATCGGGGGAAGATCACAGTTATACCTCCGCCAAATTAACGGTCAGATTCACCCCAGTACAACTCTTCCACCAGCAAACTAGATTAGGATTTAATCCCATAGGACCAAACAATTTGTCTCGGCAAGAATAAATATTTGGGGGCTCAGATATCGGGGTGGAATTAACACTAAAAAGAAAAAAGAAGCATTCTTCATCTCGTTCATTGCAGCCACGTGACCACAGACTAGAACCCGATAGGCGCACACAATGGGGCTCAGCAAGCATGAATATTTATCAGGTGAAAGCCGTGCTAAAAAAAGAAAACCGGGAAAGAGCCGCAAGATCTTTTCATCTCCTGTGGAAGGTTTAGGACTTAATCCCTGGCTTGGCTGGAATTGTCATATTTTTTCTCTGCAAAACTTTTGTCTCACGGGTTTGAAAAACAAATGCTTGCATGTTTTAATGAAAAAAAAACAACAACTAAAACATAAAAAATGACCAAAAAAAAAACAAACAACCCAAACCTGGTTTGAGATTGTGGTGTGTGCCCTTTATTCCGCTGCCTTGTGTTCTGCTCTCATCTGGGACGAGGAAAAAAAAACAAAAAGCCAAACCAATGAATGAATGAAACAAAGAAAAAAACTTAGGTCTGTGTGGGTTCAAAACAAAAAAAGACTCCAAAAGCACCTGTCGTCTGTTGTCTGTTTTCCTTTCGTTCTCATGGTTTCTGTGGTGGCTGTTTGTTGTGTTCGCTCGCTACAGTTGTCGCCGCGCCTTTCTGGCTGCCGCGCTGCCGCTCCGAACAACTTCCTCTTGGGCTCTCCCCAACTTTCTCGCTGGCTCTGGCCAACTGTCCGGCTCTCGACAACTTTCTATCTGACTCGCTTCGACTCGCTAGAACTTCCTCTCCAACTTTCTGTCTGGCTCTCTACAACTCTCAATGGCTCTTTTCAGTCTCTCTTCACCTCCCTGCTGCTTTCTCTTTCTCCACCTCTCCCTGTCCTCAACTGGCTCCTGGCACCTCTTCCCCTCCACCTGTCCCTTGCGGGCCCCGGCGTGGCCCAGCCCGTGCCGCCGTTCGGACCAAGCGTGCAGCCCCCCGTCAGCCCGATTTCATACCTGCCTTGGCCGAGCATCACCAGATGGCATCAGGGCCGGGCCTTCCCCACCGTTCTCTCTATAGCTTTTCATACAGGTGAGGGTATTGACTGGAGAGAGGGGTGACACACCGGACTCATGGCGGGGGGGGGTCAGACCTGCTTACCCCAGCTAAAGCCAAGAAAGGGGTTCTTGAGCTGAAAAGGTTGCTCCTCCCCCCTTATATAGTGTAGCTAGTGGTCCCCCACTCACCCTTCTGGCCCTGCGCTTCTCTGGTTGTGTCTGAACATCTTTCCTGTCTTCTGTGTATCGCTTTCACCGTCAGCTCTGTCTTGTTTTTCTCTCAGACTGTTGGGGTTAAGTGAGTTAAACTGGGATGGCTGGGGGATCAGGACACCTGGGTTCTCCGAGAAGGGAGTGGGGTGGGTTAGAGCGGGGGGCTGGGAGTCCGGACTCCTGGGTTCTCTCCCCAGCTCTGGGAGGGGAGTGTGGGTTGGGGAGGACGGACGGGGAACCAGGACTCCTGGGTTCTCTCCTCAGCTCTGGGAGGGGAGTGTGGGTTGGGGAGGAGGGACGGGGAGCCAGGACTCCTGGGTTCTCTCCCCAGTCATTCTTTTGTGTGTGTCGAGTGCTCTGAGAGCCTTGAATGATGGAGCCCGCACCCCCCATCAGTCTCTCCCTCTACATGTGCTGTCACTTTGCGGTCACACACACACACACACACACCGGGGAGCGGACCTTCCTTCTGCGCTGCCTGTCTGTCTAGCTAACCCCAGGGGACAAGGGCAAATCTCGGGGCTGCAGCCACCTCCCCACTCCATCGAGCCCAGGAAAGAGGGCCCAGGGCAGGGCGTCTCGAGGTGGGGAGAGCCACAAACATACAGGGCCCCGAGCCCCTCCAGCAGGGGGCAGCACTGCTTATACACAGCAGGGGGCGCTCGCTGCCCTGGCCGTCAGTGCTGGCCCCAGGGCTGGGGGGCGCTGGGCTGCAGGGAGCAGGGCAGGGGGCCCAGCAGGGGGCGCTGGGCTGCAGGGAGCAGGGCGGGGGCCAGCAGGGGGCGCTGTGCCGCAGGGAGCAGGAGGGGGCCCAGCAGGGGGCGCTGGGTCGCAGGGAGCAGCGGGGGGCCCAGCAGGGGGCGCTGGGCCGCAGGGAG